>KB671643.1:453936-467438 GCA_000349105.1 Anopheles epiroticus
CAAAAAAAAACGAAATAATTCCAAACGGCGCTGCTGGCAGCAGATATTTCAGCTTCATTCGGTTGTTTGATTTTTTGATGGCACAACTTTACGTTTGCCGGCAAAACAGCGCAACTTTGAAACAATCCGTTGTGCCGGCGGGGGGGGGGATTTGGAAAATTTAACATTAATTCCGGGGAAAGCTTTCCGCATTAATTAGGGAGAGTTAGTGAAATTGTTTTTGTGAGTTTTTTTTGTCTGTCTTCCACCCGTTTTTCCTCTTGCAGCTAAGCGATTAGAGGGTAAGCGTATTAAACGGCCTGCTGGAAAAACTGCAATCAGTCGAATGAAGCAAAAAGTAGGCAGCAGAAGCGCTTGTTTCAAACAGATCGACCGGCTGGGTAAACAATTTATCTGTATTTTATATTTATAGCATCATTTCGCTGCTTCTCGGTTTTCTATTGATTTAAAGCCACATTCTTTCCCCCGCCACGCGATTAGGCTCGTTTCGCTTGAGCACACTTGCCAAAGCACAATCCTGACTGACCGACTTTTTCTGCTTCGTTCTGTTCCCAGCCAGCAGCAGCACATGCGTCTGCTAACCTCTTTTAATTTAATTTGTTTGCTTCATTTCCTTCTGTAGTTTATTCTCCATCTTTATGGCGCACTACTTTGCCCTACCTTTCCCACAGCTCATCCGAGCGCAGCCGAGCCGGGCGGGACAACAGCTTGGCGGTGCCGAATTTCGCTGCCCGGATGGTGGAAATGCTCTCCCACTGTTTCGCCATTCCAGGATTTTCTGTTTTCCCCCAAACCACGCGCTGCACGAGCACGTGCCCGTTCGCTTCTCCCATCGCTGGTGGGTAGATCAGCTTGCTGGCTTCGTTTCTGTCAGCATTGATTTCAAAACCCCGCAACCAAACAAGAGCAGAACGGAGAAGAAAGGAGTGCCTGTGCAGACCGTGTTTACGGTGGATTCTTTTGTCCAGCTTGGCACGAAGCACCGGGGAGGAGGTGGAGGAGGAGCGATGGAAAGGCGACGGAAAGGGAAAACTTCCGCCCGGGAAAGGAAAGTTCTTGTGCGGCAGGCGCGTACCCCGCACGCTCGGGCATTTTCATCGGTATGCGCGTAATGAGAAGGAAAACTTCTTCTCGTGCCACGTTTTCGTGCACATCACAGAAGGCACACAAAAAAAAATGCGAAAAAAAAAACGAAAACTTTCTTAGCGCGAGTGGGAGATGTGGACACATACAAACACAAAACTTTAGACACACGCATACGCGTGCGGTAGGCAGCAAAGAGGGAAGCAAAGAAAATCCAACACACACACACACGCACACACCGATGCTCACAGCGCTCACAAACGTAATGGGATGAGGATGAGTTGAGGAAAAGTATAGTGTATATACATGACTACTTACGGTACGGTTTAGTGGAAGAGAAAAGGCCACACTTGAGCATCGATTGGTGCTTAAATCATGCGAATCATCATACGTTTGTTGGCTGATTCGGTCCCAAGTTGTAGCTGGTTCATGGACACTAGCAGAATGAGCATTTAATAAGCTTAATTTCTTCAACACTAAACCTCATGAAGAAGTCGATTCGATCCTTGCAGCACAACTATTGCGGACACACTTTTTAGACATCATTACACAACACGCTTCACTCGATATTCGAATTCCACTGCACACTGGACACAATTTTCACCTTTGTTTTCTCAACCCAAAAACCACACTTAGCTGCAGTGCTATGATTTCAATGTCTTCTAACCACCTACCCTTGGCTCTGATTGCTGTTTAACCTACGTTTTTTTCCGATTTTCCTCCACAAACAAACCGTCCCGTACTCGTTTGCTAAAACTCGATAAAACTCAATAAATGTGGGAATGATGTTGCTGACGGTGATGATAATAATGATGGCGATGATGACAGTGCGAGATAGAGATAGAGAGGAAAGAACGCGCGCGCGTAAGGTCCATCCCCTGCGAAGGATACTCCGAAACTGATATCCTTGCGGCAAACGGTCGTGCATCACCTTGCACGAGTCCTTTTTCTCTCCCTCTCTCTATCTCTCCCATTCTCTTAATCTCTTTTCGGAGCAGAGAGAGAGAGAGAGTGCAGATGGATCAGCCCAGAGGACCTCAATTCTCACGAAACTGAGCACATGCTGCCGTTGATGTCCTTGCAAACCGGCTCTGAGTTCCTCCCTAGCGAAAAGGGGAAAAATAGGTTCATTTTGTCGCATGTTGGTGTGTGCCGGTAGGGCCACGCGTTTCGCTCTTCTTTCTTTTGTTTATTGTTGTGCCACCCTTCAGGCGGAGAAGCAAACAAAAAAAAACAGAAACACTCAATGGTAGAAGCACTACTCATTGTTGATGAGAAGAAGGGAAGCGTTTTAGGAATGCCGATGGTAGACGGTGACACGGCGCTGCAAGGAAAACGGCGTGAAGAATGATGTCGTTCGACCGGCGAAAACGAGGTCAATGGATCCTAATGACCTTTTTTATTTTTATTTCGCTCGCCGCACAAAAAGGGGGAAGCTACTGACGGATTGCCGGAAGTGAGGCTGACGGGCCGGGAGACGAGGGTGTTTAATTTCGGCGGTGGCTTGTTTTGGAATTGCTTTTGATTATTGCCCCCTGATTGGTTCGGCTTGAGAGCGCGGGTGCGATTATTCATAAACTTTTAATTGAATGTTAATCCGAGTGTTGAGGTGTTGAATGGAAAATGTACAATAAATTACAAGACCACCACCGTCGGGTTTATACTGTACAGGACTTTTCTTACGTCTCACTGCACTGGAGTGTAGGTTCTTTCCCCGTTCCCGGCATAAAACCCGGCAGCTTATCTCATTTCGGGCTCTGGGCGTCCCATTTCACTGCCAATAAATCTTAAAGCTGCCGGAAAGCCGGCCCGATGATGAGTGATTTATGCATTGCGTGTCCAAAAACGTACTAATGCAGCGAAAGTACAAGGCTCTCCCTTTTTTCCGTTTGGTCAAATCGAAGCGAATGTTTTCGGATGGGATGCTTGGGAAGATGATGTTGCAATCACGAAAGACGGGATGAGGAAAATGTTTGATCCCACACACTTGAGGGTGATAGGAAAACTGAGTGTGATTGTGTGCAAGTGCGAGTCGCCAGTGAGCGATTAAAGAGATAGGGAGAGAGAGAGAGTTTAAAGGGAGATTGCAACACGCAAGCGCACCTTCAGCACGCTCACATGCGGATGAAAAGTCAAAACAAAAACACGCTTCACAAGGCCATGAGCGTTTCCAAGGGTGTTGGTGGGAGGGAAACCGCTCGGAGGGGGGGCGGTATGTCGGTTGCCAAGGAAACCGGCAGTGAAGGCTTCGTTCGGTGAGGGTGATGTTGAGCGTGAGAAACAGTGAAAACTCACTCGAGAAGCTGATTCATCTTCAGGGTGAGCGATGAATGGAAATGAATGAGGCAAATGAACACAAGCTTCCAGTGAATTGAAACGAATTCCTTTTTATAGGGTATTTGTGAAATAATTTGAATCAAAGCTATAAATTCATAATAAAAGCTAGGAACGTATTGTATTCTGCCCCGGGAAAGCCAAGTTGAAGCTAACAATCCCGATACAAACAAATCAACCTACTGACCTTCTTCAAACAAACCCTTCCAACCTTCTGTTCGATGCAGTTTTCCTTTCAAAATTCAATACTCTTCCCGCTCAATCCAACCAGCTCTAGCCGTTTGCCCGAGGTTTCCTCAACCACAACAATGTGGAAATCATTAGTGACGTATTGTGCCGGAAAAGCAGCATCCGAACAAAAATCCCCCGGCAAAGCGCCGACGGTTGGCAATGGCAAATTGTCGATGGAATACGGAATGTCCTTTCATATTTATTATTATTAACATTTCCGTTTTCTCCCAGCCTTTCGTGCTGCTTGACGCTGTCTCGAGTTGTGTTTTTTTCTCTCCCCTTCAACTGAGACTGTTTCGTTGCAATTCACTTCCCTCAGAATGCCCGGTTAGCCTTACGGGCTAGAGACGGAAAATTTAGCACGTTTAAGGGTACATAGAAAGCTTCGCCCCCCCCCCCACGAACCGAAAGAACGGGAACGGTGGATAAAGCGATAAGAAAAGAAAAAAGGCACAAATTGGGAATGTCTTTTTGTTTGGCTCTTGCCCTACCCTCACGCCGGCTTGTTTGTCAATGCAAATTATTCAAGGGTTGTGGGTGGCTGTACCCTCGGTTGGAAAAGAGACTATCTCCCCTTGCGCCGAGGAGCTCAGGGGGATGTGGGGGGGGGGATAAATCGTGGAATGAGGAAAGGCAACGCATTCGTAGCAAGCTGCTCAATATGTTTGTGCTGCGCTCAATCGGGTGGAAGTAATTGTGGTGGGATTTTGTGTGAACGGAAATTTAATGAAAATGGTCAACAGGCGAACGAGCTGTGAGGGAGAGCGAGCGAGACGGAAGGGGGGGTGAGGGTGTCAAGAAGCTGTGTGGTCCGCAGCCGGAAGGATTCTTGCGGGATTTCGGCGGTACGCGGCCGGAATTTCCAATCGCTGCTTGATTCACGTCCGGAAGCTGAATTTGATTCCGGTGACTGGGCGTGGAAGCGATGACGAGCGTGTCCGCCGTGGTTGGGCGAGCCTCAAATGTGTTGATTTTACTGAACGTGTTTGCTGCGACAACTATTAAAAACTTTTACTTTCATTGATCAAGATTTTGGAAAATCGCCTGAATGTATGCAGTTTATTTTGCGCCAGAATGTATGCAGTACTTTTTGCGCCTGAATGTATGCAGTTCCTTTTACGCCTGAATGTATGCATTTCGTTTTGCGCCCAAATGTATGCTTGTTCCAGCTTTTTACTCCTTTTAATGCAATTTAATTTCAAATTCTTTTTATTATAATTGTATGCATTTGTTTATGAAATGCGAAAGTGAGTAGTGAAGTATAATGTAAGATTCCTTCATAAATTAATTAAAACAACCTCGAAAAAATACTTCTAACGATTCTATTCGGCCATAAAACGGTATAAAATTAAATTCATTTCCACCGTTTGTTTCAATGCGCCGAAATCATAAAACCAATGACAAAGCAAACAGAACACGAAACACTTTGCCAAAGCTCGTCAAAACTATTTTCGCACATCTTTCGCGCTTCCTTCCCCAACCGTCCTCCTTTTGACACAGCAGGGAGGGAAAGGACACAAAACTATAAAAGAACAATCAACCAAATGAAGGAATTAAACTTTGATTCTTCGTGGCAGAAGCTTTCGTCACAAAACCGGCCGAATGGAAGACACTTCAGTGGTCAGGCGCAAAGTTGTTCCTCCCCCCGTGCCCTTCCGTGCCACGCAGCCACCCAAACTCAAACGCAATATGAGGCTATAAAATGAAAAATCAAATTAAAAATAAAACAGAAAGCAAGCAATGGGAAAGTTGCAGGCAGCAATAGTTATCGATGAAAGACTTTTCGCTTTACCGAGCGTTTTTTCTCCATTTCTCCGTTTTGCTGGCGCGGTCTTCCCCGCACCGCTGGACAGCAATTCAATCGAAATGATTCGAAAGTAAATAATTCATTTCAAACAAGGCGTACCACCCGGCTAAGCACGAAGCAAATCAAATCACCGGCAGAAATGGAAGAAACAGAAATAAAAGGCTCTCACCCGGTTCGTTTGCATTTGAATTTCATCATTTTTGTAGTCCTTCTTTCGCTGCTCTCGTGGGCACTCGTGACTCCTGTGCCGGTGGTCAATTTCCGCGAGTGGTTGACAGTGGCGCCGTACATTTCATCCGAAGCAACCCACCCCGAAAGCTAATTTCACGGGCAATTAGGTGAAGAAGTAATTAGACAACATCCATAATAACAATTACTGTACGGGCAGCCGGATCGCTCCACGGCACGATGTTTTGATGTATCAGTGGAGAGTGTGCGTGTTTCTGCGCTTCCGAAAGCTCCCGTGGGAAAGGTGGACGCGACTTTATCAACCGAGCGCACAAGGATTATTCCCACTTTTCCAATCCCATAATCGGTGAAGTTTTTCAGTGAAATAAAACCCGAACGGTGATGATGATGATGTTGCTGTTGGAGAGCAGCTAGCCGTAAGAGACGTAATTGTGAAACTTTCGCTTAGTAATGGCCGATTTGCGAGTGTTTTGCTGCAACCGAGAGGAGCAAGGGGAACAGCCCCGGTGCTTAGGATAATTAGGAAATGATTTAAGCGAGTGGAAAAATTGGAAAAATGCTTATCGAAATATTTCCCACCGATAATTGAAAATGCTTCAGCGGCAATTATCGGCCAGCACGACGACGTCGACGGGCGCGGCGGCGGCGGGTTAGTTGAAAAAGTTTGATTGAAGAAACTTTAAGCGTGCACTCTTGGTATTCGTTCCCGGTCCCGGTCCGCGATGGACAAGAATGCTGGAACTTTAATTGAAAAATGTAAAATGATTGTCTAGAAACTGCTCAGGGGGGGATGGGTGGTGATCCGTTCCGCCCTTTCAGGAGACGATTGAGCGTGATGGAATCGTCGTACTATTTCACGTTATCTCGCCCCGGTTCGAGGCGGGTTGATAAAATAAAAACTGAATTCACTCGCTGCTGCCACGCAGAGTGGTTTTTAAATTAGATTTTTATCAAACGCTCCGGCCACACGCTCGCAGAGTGGCGATCGGTGTTTCCAGATAGTGAAATATCCCGTGACCGTACGGACACACTGGTTGGTATGGAAATCCGTTTGTCTGCTGCCCCAAAATCCACGTTCAGCTTTTTCGTTCGCTTGAAATCTGTTTTCTGTGCGCATGCATTGCTTTACTGTCAGGCTAGAAGTCAGAAAGATATAAAATTTCCTCTATTTAAGATATTATCGGGTTTTGTAACCTTCTTATGGCCTTCTTCCATGGCGCGGTATTAAACTTTACCCATCGTGCCGTCACACTTTATCTCGTTATCGCTTTACGGGGTGCAGCGAGGACCGTGGCTGGAAAAGCTGCCACCATTGGAACAGCCGTTTGCACAATCGGTTTGAACGTGAGCCAAACAGTAACGGGGATGGCTAGTTAACAAACACTCGCACATGGGTTGGCCATTTTTTCCGGCGTTGCTTTTTCGGCTACCCATTCTCATATTATACGAGCAAATATGTTAAGCCTGTTTGGGTAAGGGAGAGGGAATAGGGAGGATCCATGTACAGTGATGACCAAAAAGGATCGTTTTCGCAAGGAAATGAAGGAAAATGCGCAATATGTCTAGAAAAAAAAAACGAGTCGAATTTTGAATGTTTGCAGAATATTGAAATTGAAACTTTTGACTGAAATATTTCACGCCTTCGATATTCTCTCCCAGAACGTTCAAAAGTTTATTTCAGTTTGCTTCAGAGTAATTCGTGATACTCGACTCGACTCTGATTTTCATATAGATAACTATTTGGCTTATCAAGCTACAGAAGAACGTCGGTTCTCCGGGACTGATTAAGGGGGGCGAATTACCCGTCGTCCAAACAATTTGACAGTTCCAGAAGAAAAGTCTCCTTTACCATATGGTTTAATCTTTAGTGCTTAGGTGAATAAATCGATATTTATTGTGCCTTCAAGGAAATATGGGTAATTTATAACCCCTTTTCGATCGAAAAACATATTACAGTGCTTTTGGTCAGCATATCCCTGTAAAACCCATACTAGGATTTGTAATATGAGCTGTTTTATTAATACGGATCAATTATCCGTGCAAATTCCCGGAAAAGTTACATTCTACTGGAGTTAAAAAACTGAACTGTGAAAACGAAATAAATTGTCTTTGTAGACTTTGAACTGTGAAAACGAATTAAATATTGCCATTTCTTTGGGAATTATAACCGATAAAATAAGCAAAATGTACTCCAAAGCTCACTGATGGCTTCACTGCTAGCGTTTCAAAGGCAATTGTGAATAAAAGGAAGTTGTTGGATTATTTAAAGGGTATCTACGACACACATGTAAAACTTCAAAAGGCCATAAAAGTTTTAGATATTACACAAACAACATTTTAACTAAGTTTTATTTAAGCTTATTTATTGGTTTGGAATTTTCGATAAATGCCTTTATAGAGAATGTTTGTTTGGGAAATGACTGAAAATTTATTTAACAAATTAGTGATGAGACGCCATATATGGATTGACTCGCAGATAGTGACCCTTAACGAAACTCAATCGTGTAACCGAATCCTTCCCAAAATGTGAACCTACCAAAGTAACTGCATCAAAGGGTGATAATTGCGTTGTCGATCCAGCCAAACTCGTGAAAACTTACTGAACACGTTAGTTGAAATAATAAATACTGTCTAAGGCTCTCAGAATAACTCACTTAACCCATAAGTCTATAGGT
Organism: Anopheles epiroticus; assembly: GCA_000349105.1. NCBI lineage: Eukaryota > Metazoa > Arthropoda > Insecta > Diptera > Culicidae > Anopheles > Anopheles epiroticus. The sequence continues at coordinate 462,256 of KB671643.1, forward strand.
ACCTTTAATTCTGGCTCCGACCATGGCCCTTGACTCGGAGTGTGGTGGATCAGATACAAATAGTATTGGTTCAAACCGATCACAAAAAAAAACACATTTTTATTATATCTTAAAATAATCTTCGAAATTTCAAGAGTCTATCGGTTGCTGTCAAACGTACCGTAATGTGAAAAATTTTAATGCACTAATCTGCAGCAGTCAAAACAGCTTTTACACGGAGCAAAAAGCTGAGAGAAACCCTGTGAATTTTCCAAAGAAAACATTCCCCCCTAAAATAAAGCTATTCTACGACACACAACTTCTCGAATACGCAAAAGCCTGGATCACACAGACTCCCTGCAAAGCTTGCCCGAACGGCTTCAAAGGCAATTCATGGACAAACAGTTAGCCACTAATACCCTCTCGCACGAAACAAAAAAATTAGCTCCCCGAAAGCTTACCCTAGTGTGGCCCGGTGCCCGGAGCGCTGCAACGGAAGCTTCATGATAGTAATAAAAATAAATGTTATAATAAAAGTTTGTAATCCAAGCCTCTCTTCTCTCTACAAAACAAAAAACAACTATTGTCTCAGTGCCAAAGTTCATGCATTTATCCAAACAGCTTGGCACTCGGTTTGGCAGGCACAAGGGGGAGGAGGGGGGGGAGGTGGTGTTGTACCGAGGATAATGTTGATAGTTTTCACACCTCTCAATTTCCTTCTGCTCCAAAGTTCTGGGTGTTAGGACGTTCGAGCAAGCGGGAGATCAAACAGAAAGCGAAAGAATCGACACCGAACAGCATCCCGGGACGAAGAAAAGCCACATTGACACATGGGGAGCAGCGAAGGGAAAAGTTTCTCGCTCGCCTTATCGGTGGCGAAAGGAGTTGGTGAAATACTTGTGGCCCTGCCCTTGGCCAACGGAAACACACTCGAAATAGGATGATGAGGGATCAAAACCTTTTGCGGAGCGCTCGCAGCATAAAAATTAACTCTAACCACCAGGTTCGCCAAACTTTAAGCTGCTGCACGGCGGGATGCATTTCTTTCGCCCGTGTTCCTCTCGTGAGTGGGAGGTAATCTTTGCCATCCCATCGTGGCTTTGTGCGCAAAGTTTTGCGCAAGAACAGGCACGTATGCTGGTGGCATGAGGGGGAGGATTAGTGATCGAGGGCAGAATGTCATCGAACGGTTCGGTACGGGTGCCGGGGGAGTAGGGCAGGGATTTGAGGACCCCTAATGAGGTGAGATTTAAGGTAAGAGCCATCCTTCGAAACAAGATTAGAACGGAACGAGTTTGTTAGAATGTCGATGCTGGCGAAAGTGGGTGAACATGAAAGCAACACCACCGCAGCGTGTGTGTGTGTGTGAGCGAAGCGTGTGCGGTTTATCACTTCGCTTCCGTCACAGTAAAATCTTTATCACCGTTTTATCCCCCCCCACCCGGTCCCAGGAGATGCGTTGCGAGTCGGGTTTGATACGTTCTAATTCGAAATTAATTGTCATGTTCTGCGGGTTTCCGCCGGCTCCTCGCTGCCACCCCCCGCTTGGGAGCTGTGGAACAATCCTGAAATGAATTTTCCGCTCATCTCCAATGTGGCCGTCGCTCGTCTCGGCACGTGCATGTAAAAGGGGCGAGTTGTGTTAATATTAAATTTCAATCAAACCAACACCCACGCTCACTAGCCCATCCAGCAGCAGATTTAATTGATTGTGTTGCTGTCGGGGCTGGATGCGGGAATGCCTTTCAGCGAGCTGCCGTGTGAAGTACCGACCGGTCACAAAACTAATTTAAAACAAGAGTCACACGAATCGTGTCGCTTTCTTTACCGACTTTCGCAACCGACTTTTTTGTCTCGTATCAATCCAGGATTTTTCTCAAACCGATTGCTCTTTAAGTAGGGTGCGAAAGACAAGCATTTCGGTATTAACATACCATTGCAGGGAAATGGTCTCTATATTCGGGGTTTTCGACCAAAAAACCCCTTCACCCACCGAAATGGATTGACTTTTGGCGATACGGGTTGATGGAAACCTTAATCGATTTCCCAACATGACCCCCTCCGCCACGCTCAACCGCTTGACCATAAATCAATCAATTACCCGAAGCTTCCGTCACTATCTAATTTTCGGCTGATGGGCAAATTCTACCACCCGAATTAGTTTTACCCACGTTGACATATTTCTTCTTTTCTAATGGGGGATGGAAGGGCACTCGGGGGTACATTTAAATAAATTCCAATATTCAAATTCAAATTCACATCAAAACCGGGCACTGGAATGTGGCAAGGGAGGAAGGGACGGGGAATTCGATTGAGCTTTATTCGGGGAAAAGTGGCATCTTTCTGGTGCGGGGTTGTTCGGACAGCTTCCAATCATGCAGACGTATCGATTCCTTTCGCAAATCGGCACGCCACAACTTGAAGGTGAACCATCAAACCCGCACCGACCGTTGCCCCTTCGCTTCATTTGCGTTCGGCCGTACATCGAGCATGCAAAAGCAGATTGTCTAACGGTGCTCATCCAAACCCGGGTTCCGGGCGACCCCGGTGGCTTCGGTTCGTTTGTTCTGTTGATGAAAGTTCTTCTCCTCCCTCCCCTCCCTCCACACACACACACATGCTAGGGAAGGATGCAATCGATCGGGTTTTCCGATAACACACGAAAGTGTTTCGGAGGGGGATAGGAACAACTTGGAGTTTGACAAGGACCTGCTGGAAGATGACGACGATGGAGTTGTCAAGCGTGTCCAGTCCAGAAGCGGGTTTTCGGTTTTGAAGTTTGCCCCGCTGCAACCCAGGGCCAGGAGTGATTGTCTTTGCCGTCTTTCGCTGCGGTGAGTGCGTTTGAGAGGTGTCCACTTGAAAAATTGTTTGCCCGGTGACCCAATTTGTCGTCCTGTCTGTTCCGCTGCTCGCAAATAATTTCAAACTTCGATTAGAAACTGGAAACCTTGTTTGAGAACGCTTTCTTAGCGCTGCAATTTAAAGTGCTTCCTTATTGCGTTTTAAAATACCCTAAATTTTAGACTCTATTTGTACTCAATTGAAGCTCTTCACTTGATTGGATTGGTTTGGCAAAAACATAGCAGCACACTTTTCTCCAGCTTTTGTATCGAGACCAGCGGCGGGAAAGCTTCCGGAAAAGTGATAACGATGCAAGCCTGATTTGAATTCTGATTTGCTTAAGCGGGAAAGACTTTTCCGAACCGTTGCGGGATCGAAACAAACCTCCCCCTCCGGGAGGAGGAGGGCCCGACACCTTTCCCAGGCGCTACTTGTGCCATGAATAGCTGATGCCTTGTTAAAACAAACAGTGCCAGTGCAATCGAACTACAAAACAAACTCCGAACCGAGCAGCAGTTGTTCAGTAGTTCGGTGGAGCAGACTCGTGTAGCGTACAGCTGCGAAGAGTGCAACACTGACACAAACACATAGAAAAACCGAAAGAAAACGCTTCTTTGCTTGCACTTTGGACGCCCTTTCAGCTTTTTCGAATGCAATTTCTTCGTTTGTAAGTGCAGCTGCTTGCAACACACAATGCAGCAGAAACAAAAGAAATGAACGTCGTCCCTGCTGATGGTGATGGTGATGAGATTGGAAGAAGCTAAGTAACGGGTTGGGAAGGCACAGGCACGGCAAGTGGACGGCAATGATTTTGCTTTGCCCGAGTCAGAGTTTCCCTGCCAGCCGGAAAAATGGCTAACAGATGTAAAATAAATAAAGCAAAGCAGAAACAGTTGGCCGTCCTCACCATTCCGCTCTCTTTACGGTGGGTGTTGATGTTAGAGCGGGCAAGACAGAGAAAGAAAGTGAGAGGAGAGAGACAGATTGAAATACATGCACCGGGACCGTTTGTCTGCAAGTTAACCAACATTTATTTCGTGTCCCTGTTGTGTCCCGGGCCGGGACGTCTCTCGCAACCAAACAGGGTCAAGAAGGAAGGGAGGAAAAATGCAGGGATTTTTGTTTTCGCCTTGAGAGGGCCGCAGAAGGAACGATTATGATGTACTAAGAACCAGTTTGCAAGAAGGTAACATTTGCTGGCAGAATAGGACTGGTGCCCGGGGTGTGAGCTCTTCCTTTGGCCGGAATCAATCGCAAAGACACCAGGCGAAAGTGGAGAACCCGTACCGCTTCAGCTTGAAAGACACACAGCGAAAGGTTTTTCGAACCAGTTTACGGGGCCAGATGTGGCCAGACGCAAGGCGATCCGACCGACAATGCCCGGTACAAACTATACGTTTTGAATGATTGCAGCTTGATAAATACAATATTCATGAACTGCAATCAGCACTGGCGATGGGTAAGTGTGTGTGTGTTTGTGGGGAGGGAGTGCAGAAGAGTGAGCTTTCAAATATTGAAGAAGAAACAATAGAGGTAGGAAAATCTGAGCAGGAGAAAAATCATGTTTAATAATGCTAATTTAAGATTGAATACGACGACGGCTGCTTGTAGGAAGTACCGGTGCTCTGTAGAAAGAAAATTATGTTGTGCTCTTCCAGATGTTTGAATTCATAATTTCTACAAGGAGGTAGCCGCTAACGTCGTGTTAATTGTATAATTAAATGTAATTTTTCAAAGCAATCCTTTTGCTTCCATCATCTAGGACAGCTGGAGGATTGATTTTGCAAACTAAAATATGAAATAAATTAGGAAATAGTAACATATAGGTCGTTGGAACTGCCACAAGCTTGAGGATAAATAATATAAAAGACTTAGTGTTTTCTTTTGCTTAGCATGTAATTGCTTTCCTACAACAACTTTTTACTCGATAATCTTCTAATGAAATTGAATAAATTCAATTTCGAACTCATTTTCTTGTATCATTAAACAATCAAGAACTCAACTCGAATGAGTAACAAGCCTATAGATCCTTAAAATTACAAAAAGCAACTTCAGTTTTAGCTTTATACTGAAATTTTGTCTTCGATGTTTTAGCCTGATGTAATTCTGCTAGAAAAATCCGTATATTCTTCGTTGGTATTTCAAAATAGGCACGTGAGGAAATTAGCTGCAGTTTTTAGCATTCCTTTAGTGGTATCTAACTCTCTGCAAAAAATAGCTCTTTGAGAATACCATAGCTACTAACATATTCTTCTTCTTCTTCTTCTTTGGCTCGCTCATCACTGAGCCCGTCTAAGAGATATGGCCAGGTCTCCAATTCGTTTCCAGGAAACTTGGTCCAGGGCTGCAGTCCTCCAGCC
>KB671643.1:482630-527343 GCA_000349105.1 Anopheles epiroticus
AATGAAATGAAATTTCATGTTTTTGATATCACATGATAGGTTATCGGTCTCTGCTATGATCGTACAGTCCAGTCCAATTGTGTACACTAAATTGCCTTTTTTTAAGATATCGTATCTCTTCTAATTGTGGAATAATTATAATTAATTATTATAATTGTGGAATAATACTGTTTGCTAGCTCACTGTTTGCATCGAGATAAGCACAAAAAACTCTCAACTCATTGTGAGCAGGCACTGGTTCCGGCTGCTGTTAGCAGAGCACTTTAATATCGAGCTCTTCAGACGTTACGTTACGAAGGTTTACAGCTTCCAAAATCAAATTCGACTGAGAAATAGTAGCGTTCGTTTATTAGATCGTTGGGAACAGCAAACAGCAGGCAAGTGGTTCGAAAAAGTGATGGTTTGATACTAGGCACAAACTCCTTGAACAGGCCTTGTGAAGTAGTGCCTAAGGTAATAGAAGGTAAAGGACTTGGATTGCATCAACATTCAATATCGGAAGCACAGCAATGCTAGCAATATTTTCAATTGAAAGAGAAAAGATTCCGTACCATCGACAATCGTAAATTGTTATTGCATCTCTTCTCATATGATGAAAGACATTGCGCCTGAAGTTATACACTATATGGTTTGTACCTTGTGTATAACAAACCGAAACATTCCATTGCATTACTATGTTATATTGCACCAACCCCATTCCAAAACCGGCGTCGCCCATTCAATCAACTCCCTAACGACTCCTTACGACAACTCGGGCCCAGTGAAGCGCCAACCAGCGCATAAGAAATCAGCTTGACGTCGAACCCCCCGGCACACGTGATCGCAAGCGCTGCGCTCGCGTTGCAACACAGACCGCAACGAGGACGCATTCATTACTGCGGATGCACCGGCTGCACTTGGCCGAGACATTCGCCACTGCATTTGGCACGGATTGCGTCACAATTGGTAAACGGGGTGGAAAACTCGGTGGCATCCGTGGGCACCGTAGCGTGAAACCTCACCCGTCCCGCACATCGGAATGTGGTCCTGTTCGTACGCCTTTCTTCAGCCCTGTATTTGTGGTTGGAATTGCACACACACAGGGAGAGCTCTCCTTTGGGTGGAGGACACCCACTTGCGTCAGTTGCACGCCGCACGGGCTCACGTCTGGAATACTTTCTTCACACCGCAACATTTGAATGAGCAGCTTATCGAAGCTGCTTCTTCGGTCGCAAGAAGCTGCTGCTCCGGTTAGGAAGAGGTGGGGGAGGTTTTCCGAAAACTGTGTGGCCCACCGGGTGTCGGGAAAAACGGATTCATCATGGGAAAATCGGGAGGGCCGGGATCTCCCAACCTTCTGCCAGGTTGCCAGTCCCTCCCTTTAGCGTGAGTGGAGAGTGGAAGAAAAAACTGAGATGGCTTCTCGGTTAACCAATAGCAAAACAAGCTGCTGCTGCTGCTGCTGCTGCTGCTCCGGGACTCCCTTTGGTCTGCCACCGCTTCAAAGCAAACACACACGCACACACAGCACTTGAAGTGAGCAAGCTTTTCCGGTGAAAAACATGTTCATGAAAAGTTATTTATTCAACCATAAAATTGGAATAATTTTACGCTCGTTTCTCACTGTGCGGGATGGGGACGGGAAGCTCCGTGGGAGGAATGGAGGCAACCCCTTCCTTTCCCGCCGCCGCCTTCTCTCAAGGGAAAGTGTAGGAAAACCTCCGTCCAGCGCGCTTGGTTAGGAAATGTATGCGCATTAATGCAAATTGCTTCGGTTTGGATTTTCGCAACCATCTCCACCGACGCCACGCTAAAACTACACACTTTTCCGCCACACAGTTCGAACTACTTTTCCGGGTGGGGCGGGAGGGGGGGGGGGTGGAGAGTGTGACTGTGATGCTGCGGCTGCTACTACATGTATTTACGTACTTCCTTCTGACACAGTCACTGGGAACGGGGTGGAGAAAGGGGACAGGGAGTGTTTGAAATAATTCTCGAAGCTCGGGAAAATAATGACTGCAAAGCGGGAAAGCTACGAATCGCTGTAGCTGACTCGATGTCATCCCGCCAGTTTTCGATCAACGACCGAAATGATACAAATTTGTCTTGTGGTCGAGTTTTTTTACGCCTTCAAGGGACCACCCGTTTGAAGTAAAATTATTGTTTCAAGTGCAGGGAAAATCAGCAACAAACTAGGGGCTTGATTAAAAGAGACGCTTGCAGTGTAAATACTGCGTACATGCGTACCGTTAATTAGCGTGCGAAATAAATTAAATAATGTTTTAAGATTGCAGCCCGCTCACCCGACCAGACTGACAGACAGACAGACAGACATATTTTGATGAACTTTTGTTTTAGTTCATCCGCGTTCCAACCTGTAACGGCTCGCAATCAAGTATGCAAATGACCTGATGGCATAATGGCTGATGGTGGGATTCGCTGAGTGTTCATAATTTCTTTCACGGCTTTTATTGATTTCTCCCTGGAGCTGTGCGCTACGAACGGCGTGCTAAAACAAAAGCGATTGATTAATAGTAAACTCGAATTTAACAAAGTAAAAAAACATATATTTTTGAGCAAATGTGGGTGTACTACGGTGGCAACATTTAGTGGGTGAAATTCGCTTCCAAGGCAAGGAAAAATAACGTTTACACTTGAAACATTTCAAACTGACTCTCTTGCATTTGCCTTTCCAACGGTCGCTTTGTAAAGTTTCACAGAAATGTTCAAATTTTGACGAAGTTTTTGAATTTCCTTTTTGTTACCGGCCGTTATTTTGGAAACACTCAAATATGACAACAGATTGCATACTTTACGGCGCTATTGGTGCCCGATTTTCACATTCTCGTATAGATGGCGCTGTACATCTTACAGTGCAGGTTATTTGTGTAAGTGAGTTTTAAGTTTTGATGATCATAAACTATTTTTTCTTGTTGCATGCCACAATAAGTACTGAACAGAACGATTTTACATGTGTAAATTGCAAAGAACTACTACTAAGGACAATGGGCATGATTTTTGTTTACTTCGTTGTTAGGTCCTAGCCATTAGAATGTAACCCCAATTATGAACTTTCAAATGACGATTTGAAACATTTTTGAATATCCCTAATTTTATTAATGAATTATTTTAAATATCGATTGATTACTTTCTTTATTATATTTTGCTGTTGTTTTATTTTAAGAACACACGTACTGACTCATTCCTGGTTAGTGTTGTAGAAACGTATGCTGGATTCACAGTAAAAAACCATCACTGATTCTCATAAGGAAAAGATACAAAGAAAGTCATTCATAAAGTACATGAAATTCACATTCGTTTTTATTCTAGTTTGTTTTTTCACTGTAAAGCAGGTCAACAATGCAAAGTTTAATTGCAGTTTGTGTAATGCGAATTAAACAAATTGTTGATCAATCATGTCACTACACGTATCGGAGAGTGCAATTTGTAGCACCTTTTGCCGCTTGTTTTTCCTCGCTTTGATTCTCAGCCATGGAAGCGGACTGACCGTGCTGGCGAATTTCATCCCCGTCATCCGCGATGAGACGAAACATGCTGAAGATGTGTCACCTCGAATGCACTTTTGCACTGCACCGGGGGGGGGGGGTGAACCGGCCGGCAAGCAAAACAGTGACGAACAGCGAACGAAGTGAAATTTATTGCCTGTTTTTCTTTCGTATCAGCGCCGAATCCGGGAGGCTGGCTGGCCGGAACGGCCAACGCGCACCGGATGGGCAGTTGTCGCGGCAAATGTGATGATGATTTAATGTGTACACATCGTAAAAACCGTTCATGTGCGATTGCCCACCGGCGGCGATGCGCTTGCTGCCGGGTGACCTCGACGAAAGGCCGCTGGCATGCGTGTGGGACAGGTAGGTGCCGACTAGATTCGGTGGGGACACCCTTAAAGAAAGGTCTGCTGATAGATTCGGCCAACCATGCAGCCAAGCATTCCGTTGGTGAGTTTATAGCCTTGCGGACACCGTGCAATAACAATATTATTATTGGCTCGTAATGATTATTCTTAGTACCAGACGAAACAACTCGCACTGATTTTATTAAGGTTAAAAATGTCCTCCACCACTTTACGCTCAACAATCCGTTCCATTTTACTCCTGCCAGCATAGGAAAAAAAAAACATTCCTTACCGGCCTTACCATCCACCAGCACCACCAACACACCTGAGTGAGCCGGAAGAACCTCGACCAATGGGTCTCCCCCCGTTCACGACGTCACGCGGTCAATCTCGCTTGTTTGCTCAATCGTACGCTGCCAGAGATCAGCAGAAATTGGATCGGAATTTTCTAGCGATTGACAGATCATGCCGACGCCAGCACGGCGCAGACCCCATCATTAGCGGGTGGACGAAATCGTGGCACCCGCGCGCTGTCTGATGCTATCACTCTCACTGTTCAATACTCCGTGGGTGACTGGGAAGGTATTTCTAAGAGGGGGAGGGGAAAAAAGAAGTGGCAAAAACGAGAAGATCGAATGGATAAAGTAAAAGAAAAATGAATGCGATCAAGCGAAAAACAAAAATTGTGTCACGCACACAATAGAAATGTGCAGCGAACGAAGAAACAAAACAGAACCAGAATGAGAAAAACAAAAAAAATGGAAAAACAAACGAAATTATTAATTCAAATAAAATAAGCAAGTAGAAAATAAAGCAGTAAATAAACAGAATATATGTGAAAGTCTTAGTTTAAAAAATAAAGATGAAAAGAGAACAAATGTAACGCTCTCACAATTCTCTCATTTTTCCCTCTTTCTCTCTCTCTCTCTCTCTCTTTCATCCGCTCTCAAAAATTACTAAGCGAAAGTGAAATTGAAATCACGCTAGTCCAGATTCGGTTTTAGCCGGTTGTCATCGGTGTCTAGCCGGGAGGCGACCGCCACCTGTTGTTCCGCGATTATGTTTGGTGCGTTGCGTTTTGTTCGACCGGGTCCGTTGCCACGGGAAACAGCATACAGCACACGTTTCTGTGTGCGGTCCAACACTGCAATACAATACCTGAAGCATTGTGTTGAACTTCCGCTCGCAGCAAGAATTACAGAAAACGTGACACTTCCGACAATGGGCCAAACCATACGGAGTACAGAAAATAGTTTAGTGTGATGTAAAATAGCGCGTTCAACGCGTTAAAACATTGTTTAGTTTAAAGGAGAATCTATTTTATTTTAGTTTTTAAAAGCACCACCGCAAGAGGACATTTTGAAACGTTTTACATCACTTTTACTTACTGCGTAACCATCCTCGGTTATGTAGCTGAGATTAAAATTTCCAAACAAATTCAAATGCTAATGTTACGACCACTGGAGTAAATCGAAGGGACACATTTTACTTCCGTTTTTTTTATCGTTTACCCTCAACTGGACAAATTTCACACACTTTTCCTTAAACGCTTTCGTGTAATCTTTCGCGAAGAAAGCTCGCTTAACGATCTCACTCACATCCTTTTCTTTCCACCCAGCCAAGCCTTGTTCGATTGTTTACCTCCATTGTTGCCGTCCACCTTTGTCACAACCTTTGACAGTAAAACGCACCTTCCAGTTTAATTCCAACTTTTACTTTTTAACCCGCACAAACACACACACACACACACACACACACTGGGGGAAATAAACAAACGAAACATTTGCGATTAAACCAACGATCATCCCATCAAAATCGATACGTGCGATTGGATTTTATTTTCCGATTTGCGGCACCGTTTGCGGGCCATTTTAATGAGTAGTTTTCCCATGCTTTCTAAAACCCTCCCAAGCTGTTCCGTTTTTTTTGCTGCCGAATTACATCAGCTCACTGTCCAACACAGGGTACGGAGGAGCACACGTGTAAAATTGTAAGTGTCGCTTAAGCGCACTCCACCTCTCAAGACGCCTTTGAAGATGGGAAGGCCCTAAGGGAAACATCGGAACAAAACATCGTTATCAAACCCCGTGTGTGTGTCTCTCTCTCCCTTCTGCATGCGCGTGAAAGGCGCCAGCCAGCGGTCTCGGCTTAGTGGTTTATTTGATAAGTAAAATCTTTTTTCCGGTAAGCGAACGGAACGGGTCCCGTCTTGCCGCCCATTTGAGTGTCTTATCGACGTCTCACCGATATCGACATCCCGCCACTGCCGGTGGGTGCAGTTTAGTGGCATTTGCGTTAATCTTGAGTGAAGCTTTGATTAATTTTATGCAAATTTAAACAAAACAATTTAAAATAAGTTACATAAAAATAAAAATCAATTTAAAAATCAAAACTGTTCCTAATTCTTCTATGGAAAAGAACGGGTTCAATATTAAATAGGATTTTTCCTTGTGTGACGCAACAGGCGTCCATCGGATCACGCGATCATCCCTTAGCGATACAATCAATTAAAGTGTTAGTCGCTATCGATCGAAAGTTTGAAATACGGTTCCATCCTCTTGTTTTCCCTCCTGCTAGTGCCGTAATGTTTGGATTTAAGGAGGTATTTCAATCGATATGACATCTCGTGCTGGGTTGTTCACAAACAATTCCGAAAACGTGATCGACGAAAGTCACACGCGATCGGTACGGGCGTTCGACGGTCGTGGTGTTCCAATCGAAGAGTGAAAGGAATTTGGTGATCGCCATCGAAAGTGTTCTATGGGATGAGGGTTGCCGAGATTGTACGAGATCCGTTTGAGCCGGTGTGTCTTTAATTTTGCCTGTTCTTTATGGGGTGTAATTCTACAATCAAAACACTCAATAATTTACCGCTTGATTGAGCAATCCTGTGCGATACATATAAAACATAGAAAAAAACACTCTATGTGAAGAAAATTATGCCTCCCCCCTCGCTTCCACATTTTTCCACGAATGTTTTGTCGTGTCTCATTAAAAGGTCATTTGTGACCGAGCCGAACGCTTAATGTGGCGTGAAACGATATCGAACATTGATTGTTGTTTCATTAATATTTTTTAAGTATCACCGGCCAACTTCTTGGCTGGCGGGCCAAAGGAAAAGAGACTTAATCATCTCACGCCACCGTGGAAGAAGTGTTGGATAATGGTCACCCATTACTCTCCCTCTCTTTCTTGCCCAGCGCCCAATTGACACTTACCCTAATCTCGTGTCAGAAATAATTTGTTTAATGTACTCGAAAGGGGTGGCGAGATGGCCCGACTCATGGGGCAGGAAAGCATGTCTTTGGCGACACGCGTTGCTACTTAGCCGGATAGCTCAGGGAGGCCACTCGATTTTCCCTTCTCGCCGAGCCGAGGGTAATCATTATTAGATTGAATCCTCTTCCTCGAGGCACCTTGAAAATGACGAGTTGATTGGAAACCGATCCGTGATAGGTGGGAGAGCACTCGAGAGTAATTGTTTGCTGCTGTCGTGCTGTTGTGTGTGACCCTTTTTATTTTCCCGTTTGGTTGTTATTGTGCTTTACCTTACTTGAATATGTTTTCTTACATGACAATTTAATTGAAAAAGGTATTAAAATATTTAAATGAGAAAGAATTAATCGCCACAAAATACATCTTGGAGACACAAAATTCAATAACTTATTTTCCCCGCATTTACATACTGGAAGCCAAGGACCTGGTTAGGCCACCGTCATCTATGGGTATTTCCCCAAAATGGCCCATCATACCACCCCACCCGAGCTATCTTTGACATTCAAAATCCATCAGTACCCCACCACTTCATAAAAAAAGGATCGAATTCGCTCCGGGGGGGAAAAGAGAAGCAGCGAGACCAAAGCAAATATCCCGTTTTCCGCCATTCCGTACGATCACATCCGTACCTGACACACTGACCATGATAGTTTGTGCTTTTATCTTCCACCTCCTCCACCTCCATTTCTCCCTTTCTCCCTTCACTCCTTCCCGCGAAAGAGAAATCAAAAATAAACAGGACATGAATCACGTAATGTGGCTCTCGCAGGCCTTTCCAACGCATCGCGCTGCTCCCCGGGCGTGTTTGCGTGTCTTGCGATTCGCGCACCACCACGAAGCGCCATCCGGGGACGGGCACGGTGCGCATCTCGCGCACTGGCGTGGCGCGAATCAACAGGTTATAGCAATTATATAAAGATTGACCCAGATCCGGCGTGAAAACTATGCTGCCCCGAGCGGACCGAAACCGATTCCGATGAGCTTTGGGGCGCGTTCACTGAGCTGAGATGAGTTTTAGATGACGTTTGCTCGCGCGGTTATTATCACACGGAGAAGTGTGGCACGGTGGCCACGAAAGAAAGTGAAAGCATAACCGGGGTGGAGGGGGAGGTACGTCAGAGACAGAGAGGTGCCTCAGGTGCGCCGCAGCATCGCCGGCCTTGAAAAAGAAATGGCCCCATTTCACACCGTGGACCGATTTTCATTGCCCGTCTGCTTTCTTCACTTTCGTTTTCTGTACCACGCGGCGGAGCACTTTGCAGCTTTTGGGTGAGGCTGTGGCAAACCTGTTTTTTGTTGTTACTCGCGGCACAAATGCAGCGCGCCTCGATCACGCACCGATCGGTAACTGGTTTTTAGGGGGTGGGTAATGGGTGGTAGCGAAAAACGACGTACAAAACACGGGTGGGTAATACGAGGGAGCTTTTTAACGTCGTAGTAGGGCGAGTTTGTAGTACTGTGGATGGATGTTTACAGGAGAATTTAGACGTTTCTGGTGCTCTTGGCTTACATCCGTGGAGATAGACGTCAAATTTTGAAGACTCAATGGCACAGACAATGACCCAATCGTTGAAGGGAAGATCAACATAGTTGTAGACCGAACTGAATTTGTTTGGTAGTTGGATTTATGATGTCTCACGTCAAATTCTGGGGTAGATTCAGTGAAAAAAGCTATCCAACTGTCTAGTATTTATAAGTCTAGTAAGCCAGAAATGGTAGAAATTGCTAGTTTGAGCCAATATGTAATTCTGATATTGCATTCTCTTCAAAAACTCCTTCACTCATCGAGAATGTCTGGGAATTGCAAGTCCTTTCATCAACTGGATTCAAGACTTGGCCGTTATCTTCCAACTCAAGAAACTGGTAATGGAATCTAGACTGATTGTTGCACTGAAGCCTTGAGAAAACGTCTTTGAATTGCATTGATATTCTTATCTTTAAAGGTAAAATTAGGAAGACCATAATACGAGTACCCTAGCCAGGGAACATGGATTTTGCTCCAGTAGGCAGAATACAGAAGAATTTATGGGAATAGCGTTCGATTTGTCTGTCTTTAGCTGCTTTTATCAATATTCTTCCAGGAAAGTAAATCTTTCAACAATTGTTATCGCAGAGATTCTTTGTTATCCGTAGAGGTTCTTTTAGACTAGAAGCAACAGACTGGCGAAACAGATTACACTTTCACAGAAGCTCTCTCACTTATTTTTCCCTCTTGATGTTACGGACGTGTGTATAAGATTTGTTCGAAATCACAGTTGTTTCTAAATTATCTGAATTCACCAAAAATCTTAAAGCTCAAAACAGTTTGGTGATTGTTTTCACGAAGTCTTGGATACAATAAAATGAAACAGCGGGCGAAAGTCTGTTTGGGTCTAAGGTCTAAGAACCATAAAGACCTCTTTGCTTTGCAGTTAGAGAATCTGGTCATCTTCGATTCCCAAAACGTCCGTATAAACAGAACTCTCAAGTATCTTTAACATAGGGAGAAGCAACATCGCTCAGCTCTTAATTTCCTGAGCGAACGTTTCGACCCACTACTCACCACCACCGACACAACTCAGCTACTCATTATCGGCAAAGCTTACACGTGCTTCCTTATCACTGACACTTGCACCCACATACCGAAAAGGCAAAGAACGCCTCTCGGAAGTATGAATCGAGCTTAAGATACCGCGAATTTCACATGAATCTTCACACGTGACGTCAACGAAATCCCGGCTCAACAGACACGCCGCCTCTTCCGTAGGCCGGACCGGATGCGCCCTCATTACCGGAACAACCGCGGCATACCGCGATAACCGATGCCGCGTCTTAAGTGATAGCCAAATCCTACCCCTCACCAGCAGGGTGCAAGGTGTCGAAGCATCTAATCAGCCCGCACCTTCACCCTCCCTTCCCCGCTCCCCGTTTCGCTCGGTAATGACGTACCTTTAGTTCCGGTGATAAGAAATATTCGCATCCAATCCACCCAACCACCCCCCACAGGTGGGGCGAGTCATGCGATAAACCATGCGATAGCGAATCATTACGTTTTGTTTTTGGCAGTGAGTCACTTGTTTTTTTTATGACGGTATCGATGACGTGACCCGATATACTAATCAATGAATGATTGCGCTCCGCGTGACATGGGGCGAACGGGGTGTTATTGTTGCCGTTCGGCTCACCCACCTGCTCCCCGATGCTCCGTGTCCGGTGCCGAACGGGGCCTAATCTATCTTGCTTGCCGGTTCCCTGTTTACATCTCGCTTTACCTTTTCGATCGGCAAAGCAAATAAAAAAAAAGAGTTATGAGCTGATAAGAAATTTGGTACGCGGTACGATACGGAACGGTGCCAGTGCCGATGGGAGTAGAATTCCACAGAAACCTGCAGTGAGAAAAAGCCCTACTAGGCGACCTGTTTCTCGGCGACCTGTCCGCTAATATTGACACTAGTAGTCCAGGCTTCGCGCACAAACGTTCCTCGCGCGGTGAAAGACGCTAAACAAACGAAAGCATTCTTGTACTGGTCAGTGGGCAAGGGGTGAAATGTTCACATCAAAACCTGATTCGAAGGCGATCGAAGCGCGAAAGGCAGATAAGAAATCATCGTGCAAATTAAGGTGCAGCAGAATCGTTCCATCCCCGCAAACATGGCACGGTACAGAGAATCGGTTTTATTCAAACCGTTTGTTGGATAAAGGAAGGAGCTGCAAGAAGTGACAGGAATGAGGGTCTTATCTGCTTGACCACTGGCGATCCAACAGGCTTTGCACGGCCTGGCTGGAATGGAATTGGGTGGGAATGTGGCAGAAAGTGTAAATATTTTCCTGAACTCTTTTCCACACCAACCATGATTAATGTAGGTTAAATAAAGTGTTTGACGCCGCGAGATTAAGTGATGACGTATTTATAGGAAAAATGGCAATAAAAACGACATTTCTAAATGACGCATTCTACAAAATGACCAGAACGAAAGCGAATTTCTTGCGCAGAACCACGTGCAGTAGCGACGCGAAAACAAAACCGTCGCGCTCAACGTCGCGACTCACATCCAGCGGGAATCGGAAAGGGAAACCCCTGAAAACTCTCACTCACTCCCTCCCCCCGTCCCGTCCAGGGTGGAATGGTTCCTCCGCTGCTCGATT
Source organism: Anopheles epiroticus (assembly GCA_000349105.1). Taxonomy (NCBI): domain Eukaryota; kingdom Metazoa; phylum Arthropoda; class Insecta; order Diptera; family Culicidae; genus Anopheles; species Anopheles epiroticus. Next base: position 493,867 of record KB671643.1, read on the forward strand.
ATATCATAGCACTGTGAAAGGGTTTCCACCCGACGACGGGAGCAGCTGGAACTGACGGGAAGCGCGGGGTCCAGATGGGTTCCCCAACCGATGACGTAGCGCAAACTACAGGTTGACATAGACTGGCTTTTGGACTGGCCGAATATCAACTCCTAAGCAGAATGGAAGACAAAGAGGGAGGAACAGAGAGAAAGAGAGAGAGAGAGAGAGAGAATGAAGCGCACACAGGCACACATGTTTTACTTGAGAAGGGGGAGAAGCATGCGAGTGAGAAAATGGGGTGTATGGGGCTTTGGTTCCGTTGTTATCTCAGCGGCCGGTAAGAGCGAGAGTGACCAGGCGTCCGCTTGCTCGCCACCATGGGACGACGGTTAAAAATGGGACAAAAAATCAAAGCTGATTAAAAGAGAACGAAACGGATTGCAAAAAGTCTCAATTACACAGTCTTAGTTAGATTCTTTTCAGTCTTTTCTAATGTTTAATACTTTTCATCTTTCGAAGATTTTGAGATATATGGTAAAACATATGGAAATGCCAAACAAATGGCTTTTTCTGCAGTTTTTAGTGAAGAAACACCAAACAACATAATCATTTTTTGTTATTATGGAAGGACACAAACCATACAAATGACAAATAATGACCATCTCGATCAAAACTCTCCGTAATACTATAACGAAGTATTTCCACGGAATGATGAAAACAAAGGTCTTTGGTGCAAATTATTGTTAAATGGATTTCTCCCAAATGCGTAAACCTATTTTTTTTGTTGAAGACTATAAAAAAGCTATGAAATTTGAACAAAAATTAATGTAATGGAGGTACAACACTGTCTTTTGACCTTATCTATCATGTGTAAATGACAAAGTCAGGTGCGAAATAGACGTTTACTCAGTTACAACGCAATCTATTATCAAGGTATGTGTACGTTTCGTAAAGAAATATTATTTTTTCAACAAATAAATTCTATTTACTATAATTGTTTGTTTACAAAGCCATAGTTTTAATGCTGTCAATCGATAGCATTATGTTGTTAGACCCTTGTGGCCAATGCAACAAGGGCCTTACATTGGACAATGTTTTTTATTTAATTCGGTAGTAACGGCCATGCCGTAATGCTTATTGGACAAAGTTGAAACATGTTGAATTAGGGTCGCTTATATTAATTAATTGTTGTTAAATAAAAATCTAAAACACAAAGGACATCGTTGAGTTCTTGATCATTTGTCTGTTGACTTTGTGACTTTGTTGACTCTGTAATAGATATCAATCTTAAGCTTCATTAAAACGTTTGACTATATGCATTTGCCATGTTTCAATTTTTGTCCACCTTTGGCGCACCAACTATGCAGAGGACGCTGGACCATGTTTCGCTTTTCCCACCCGTCCCATGCCGGCACGGGTGCTGCAGCTCACGGCAAGATTAGCGCACCTACCATCGCCACCCCATTCCCAGCAAAGGGTAAGCGCGCGAGAGAGAGCGAAAGCGAGAGCGTGCGATAGAGGCTCCACGGATGCGGGTGCGTGTGAGCGAATTTCGCGCTCGAACCGGGGGCATGATAGTCGTGTTGCTACACCGCGGCCGGTTGGCTCACTCTCGTTCAAACAGCGCAACCGATCGGTACACCACAACCGTGCGCGCCCGCGCACGACAGACCCAGCAAGAGGAAACGCCAACTGCAACCGCAGCACCGTGTGGAACGGTGTGAGAGCGCGCACCGGGAAACCGCCGTGAGAAGCCCGCGCGCAGCCAAAAACCAAAACACAGCCAAAGCCCTTGGTGCAGCCAACAACACCAGGGGGTGGTGGGAGCGAAATCGGGACACATTGGAGCGCATCCCTGCCCAAAGTCGGTGTGGTGTGTGACCCCCTACCCTACTACTGCTTCTGCTACGGTGAGCCACCACTAAGCGGGAAAGTCACCGCGAGCGTGAGAGCGAACGAGAGGGCAAACGAGTGCAGAGAGCGAGACAGCACCAGTGAGAGTGGTGAGAGCGAGTGAGTGTGTGAGCGGGAGCGTCGAAAGCGGCAGTTTGTTAATATATAACAAGTTGCATCATAGTCTTAAGACTTCAGTCTTAAGAAAGTGTACCGTCCACCAACATCTTTCGCAAAAAAACAACAACCGCCCCGGGGCGAACGCCAAGCAGCCTCACCATACGAGCGGACAAGAAGAGCAAAACAGAGCCCCCCTGCCGTGTCAGGAGTGATTTTTCGTGAAGAATTTTTACGCGCCGTTTTCCGTGGAAATACTGTCGCCGACCTCTTGGTTTAATGCTTCCTTGATGTTACCTGTCAGGACCGGTTCGGGTTGAATCATGGATTATTTCTACTTCTGGATCTACAACAAATGTGTGGGGCCGTTGTGACAGTGACCCAAAACGTGCCAGTGGACATCCAGTTCTTTCATGTGAGGTGTTGATGGCCGGACAAGTGCGGTGCACGTAGAGCAAACTTGATACAGTTGTTCTATGAGAAAGTGATAAAATAGTTTTTGAAGAAATAAAGGAAAGGACAGTAAAACCACGTGTCCTCTGTGTGAGAAGGAAGATTGAGTGCAATAGCGAGCAAGCGATTGGAGCTGTGAAGATATTGAGCCTTGAGTGCAATTGTTGTGTTGTGAGGGTGCTGAAACGTGGAATAAAGTGTGCAATATTGAAGGGAAAAGAGTCATCATCCTTATCGTACCGTGTCCGTAAGTGAGTGTGCTGCAGCTACACCCGATACCACCGAGCGTGAGAGTGTCTGTGTTATCCTGTGACCCTTGTATGAATCCTCTCCCCTTGCGACGCACGAGTGAAGCACAGTTTGCCAAAAAATATGGAATCGCCGCAAATGTACGATACGAATCAGATCCAAGTGCGCAGTGATATCAAGAAGCTAGCGATGGCGGCGAACAGTAGCGTGAACGGTGCGAACGGCACGGCCAACGGGGCCTCGCCGACCAACAACAACTCCCCGACGGCGATTAATCAGAACACGGCGATGGCGATGAAGCAGCAGCAGCAGCAGCAACAGCAGCAACACCAGCAGGTCCAGCAGCAGCAGCAGCAGCAACACCAACAGCAGCAGCAGCAGCAGGTCCAGCAGCAGCAGGTACAGCAACAGACCCAGCAGCAGGTACAGCTCGGACAGCACCCAACGAATGGCTCTTCCGGCCTCCTGTCCAACGGCAATCTCCTCTCGAAGCAGATGCTGCAGCAGATCCAGTACTCGCAGTCCGAGCTGGACGAGCTGACGTCCCAGGAGATCTCGCTCGACCTGCAGCACCTGATCGACGACCAGTTCCGCGACCCGGAAGCGCTCGGCATCTTCACCGAGATGGTGACGGTGGGCAGCACGAACGGCACGATGGCCAACCCGCTCGTCCAGACGGCCGCAGCGAAAGCGCTCCAGCTCCAGCAGGCCCGTCTCTCCCAGCACACGAACGGTGGCAACAGCTACCAGCGGTCGCTGGCCTATATGCCGCAGCCGGTGCATACGGGCGCCGCCTACGGCAGCACCTCCAGCGACGAGAACAGCTCCGTCGGTTCGTCCGCCGACTCGGCCAACATCAAGGAGGAACCGGTCGACCCGAACGAGTACCGTCGGCAGCTGCTGGCGAACGGTGCCTCCGGTGGGGCCCAGTTCATGGGCACCATCAACGGCTACCAGGGGTTGCCCGGGTCGGGTGGTGGTGGTGGCGGTGGCACGGTCACCCCGAATGGTGTCCCGGGCCCACTAGGTGCGTCCGGCGGGACGACCCCAAGCTACGTCACCAACGGGAACGGCAACACCTTCACGAACGCCCTCACGCCAGCCACCGTCCTGCACCATCAAGCCCTGCCCCATCTGACCGGGGCTGCCCACCTGGCGAACCTTACCAAGCACAGCAAAATGCTGCCGCACGTCGGCCGCAAGCAGCAACAGAAGGTGGTGGACAAGGGCACGGACGAGTACCGGAGGCGGCGCGAGCGGAACAACATCGCCGTGCGGAAGTCGCGCGAAAAGGCAAAGGTGCGGTCGCGCGAGGTCGAGGAGAAGGTGAAGACGCTGCTGAAGGAGAAGGACGTGCTGATCCGCAAGATCGAGGAGAAGAACAACGAGATCGCACTGTACAAGCAGCTGTACATGCACCTGATGAACCACAGCAACCCGGAGATCAACCAGATCTGTCGCAGCGCGCTGAACCTGTCCAACATGGGCGACCACATGTGATGAACCTTCGGTGGTGCTGCGGTCGCCGAAGCTGTACCCCTGCCCAACTGGTCGGATAGGCCCGGGTTGGAGCACTGAGTTGCACTGCGGTGCAGGGTTTCATCTCACTTTTCACCCAAAACCCACAGCAGCAGTGTCAGTGTCCTCTCCATCCCCCAGGGTGGTCCTTTTCCGCGTTACAGTTTTGTACACACTTACCCACACACACGAACCAAAGACAAGGGAGACTCGCGGGACTCTTGCCCTCCCAAATGGCATCCTGCCCCGGCGAGTCGACAAAGACACGAGGACGGGCCGCATAAAAGGGGCGACGAGGTAATCGAGCGGGAAGACACACGGTCGAACCGGGGAACGGGAGGCAGCTACTAACGCGGAAAACAATAGTAACCCACACGCGCACACCAACACACCAATACTGTGACAGCTAGACAGTGACGGGAAGCGTTTCGAAGGAACTTAAATACCTGTACATAGCGTTTAAGAAGAATCGTGTTTATTTGCTACGTTATTAATATTATTCTAAACTATGTTGCGTTGCGTTTGTACAGAGAGGGACTCTCCCGCCTTGCTGTACCGAAGACGAATGGACGAAGAGGGTGAAACGGGAAAGTGTAACAGTGCTGCTAGCAAAACGAAAACAGGTTCAACTCCTTACTTACTTAAGATGCACAAAGATTCGTAGCAATACTACACCTTGTTGACGGGACATGATGGTTGATAAGACTTGTATTTTTTTTTAAACTGTACATTTTTTTCGTCCTTTTGTATACTACTGTTGTGCTCTGTTCCGTTCCGATGTGGTTCAGTTTTTGTTGAATGAATGAAGATAAAATACAAACCAGTTTTTTGCATAAAATGTAAACGAGACTCTTTTCTACTCTTTTTCTCTCTCTTTTCGCACATACTTTCTTTCATTTATTGGTTATGGAGCTGCTAAACACATACTAAGCTTCCACCCTCAAGACTGATGTTCCTATTACTCTTCTGGTATTTTACTATTTTTTCACCTAATTTTGAGTTTTGTTTGCTTTTGTTGTCGTCTTTATTGTTCACTATCTACTCTTTCTTAGTTTTTTCCTTTCTTTATTTTCATCTCTATCTATGATTTATGTCATTTTTCTGAATTTCATTGCGATATTTAGACAAGATAAACTATCATACTTTTTTCGGTTCACCAGTTTTTTTTCTTTATGATTTATTTTCTTTAAATCATTTCATCAACTTATTCTTCGCCTCTTATCAACTTATTCTCGTTTCCCTTTCTTCTCTTTCTATTCTAGTTTTTCTACAAAAATGCTCTCCTTGTTTCATTCTTCCTCTCTTCATATACTGTTTTCTTAGTGTTTATTTTGTTTTATTATTAATTCTTACAATCATACTCTCTAGCAATTTTACTACATTGTTTCTTTTACTTTCTTTATCATACCAAATTTTTCGGAACATTTCCCATTATCAATCAAAATTTCTTCTCTGTTCTTATTCAAACCTCTTTTCAAATTCTACTTTCTCTTACCTAACAAAAGACAATCCTTCTCGTCCTACTCTTTCATTTTTCCCCCCAATCAGCGGCACTGCAAAGCTTTGAACCAGTTATGTAAATAATGAATCATACCAGCACATCCCAAAAGGGAATACAATCGAGCACAAGCTACTCTACTTACCGAAACCGTTGTTACCATTGCGTGCGTATTCGAAACCTAAGAACCGTATATCAGTTGAGCCCGAATGTGAGAGAGAGAGAGAGATAGATAGAAAGAGTTCAGTAAGGTGTCTGACATCGTTGGCATGCGTTGTGCAAAGTCGATTAGAATATTGGGGTGATCGCGATTATCCCACTGTTGCTTGCCCAACAGAAGAGAAAAAAATAACGAGACCACCGGCACACGCGTTATGAACCGAACGTTAATAAGGAGCAGTCGAATCGAAACCATCGATAATCGAGTGGAGTGGAGTGAATATTTAAAGTCTTGAAAAATGTAACCCATCGCAAATGCGAAAGTGAAAGCGGAAGCGGGACGCGTCGTTATCGTCACCGTTTTTTTTTTTCGCTAGGTGCGCGCGTTAACGGCCCCGCTGGTAAAGGGACCGAACAAGGTGAAATGGAAGGTGAACAGAATGAAACCGAAGATAAATTATGAAACTGATGGGTTTGGTGGGGCTTACAGTAGGCTTGAGCTGTTGTGCGAGAAACGAAACGTTAAGTTACCAGTTAGAATTAGTCAAACTTGCTGCACCCCAACATATGTATAAAACGAGCTACGCTACATGTTCTTCACTCACTCTCTCTTTCTCTCTCTTTCTCTCTCTCTCTCTCTCGATGAATCGTTTGGAGGATGTTAATTTAATGTATTTTCCTTTCCCACTTTTGCGAGTCGTTCGTGCGCTCGTTCGCGTCGGTTAATTTGGACAGCTATTCCATCACGGTGAAAATGCGGTGGATGCGTTCTATTCGCCCAGTTTAGCACTTATGGTAGGGTATATGAAGGGGGGAAAGGGGAACGAAGATAAGAAGGTCTCTGTTAAGATCGAGTAGCAAAAGAACTCTGTGTAACCAATACCTGTAACACACCGGCAACTTCACCACCACCACACACCTTCCACCTTCTCAGCTTGTGATGGCAAAACAATCTTAGTAGTTAGCGGAATATTAATCGTTACAAAACTCTACATAAAATACACGGGCTGAATAAATGTAATAAACTCATTTAAAAACCATTAAACTTGACTTTTCGATGCCTTTCCTTCCCCTTGCGCAGCGTAAAGTTCAGTACAGTGAAAGAAAAATTGAATTTTGAAGACCATTAAACCCAACGAGCATACATTTCCTTGATGTTTTTGCCCGTTTTGCGAGCCGACTTTGAGGGGCTAGAATAACAACACACATCACCTTCAACCCTTCACACTCGCCGTCCTGCCCGGAAAGCCCCCGTCCGGATTGTCTAACCGGCCAGAACAAATGAGCCAACGCGCGGAACAAGTGCGCCACAAACAATCGCGCCAAGTGAAGAAGAAACACAATACCCTGTGTCGCTTGTTCAGACGACACTTAGAATGAAAGCAGCGTTCAAAGGAACGTTCCACGCGTTCGGGCGCGTTGCCAAGCGTCTTGTGGCCGATGCGAAAATGCATTGTTCCCCCCTACCCTCCCATCTCCCAGGAGCTGCAACCAAACACGATCTCTCGTGTGAAAATTATCTTTATTTTGGGGTGACTTGTTTATTTTTTTTTTCGTCACGTCACCCGACCTGTCACAGCTTCCTTGCCCCGGTGAGGCATCGTTCTGGCACGCCAAGTTTCGCTGAAAAAGCAGGCGGTGGGGGGCGGGGGGGTGCAGGAGCAGAAAAAGTGGGCAGAAAAATTAATTCGGTCGCCGTTTAGAAGTTGAGACCCGCGGCGCGGTGTCGGCCCTTTCCGATAGTTGGCACTCACCCGTTGGCGTCCACCGCTTGACAGTGGATTGTAAATTGGCCGTACCAGCCATCCCATCGACATCAATGGCCGGGGTGCACAATTTTCTTCAACCCATCAAAACCGATGCAACCGAAAGAACAAGATCGCTGAATGGTTGGAGGTCGTAGCTGCTTGTTTCGGCTTGCTAACTATCCACTGGGGCGATTGCGAAATCCACTATAAAAATCCACGCGTGTCTCGCGCGGAATCGGTGGAAGAAATTTACACCGCACTGGCACCCTCCTGTGCCGCCTGGTGAAAGTGAGCTGAACTTGAGCTACTTACTTTAGTGGGGTGTGAGGGGGTTTCGGGCGTTGGATGCACGGTGACGTGCGAAAGCAGCGGAAGACAGCTGGTTACAATTGGCGAGATCGCGAATTGCTGTGCTGTTATGTGATGAGCGTTTGCATTCCTAGTAATGGCGATCCTTTTCTTAAATTATATTTTATAATTAAAAGGAATAAATTGTTAACGCTGAATAAATAATTCAACTAAAAATTGAGGAATTGTTTTACGAAAATAGGATGAGCTCATTACACTTATTGCTCTAGCATCATTTGTAGCACTTAAATCATTTTCGAAAACAATGATTGGTCATGTTCAAACATAACATTGGGTAACATTCTCATAGTTTTGAAGCATCACAAATAGAATGATTTGATAGCTGATGAAGCAAAATAATTAAATATTAAGAAAGGTGATGAAGAAAAACTGCAGAAATAAAAACATTTGTGTGAAGACAATCAACTAGGGTTTTCGCTTATTTACAGGACTTCAGTTTTACCGTTTTTTAATTGAGTCATGAACATTTATTACATCTTATTTGATCATTTTTAATTTTCTTTGCTCAAAGTATGCCAAAGAACTGTAGTTAACAAAATATGTTCTTTATCTTTCTGTGCCCATCTGTTTTTTTTTGTTTTAGTTCCTATATAATGTTTTGTTAATTTTTGTTGTCTGTTAGTTTCCTCATTTTTCTCTTTTATTTTTCTTTCTTTTTATTTCCTTCATTATTTTTGTATCGTTTTTATATCTGGGTGTTGAAATTAATGAATTAGCTAGGTTAGGGTACATGGTTTTCGTCTTTCTTTTTAAACCACATGAGGCAAACGATTTGATGAAAATGAAAAAAAATAATAAATGATAAAAAAACAAATAAAATCTGATGACGGTTCCTGTGAAGACTCATTTAACCAAACGATGAGGGGTGCTACATTTTATCTATGTTTCAATATTTTCACTCAATAAAACTTCACAATATCATTCTCAAGCGAAAGACAATCCATGATCTGACCCCAGAAACTGTAAAACAAAAGATAAAAATTACAAAAAAAGTACATAAAAACAAACACCGTGCGCCGTAAATCGTAAACTGAACGCAAAAGATCGTAAAACGAAACCAACTGCGAACGAGACGCTGCGTTCTCACGATCGCACTTGGAAAGGGCACCGCGATCGATTGTAATCGTAAACGCAGGTATGCATCAAAACCCTAAAACACAGTCACTCACACACAACCAAGCGTCGCATGAACCTCAAACACGTTCGTTTATGTTTGAACATTACCGTTTTGTCCAGCATGGCGGTGCGAAAAAAAAAAACTTTCACTCTCTAGTGCGTCTAGTCCGCCTGACCAAACTTGCGGGCGACACCACACCGGGGCAGGATGGGGGGGGGGAGGTGTGATGATGTTTTTGGAAATTTGACAATGGCCATCGGGCCACACAAAGAGCAACAACGAAATGGGGGAAAAAAAGGAAAACAAATAAAGGCGAAACAATGCCTTTGCACACGCGGTGGACAGCATAACTTCCGCCACATTGATAGTTGCGACCGGTTGGTATGATGCTCTCGTTCATTCTCTCTCTGCATTTCTTGTTCGAAATGTAACACATAAAGGGTTTTCTACATGCGTCAAAAAAAGGTACCGTGGTCAATCAAAATCACACGCAGCTGCAACGCGATCGTGACGCGTACGATCATCCTCATCCACCCGGTGCAACATGCCGCTCAAGGAATTATTTTTAAAATGACCTTCCGCAGCCCTTCAGAAAGCCAACCGACTCCCACGATGCACAGCCGGCGGGAAGTATGCATTTTATAGAACCTTTCCCTCGGCACCGTTGCCCCCTCCCTGGCGCCATCCTTTCGCTCCAAAATGGACGATTAAAAGTACCGGAGCACACGACGGAAAACGAAAAACACAAACCGAAAAATGTACTTTCCTTTCACGCTCCTAATCATCGCGTCTTCGCGGTGTAGCACTACTGACCTACTACCGGATGCAGCCGGATGCGTTTTGCTCTGCCCCATTTTCCCCGTGGAGTTCTACCCGCTTTTCCTCTTTCCTGTGTGTGTGTGTTTGTGTTGTTTTTTTTCTTTCTCTGGGACCGGATTCGGGACCTAAATGCTATTCTTAGCAACGGCTTCGCTATCGATGCAGCTAGTACGGAGCGGTTCCGCAGTACCATCAGCAGTGGACACTGCGCGTACGCGTTTTCAACGCATTTTAGAACAGTTTTTCCGCACCCTTCCTGCAAGGGGTGTGGTCTTGCTGTCTTGCTTCCAGCTGCTAAGGGGGGTGTGCCATATGAATATTTCCCCCGCTTTTCCCGCTTTGCCGCCGTGGAAAAAAGAAACGTAATTTTCTTGTCTGTGTTTCCCGTTTGTAAGACTTCGGAAAAGCGGAAAAGTCGAATCGAATGGAGACTTCCGGTGGTAGCAAATCAGTTCCACTCATTTATTATCTGCAAAAGGGGCTGGAAGGAAATGTTGCGTTTGTTTGGGATAAGGAGTTGGATAAAAGGGCTGTGAGGGATTGGATGGTAAGGCGAACGAAATATTGGCTGTGAAGAATCAGTAACACAGCCGTGAAAGGTGTCACACAAACGGAGATAGGTAATTTATCAATTGAACTCTTTTCATAGAGTACAACTAAAGATGTTTTTAGTTTTTAAAATGTACCAGAAATATATTGCTCCATGATGGTTTGATAAACCTATTACTTTGATCCAAGTGATCTTGATTTCGCATTCAATCTTGTCCGTTTTGATTCAAGTATATATTTTCGATTATATTTACTTTCGCTCCAATCGAATGACTAGAAATGCACCATGTGAATCGTAAAACGATGCAGTGCTTAGCGTTTATTAGGGGTCAACACTTAAAGTTATCAATTTTTCGGCATTTAATGGCTAAGGTGACTTGAAGAGCACCTTCTAGGGCTGATACAATGTGATTCAAGTTTATATACGTCATTCGTAGGCTCTCCGTACTTAGTTTCACTACCATCGTTACTTTTGAGGTTGATATTTTCGATTCCATTTGATTTTAAAAAAAAGATCCATTTGTATGGCGAATTTAAGTTGCTGCCTTTTATTTTAAACAGGGCAACATCAAAAACATTATATTAAAAAAAAAAATAAAGATGTCAGTTGAATTAAAAAACCTGTTTACAATGTTTTTGAATGGTTTTCAAAACATGATGGAATTTCTACACTGCAAAATACTTCTGTTCACAACACGCCAATTAACGATCCTATCATCTGTCGGTGAATAACTTCTTGCTGCCGCTCCTGCTTCCCAAACCTGTCTGTTCACCTTCCCTGATAGCACCAGTCAAACAGACAACAAATGCCGCTACTATTGTTTTGTTCGTACTTTAATTCCCGTTCAATCACGGCAAACAACAAAACCATGACCCAGGTGATGCGAATTTTTGTTACTCTTTCCATTCGCAAACGCACGTTTTTCACACCTTCGCTGGGAGAAAGATCTGCTGCCCCTGCCACCACCGTGCACCACTCGCGTCAATCAATCGTACAAACCGCTCGTCCGTCCCCCTGCCCCCCCATCACCCCAATTTATCTCATGCCCCGCGATAAGCGGCTGCTCCAGAGATCACACCGCCACCGTAATATATTGTTAACTGCGGCACAATGTAAATACGGGATCACTTATCGCCACAGCCACTTTAATGTTCGCACTTTCGCGATTGCGTCGTTTACTTTCCTGCCAAACAAGAGGTCGTTTCTTTTGAAGTATTTAAACTTCCCCTGATCGAGAATGGAACCAATTAGCCCCGAATACGTAGGGAGAGAGGGAGGGAGGGGGAGAGCGAACTGCAAGATGCATTCGGCATCCGTTGATGCACATTTGCCAAACGGTGTTGCTAATCGGGGCTCGTCGTTGGAAACGACTCATCTCACCTTTGCACCTCGTCCGTCGGCGGTACGCTAGGCGGATGTTACATCGCTGATAGCATTAACCTTGAACCTGGCTAAACATTCGCACTGTGCCGAAGGTGCCAACGATCTGTGCCCGGGGGTGAATTTCCTATGATTTATGTTGCTTTCCACTGATCGGGCGATGTTTTATGGTTGTTTTGCGCTTCATAAAAAGTATCTTAATCAGAAGACAGGGAGCGGAAGCATATGAATCATTGGTTTCAAATTCAATTCATAATCTACCTTCTCTTCCGATGGTTTCTTCAAACAAACTTTTTACATTCGGGCTGTGCATGTTTATGCAAACCGACCATAGATAAGCATGCAACACTCATTTTTTATTTCTATTTTATGAATTTATTTACATTAACGAAGAACTGCGACAGGAAACTGCAAATCGAACGAAAAAAGAAAATCTATGTGATACGCTTCAGCATGTTTGCTCTACTGCTCCAGTTTCACCCCAGCTGCATCCTGCTAGAACAGACTATTTGTTTTCCCTTCATTCATGCTGACCTCAGCCCCGGCCGTACGTTTCCGCTCGCTTCTCTAAACAATCGCCCGAATGGGTGCATTTTCGCCCCAAAAGTTCGAAACAAAAAATCAAACCCAATATCTTGACGCATCTCAAAACCGACATCGATCGGAGCTGCACATTCTATCTTCCCTGCAAAAGCATCCTCCACCTTCGAAAACAAAACCTTAAAGCATCGACACAGAACTAGCGCAGCATAAAGGCAGCATAACGCACATAGGACCATCTCTCGGTAGCGAGGAAAACAGAAATAGGTCACCAACTATTTAAAACGAAACCTACTTCAGACGGGAGAAGAAAAAAAACTCGACCATGCCCTATGGTGGGATGGTAGGGTGGTCGGCCCTGCACTGCACACTCACACATGGACCCAGTGTTGGAGGTGATGAAGAAGAAGGAGCAGCAGCAGCAGCAGCATAGAAAAACCTTCTTCCCCACGCGAGATAAGACGAGCGACGAGCTCTGCAAGCCCTTTGGACGATCACAACACCAGCCGAAAAAAAAACGTTTCAATTTACTCCCGCCGGCGAGAAAGGGACGGTACGAGTAGCAAATCAAAGAAACAAAGAAGGGAGTTGCCTACGCAGCAACACTGGGCAGCATAGAGAAGACATGATTTGAAGGTGGTGGTGGCCTAATATTACCCCTGCTGCTTCCCTTTCGTTCGAGCACACAACACGCGAAAGCGAAAGTGATCGAGCCCTTCACCCATACAGCCGAAAAGAGCCACCCACTCCCCCCGTCCCGCTTGCACTCCATTGTAGGGCGTTGTCGGGCGGAGGGGTTTGGGGTGGGTGGACACGAAAAAACAAAACTAGAACACGTTCCTTCGATCATAGTGTTCGAATTCTTTTTTTCGCTCTAGCATTCGGGGGAAGATGCTCTTCGCTGGGCACAGTGTGTGGAATTTATGTTTGCGCTCGGCGATTTGTCTTCGTGTTTGTAAGTGTCAGTCGTTTTCGTTGGTGGAAGCATAAATTTTAAAGGACGGGATGGGCCAAAACCAACAAAAAGTCTGAACCAGCGCGGAAGAAACAGAGAGAGGGAGAGAGAGAGAAGGAGCGGTTCTAGTCTTCCGAAATGAATTATGCACTTGACCAGTGCGTTAAGTGTTTGGAGTCGTGCGCTTGAATGGAGAGGGATGGGCGTGAAGGGAGTTGCACTACTTGATGTTGGGTGTGCGATAAGGGTGATACACATACAGCGGTGAAGGGCGGATCGGAGCACCCAGAAGATAGAGGCAAGACATGGGCGATCCCGTTGTTAACCTCTTAAAATGCGAAAGGTTCTGGTTTTTGGAGCAGTGGAGTTCTGAAGTGTGTTTCTGCCCGAGAAAACAGTGCACCCCTCGCCCAAAATTCTGGAAGCGAATCTAGGTCACGCTCCCGCTTCAAATGCAGTGCTCGTTCGCGTTCGAGATCGGAAGCTATATAGGGCACCCTTTGCAGTAAAGATCTGCTTGATGCATTTGATCAGCGGCGTAGACTTAGGGGAGCATTATGAAATTCCTCGTGGCATCTGTTGTGGTTTGGACGTCTGTAAGGCTTGAAAGTCAGACCACCAAAGTCTCCTGTCCTAATTCAATCAATCACTGGAAATAAGGCTGTTGGGATGTATCTGGCACATCGCTTCCTTCCCAACGCCTAACCAACTTCAACAGCAACACTGTAACGTGCTAACACTACTCCCCGCTTGAGGCTCGCTGGAAAGGGAAAGTGATGTCCAAGCTTCTTTTCTCCGGGACATGTGACCACCGCTTCCAGTGCCTTCGGCCGCAGTAATAAGGTGTCGGTGGTTCCGATGGTCCAAGGTCGCCCGGACCACATCGGTTCTCGCTGTGGCTCCATCGCCGTTTGTTTGTCACGTTTGTCCCTTTATGCAAATGAGACAATGGAGCTGCCAGTCCCATAGCCCAGCTACTACCTGAATCCCAAAGGGCTTTTGGGTTAACTGGACATCTCTTTCCTGGCGAAGCGATCATCAATCGGCTGTTTTTCGGTTTGTAAACCTGTGGAACCGAGTCAGACGCCGCGACGAACCGCGAGTCCCACTGATCCACTGATTCCGCTTCGCCGGGTCCGGGTTGGCGATCATGTTTTATTCAGCCGTACAGCAAACGCACACCACAACGAAACAGACAAAATGACGTCCGAAGTGCGTAAAGGTATCTCTGTACCGTCTGGCACTACGCACCGGACGGTTTCGACGGGCGATCCGCGCGGACGTGCGTTGATTTTTAAGTCGCTCCAAAAACTCTCCACCCGGTAAGGTAAACCGATTGAACGGGGGGGTTGGAAGAAATGGCTGAAGGGGTGGAAAAATGTATTGTGGGTTATATTTTAAAATGCACAAGTTTATCGCCGAACGGTTGTGTGGCGATGTCGGAGGTGTCGCACCCCGGGTGGCTTCATGGGCGACGGCACGGTGCGGTCACAAACGGAGGAACGCTCAAACGAAGAAGATCCGATCGCGTTCGAGAAAACGGTCGAAGTGCATCCGAAGATGGTCGCGCCGCGGTGGAGGGAATAGGAGAGACAAACTTTCGAAACTGCATTACATAATGGATCCAGCGGAATGGGGGTTTGCGGGTTCGGCTGTTTGCTTTGGCGTGCATGTGTCAGTATCACTGGCGGCTGCTCGCACGACTCTCCAGCACTCCAAAAGGATGCAAAGGTAGCGGGAGGGGGGAGGGACAACGTTTAACACCTTTCTGAACGGAGGATTTGTGTGTGCAATTAGTCTTCTCTGTAGCCGTAGGAAGCTGGAAGGAGGAGGTCGTCACCGTCGCTAATGGATCATGTCGATCCTCCCGAAGCCGGTTTACGGAGGGAACGGTACCGTATTTGGCATAATTTGTGAATTATCAATATTTTGTCCTCTCTTTAATTTCACAAATCACTTCCTCAGTTCCACTGCTTTGGGGTGTGGTGGAATACGAAATTAATAAAGGCTTGTGCCACTTGCATAGGGCATCCATAGCAAAGAACGCAAGCGCACGCCTCAGCAACTCTGCGCATCTTCTGGGGAGTCGTTTAAAAAAGGGCAAGAAGAAATGGAGGGATTAAAATTTAAATCGATTCAAGCGCTCGTTCGCCTCGCGTCCGGGACCGGGCGTCAACGGAATCACTTAAAAAGCCATATCTCGGATGTTCTGGTTGTCGTGCTGCTGCTGCTGCTGCTCACTCAAACTAGGCCACCCGGCGTCACGCCGACGTTACCGGGAGGATGCCCGTTTGTCATCCGCTTGCTGCTGGGCGCATCGGAGGAGTTGCCTTAATCCACGGGGAAGATGAAGCTTAATGTACGCTCCAACTCCACCAAATATGAGTAGGTGGTCGGGCGGATGATGGTACATCGGCTGAACAACGATGATGCAGATGGCTTGCAGTGAATGAGCATGCATGCCAGGGGATCGCAAAAAGCCTTTTATGGAAATGGTGCAGTTTTGCCGTTTTTTTTAAGTGTGATGCAATGAAGCGGTTGAGGATGAATTGAGTCCCGAGCTATGACTTTGTTTTAAGCCTGGAACTCAAGAATGTGGAGAAACTCTGGAAGGTGTAGAATAATCTCTGTCTTCTTCAAGTAGAGCTGATAGGCAATTTTGATTATTTCTGTTAAATAGAATTTCAAAGTATGTCTAATGCCTAAGTAAGTCACTTTAGTGAGAATCATTGCCTGGAACCTTTGGTCTAGAAGAAAATGGTTGAATAACGTTGCAGACATTATAAAACTTGAAGAAATATTGATTCGATAAAATACTCTGTCTTATTTCTTTTCTCTAGGACCTTAATCAGACAACTGGTTTCGATCAACTCAATCCATATTTGCCTCCAAACACAGATCTTCCTGGGCACTTTTCTCGTTCCCTCCCGCATGCTTATCAGCCTACCGAGCATCTGGAGCTGATAATGGATCCCAAAGCTGCATCCGATGCAAATGATACGCACACACAGCAGCGTCCAGCATTCTTCCGCTCCTAAGTCCAATATTTGTGTTGGCACCCACTGTCAACGGGATGGGTTGGGATTTGCATATCTAAACAACACATGCCGCCCTGCACACTAACGCGCCGATTACTGACCGATCGATGTGCAACAAAGTATCGGCATTGCATGGTAATTCAAGTTCATGGATGTAGAACTTTCCTCCGGGCAGATTGGAGAAAAACGGTGCTCCGTGGAGTTTTATTAACCACACGAGAGTTTTAAGGCTTCAAAAGAGAGATCTTCTGGAAGGGTTTGATGAAGATGTTTGTCTATTTGGCTATTTGTCTTCTGGTTATTGAACCTAGAGTATCCAGCACTTCAACAGCACCAGCCGCTTGAAATCCTCTATATCCAAACAGTAAACTGTTACGTCTCTGCGCTACTTCACGAATCAAAGCATCCACATCACCCGAACGCCACATGGTGACATTCATCCCCAAGCAAAGTAAGCCCTTCCTGCTAAGCCCTCCCGCAAAGAGAGGAAAAAAAAGCCACCATCCGATCGATTCGTTGCTCAGGTGGAAATGGTGTAACCAGGTACCGATCCAGGGCCGCGCTGTTTGAACTTCTACAGCCCGAGCACCGAGCAAACAGCGTCGACGGTCGCCACGTTTGCGCAGAGGGTTAACTATCACGCACGCGTACTGTTTGCGCTCCTATCAAACCCCCATGCAGTGCTCCGCTTATGATGGCACTGGGATGATAGGGCCGTGAGCTGGCTACTTGACAGGTAACCGGGAGACACAGAGGGGGGGCTTATCAGCGATATGCAACAGCTCCAAACTCCAAACGCATTCTTCACGTCAGCCAGGAAACCCCTTCAGGTGTGTGTGTGTGGGTATGCATCCCGGCAGCCAGGCGGGTTGCATGTGCAGACAATGCAAACACGTTGTGTGACAGCGGCTTGGGATGGACGAGCAGTTCGTTACAAAGTAGGCCAATTGATCCACTTGACGGGCGAACGCTCCCTATTTTTCCCTGCCCCGATGACCGAGTGTCCCTCAGGAGGGCCGTAAGCCTTCCGAACCGACTTAAGTAGGCCAATGTTAGTTTCGCTGATAATACTTCACTCTCGGCGGGCTGTTTTTTTCCCTTCCAGCTAAGTTTGATAAGGTGCACAAGATGCTTTTAGTGCTGGCAGCAGTGCTTAAAAAAAGCTATCGTCTCGCCTACACGATAAGGAAGATTCGTGTGAAAAGGAAAGGATTATATAATGCGTTTGGATTGGGCATTGTGGAACGTCACGACGGTGCAGCGTGCTGCTAGCCTTGGAGCATACTTCAGGAACTTTGTGGAACTTCTTGGAGTTGCAGCCCAAACCGTACCATCTTCTCCAAGAGTGACTCATTACTAGCAGACATTAAGCAATCATAAATGCAACAGCAAGCCGTAGTAAATCAACTTGGAGCAACCTTGGAGCGTGGCTCGGGAACATCCCCGGCCAGGTAGACTGGCTAATTATAAATCGTCCACGCATAGTTCCCTGCTACGCTCCTTTCGCTGTCGCTGCAATTATAAGTCAGCCACTTAAACGCCCTCACCGCACTATCGCACGCCGTGTAGTCATCTGTCATCCGTCGGTTCCGTTGCACTCCGTCTCTGGTAGGTCTGCGAAGCTTCCAGCACTCCGAAATTTTCGCCTTCCGCTCCGATCGGTGGGCGATGGATGTCGCTAGCCCAAGCTCCCAAGCGTGTCCCCAAGGTGTGGCGCATCGCAAAGATTGCAATTCTAAACATCGTCTCCCGCCGTGCGCCCAGAATGTCTAAGGCAAAACCTCCCACGGACGATGCAGTTTGCGAGACGGTGGCTGGTGGTTTGAAGCTCTCACGAGGAAGGAGAAGGAGGATGCGATACCCGAGTCGAATCGAACCATCTGCGGGCACATATATGGGCCGATGCAACGTTTTGTGTTTTTTCCGATTCGTTCGACCCACCAGACCACCATGTTGTGGGCACCGAAATCCCGTGGCACGGCATACATCTCGCTGTCAATGCATCATAATTGTGGGGAAGGGCACGGAACAGACTGCACGGAACCTATGGGCCCTTCCTGCCTCGTCAATGACGCACGTCGGGGAGTTATGTGGGTGTCGCTCAACATCCAGCATCTAATTGTCACCTCGTCACCACGACGTCTCGTTAGGGGACGCAAGGGCCCACGGAACTGCATCTGGATGAATCATAGAAAGTGAAACGATCCGCCGTGGGTACTGACGCTACATGACATGGTGCGTGGAACATCGCGTTTGTGAATGAAACTGGTGAGGGTCTTTAATTTGGGACGTTTCGTGGGAGCTTTTGTTACAGTACTATTTCTAGAATGAATATTGAACTGAACCTTAAAATATAGCTTTAGATCTCCAGCAGTACTCTCTAGCGTCTCAAAAACCAATCAAACCTATTGCAACCCAGTACATTTCAATCCGCTAGACAATCTCCATTTATCAACGTTTCGCAGGCAAAAAGTGCTCACGAAACTACGACCCTTTTCTATTCCGAAGAATGTCCTATCCATCATCGCCGCTGCACCAGGAAGTTCTTGCCGTCGTAACCTTGCATTGCCTCGGGACACGGGAAAGGTGGACGAAAAGGGCAGGCCGAGAGCTTACACACCGAAGAATCAATGATGGCCGTACCCCACAACCGAACACAAAATCCCCCGACGTCCTAATGCAGAAATCACGACTCCTCCGTCAAACCTCCTCTCGCGCAGAACGTTTTCACTTTTTCCTGCCGCAAATCACGTTGGCGGGATGTAACGGCTCGAGCTCGTTGGTGCGCCGATCGCGCTGCCCGCTGTCCTCCCGATCCCTCCTTACCCAGCATCACCGCTGCTGGATGCTTAGAAAAGAAGGAAGAAAATTGAAGAAAACAAGTTTTCGTCTCGCTTCCCACCCAGCCGGCCCAAGGCATCAGCGGGTTTGCGGCATTTGGTTAGTGGTGCGATGTAAAAATCGTTACCCCAAAACCTTCACCTCACGACTGCACCGTCGTGCCAACTCCCCTCTCCCCATTACAACTGGGGAGCCGACTCGCACCAACACTAGCGCGTGCGTTCGCTTCGGCTGGTGGTAGTGTCGCGATGTAATGGAAATGAATTGACCCACTTTTTTTCAACGTCCCAACCGAAACCGACCTATCTCGTTTCTCGTTCACTCCCGCAGAGGAGTGTTGAATGCGTCTCTATGTGTGTGTGTGTGGGTCTGTTTGCTAGTGGTCTTGTGGTGGGTTTCTTCTCCCCCTTTTTCACCCGCGCCTGCCACCAAGTTTAACGAAGGAAATGCATGGTTGTAGGGAAAGCGGGAGAAGAGGAACCGGCGGGAATGTGTGTGTTTTTTTATGAGTGCGCTTTTGTGTGTGTGTGTGTGTGTGTGTGTGTGTGTATGTGGGGCTGTTTGTTGACGCTTCTTGCTGACTTACATCCCGTGCAACACATTAACAACGGCAGCGACAGCATCACGTACGCATTATAACACTTTTATTTTCATTTACAACCAGTTCTTCCCTCCCGCTGATCGGCTGGCTCGTTAGCTGTAAGTAGTGATTTTTTTGATGACCAACGTCACGATCCCGATCGATCGCAGGGCAGGTAACAGCCAGAGCCGAAGATTGAACATGTATGGCTATTACACCTATCAGTGCTCTATCACTAGCAAGGTGTAAGTATACTGTCTAAGCGGCTCCTAGATAGGGGAGAACAAGCAATTATGGATGTACGCAGCAAGATTTGGGACATTTATGTGTCACACTTCAGTATTACTTCTGGCAAGTATCTGTAGGTAAGCATGATACTTAACAAAGCTTATAGTGAAAATATCTTCTTTTTATACCCTTTTAAACCAACATGCAATAGTGATCAGGGGCTGTCCAAGCCATCAATGTATAAAATGTAACTAAACTTTATAAAAACGGAAAATTATGTCTTAAAAAAGTCTGAACAAACAATAAACCAGTTTTTAACGAAATATCAATGGTTTTGTAACTTCTTGAGGTTAATAAAGAGCTACAAGGAAATGAGATTTTATTGATCAAATATTTTCAATTTAAGATTGGTAAATAACTAATTTCAATCAAATGTACATGTTGTATAATTAATTACTAGGACAAAATCCTGGTTTAGGTTATGCACACAGTGAAATGAAAAAAAACAGCAAACTTATCAGGAAGCTCAAAAGGTGGATTCTTCAAATTCATAATTCAAGAAACATTGAAAAATTCATTGTTCTAAAGTACCGTGATTCTTATACTCAAAATATGAGTAAAACCAACTGTTTTAATACCAGGGATAAAATGAAGTTATTTTATCATTGGAAATATTCTTAAGATACTGTTTTATCCGTCTAATGAAAGAACTATTCCTGTAATAGTTATGATGTATTTCTTAATATTAAGAGACACCTGTGCTTCTAGAGCGATCTCTACCTTCCTTAGCACCTTTTCTTCAGGCACACAAGCTAAACACTTTATCCCTATCCTATCCCACTCTTAGCCATCCCCACCGAAACCCTTCCAGATCGCACAAAGACACCGGTTTTTGCAAAACATGCCCCTGCCGACTCGTTTATCACACGCATCCGTTTACTGACCTGGTACACTACATCTGATCGAATGCAATCTCTTCCTCTTCTGCCACGATTGCGACCAGAGCCATTCCCTTCCCCCCAGACTTTTTGTCGACCAGCCCTACGCCGTACCATTCATTCACCTTTCGCCCTATTCTTGACCAGCTTCACGTGCCGGCTGGTGTCGTGCGGGCCGCAAGGGGTACGCTGCGAAAGAAAACCCCCATTCCATGCGATTTCCTTTCGCGAGCATTCCTTCCTCCTTCGGTGACCTCAATTCGGGCTTCGCGATGCTGTGCGCTGCCGCTGCTGTTTGTCGCACATTTCCCTTTCCATCGGTTCTCATGGGTTTACAACTCATCTACGCCTTCGCACCTTCAACCCGTTGCCTTTCCTGCCGGTCCGACTCCCGTATAGGCTGCAAGAGAAAAACAAAACCTGTCTATCATATGTTCGACTGGTGGTACGTGTTAGCATGCCTGGCAGTGGTGGTGTCGGCTACGCTCGGTACGACATGGTGCTAGCTAGCCCTTACATGATCTATGCTGCACCGTACCCCAGCAGGTCACGTGAAGGACTGCCGGAGGGCTTTGATCGGTATTCAAATTATTGTGTATATTGATCGTTCTGTAAAGCTTGCCCGTTTTCTGAAGCGAAAATAGGATAATAAAGCACCAATAGATGAGTTTTAGTAATTTAACTTAAAAATTCAATCGATTTCCGAAAAGTCATTTTAAATTAAAATGACAATACTTTAACAACTTATTCAATTTATTCAACCAGTATCTAATATTTGTCTGTTTTCTATGAAAAAGATTTTAATTCATAAAATGTTTCCAAGGAACCACAATCAGTGTCGTCACAGCATGAGGCATCGATGTTTTCAATTCTACATCCAAAACGGTCTCTTGTCAAAACTGATAAACGCAACAGAAAACTGAATTGCAGCTACGGAGATTTGTCTGCAAGAAAGGAAAAAAGAATTATTTATCGTTTTTTATATAATTTTCTCAACAAAACAATATACTGAAGTCACTAATGAAGTCCAGTTGTAACGTTGGCATTATCAATATAAAGTAAATCATTTGTATCTTCTAGGGAGATGTCCAAAATGGATATAAATTGTTGTCAAACCTTATAATAGGGCTTGGAAAAGTACCTACGAACACTAAGTTACCCGTTTTCTGTTACTTTGTTCTTGCAAATTGTATTGAGAGGAGTTGAAAAGCTAAAGCTATTTATAAACATGTTAAAAATCTATCAAACACTACAAACATGTCCCATCATCTTGATGATCATCTCCTAGCTCTAAATTCTTCGTAATTCTACCTCAAAAATTGCAAGCTACTTCACGCCTACCCGCATTCAAACACTCTGCAAGATGAGGCAACAAAATCTTACGCAAAAATTAACCCTTGCCAACACAGGACCGCGTACACAGCGCTTGACGCAATAAAACCGGGGAACAAAATGTTAGAGCATCTGCCTGCAAATGCTCTGATTATCTTCACCACCCTACAAAACTTCCCCCCTCCCTTCTTTCCCTCCCTTAAGTCTGGTAGCATAAAAGCTCCCGACGCCGTTGCACAACAACGATCTCCCAGCCGCAAGATTTCCATTGTCCATCTTGACTCCCACACACGTACCGGCAGCGCAGGCACGTCGCCTCAGAAGTCTTTACAGCAGGTATCATACCACCACGTGCATACAATACCCCCACCATCCCGCCCCGCTTCACACTTCCCCCTCGATAGAATTGGAACGAAATCAAAAAACTGGGCTACATTCGAAGGGAAGAGGAGGGAGTTTGCTGTTTTTTTCTTTCTTTTTTTCAAGATGGCGCTTTTTTCTTTTCCCATTTTGCTGCCATCTTCATGCCCTCTCCCGCGTGCCTACGTTCCCAAGTGCTTCACTGTCTGGCCCCAAACGAAACCCCTTGCGCCAGGCGTGGAATGGCGGAGGGGGGGGGGGGAGGTGGAGGAACGAAAAACGAAAACAAACCACCGTCACCGATCGCGTCTATCGGCCAGTTTGCAAACCTGAAACCAGACCACGGTGCACGATTCTCGCCGTGGAAAACAATGGCCCGTTTCCATGCCCCGCGCTTTCCCTGGCACGGTGGTTCGGACCCCAAAAGCCCAAATCAAAAACTGCCAAGCAACGCAAATGTCTGTGTGTGGGGACGCAAAAGCGATCGACACAGCAAAACTTTTCGATAATCCGTCCGGCGTGCAAGGAATGCAGTTTTTTTTTCCGCGGCATGTATGTTCCCGTTGTTGTTGTACATCCCAATGGCAGCGCCACAGCACACGGGGCCCACTCCGGTTGGGCGCCGGCTCCGCGATTCATTCAAATTTCGTGCGGGTAAGGCATTGGGAGTGAGTAAACAAATTTTTTGCCAGTTCGCTGTACTCATGTTCCCGTTTTCCCTCAATGAGGGAGGTGGGGAGGAGACACATCGATTTGCATCGTCCACAGAAAAATGTCCCTCCCAGACTCGACGAAGGCACTTTCGCACTATTTCCCAGGAGGGTCAACGTGGTTTGAAGTATTTCCTGGAACACCCCCCGGTCTGCGGGGGGAGAAAGGCTTTTTCGTGCGGTGAAAAGTTTTCTCCCAGTGGTTCTGACGGTGGGTTAGGGTTCATTGGCACCTAGCGGTAGTCGCCTGCCAGAAGGAAGTAAACACGTTCTAGCGACAAAGGTGCAACGGTTCTTTGGCCGAATTGGAGCATACGTAGGCTGGTGGAAATTCCTGGAAGCGAAATGACGGGTGGGACGGGAAGCCGAAACAACTGACTACATCGAAAACACCCTTCGTGTCCCCGGCAGCATGTAAATGGGGGAGGTGGAACAGCAAAAAAAAAAAGCGCGAAAAGCTCGACGCAAAGTGACAAGCTGCACTTGCTGATGATGCAACTCTGGTGCAGTGGGGCTCGTGCTCGCCGCTACCGAGCGTGTTTCACTGTCGCTGTGCATCATAAAAATGTTTAAAGCCAGCGTGATGTTAGCGGACGGGACGGCATGTAAGTAACAATAAAAACCCGCAGCACACGGAACGGGTAAAAAGTAGGGAACGAAAGTGTGCGCAAAAAAAATTAATGGCAACCTGCTCGTCAGCTCCAATTACGATAATCGGGGGGTTTAAATTTGAGAATGATTTCATGCAGCATAATCTCCGTTAGCCAGGGGTAGAGGGAGAGAGAGAATAGTGTGGGGACGTCGGGTGGGTACATGCTGAGCTTTACCATTTCACACAATTTGCTTGTTTTTTTTGTGTGATTTGCTTTCGCGAATGTAACACGGGAGCTCCGTGGTCAGTGACAGGCGATTAAGTGATGTGTGCGTTTGTGGTGATATATTATGGGCGAACACGATAAGCTATGCTGTCTTTAGGATACCTGTAACGTAAAGGGCAAAAGTGAATGTAAATCACTGTTAAATCACTCAATATATAATTGATTTATAATTTTATCTTTTGGTTTGAGATATTTTTGAAGCCATTCCTATATTTTGAAAAACATTTTGTTTCTTGTTAAGGTAACAACTTCTAGATAAAAATGGAAAAATGGCATGTTGAAACAATTCCAAACTTCCTAACAAGTCCTAGTGCCATAAGCATTCGTCCTGATTGCATTAAAATGTGAAAAAAATTTCCTTAACAAATTCTTCAAATCATTTTTGTTGCTCTTTTTCACACAATAAATAACAATGTTCTCTTATCTGCAAAGGAATGCTTTAATTCAGCTCATAACATGCTCATATAAATCGTTTCTCAGCGCGGAAAAATTCTGTTCCATCCCTGGCGACCTTTTCCCATGAACTTTCTCTCCATCTCCCTCTCTCTCCTCTCCTTGCGTGAAGCGAAAACAAAAAACAAACCTACCAAACGGCATTTCATCTCGACTGTCACCGGACCAACAAACGATCCACCTTCGTCGGAACGATTACGGATAAGATTAAAATATTATTTACGAGCTCAGCACACGGTCCGGGCAGGGATGACCCCGAAACCGGTTCCCCCGGCAGCACGGGTTCATCACCGGCTGTCCATCTCGAACGTGCTGTGTCGCGCGAAAGGTGACGCGGTACGTAACGTTTTTCGGATCATTCGCACGCACCATCCACGACCACGGGAACGGTCTGACAGGGCCGAAGGTGAATCATAAAAGGGGGGGGGGACCAAAAAACGGCTCATTCTGTACCCCGTTTTCTGCCACGTAAAACATACTCCATTGCGGGGTCATCCTTGCGGACCAGCATGTACGTTCGGGTGACTTTAACAAGCATGGGTTTAATTATGCCCAGGAATTAGGGTTGGATTTTCGTGCTCACTACCCGTTCATTGCTCATTACCTTGCTTGACAGTTTTTTTGGGGAGGTTGATTTAGGTGAGAAAAGAAATAAAAAAGTTATCACATAGACAGATAAGCTGGTTTCGTTTAAAATATAGAAAAGAAAATTTATTTTCATTTATTTCTCACCCTTCAATTGCATGTTCAATTGCTTCAGGCCAACTCTCCTTCGATTGATTCTATTTCAATTCAATTTACATCAGTTATAATTTCCGGGACGAACTAAACGAAACGAAAATCGTGATTCGTGTCTTAAAACAGTGAAACCTTCTCCTACCTTCCCTTGTAGTTGGGCCACTCTTTCCATCAAAAGACCAATTGATATATTCTTCTTAACCACTGGCACATTCCCGTTCCCTAAACCATGTCTTTCGCTCTCGCCGAATCAAAATTGTCGTGCCGTTCTGTTTCAATTTCCAATTTCAAATCAATTGTCCCGTGCAAAGCTTCCTCCATTCCCAGCGGCATGACAGGATAAGCATTCAATAGACTTGTGCACGAGAATAAACGACGAACCCTCTGCGCGCCAAACGAAGCGACAGTCGCCAAACATTTCGGTGCACAACGAAAGGAGGTGAAAAGGGGACGGGAAAGTGGAGTCACTTTTCCTAGCCATTTTGCTTTAGACGGGTAAGGGGTGGCAGGAGGGTGAGTGAAGAATGAGAGGGAGAGCGAGAGAAAAATTGGGTTAATCGGTTGGATGTTAGATAACCGAACGAAATGATGCGAAGCCGTGCTCGGCTGGCTGCAGTCCTCCTGCCCTGGCCGTGCTGTGACGGCTTTGGTGGGCCTTTTGGCGTACCGTGTCGAGTCATCGTCTGAGTGGGTTTGGTGGAGTGGAGCGGACGAGCCGCAAGACATTTACAAACGCCGTAAACGCGCTAGTCCAACTACAAGCGGCGAGTTGGCGGAGTTGATGTAGGATGCAGCTAATGTTGGGAAGATAGATAGAAAAGGAAGGGATAGAATTGGCAGAGCAATAGAGGGGGAAAGTCAAACTACAAGAGTTTTTGTTACAAGAAGAGAATCTTCCATCTGAATCCAGTAACGCACAAAAGTTATACGCCTTCAAGCAAAAACTCATACAAATGTAAACTAAAGATAAAACTCTCAACGAACTCGCCTGCCAAGGCTTAAATAACACTCCCGTCCATCTTTTACATCAACAAAAATCTTCCCAACGGATCACTCCCATCGTCGTCGCGCATTGTGCGGCAAGATACGCTTATCTAGCCCAGCGTCCCAACCCTAACCCCAACAGACTGGGTGACTCGTTTTAGTCGTGTTTCTCCTTCTTCACAGTTACGTCCCACTCTTCACCCCCTGCTCGTAGTTTTCATTTTCATTTGGCACAGTAACCGAGAAAACTCACTCTTACCCTCTCCATACCTGGCCAGCTTGAGCCCGCTAAGGGTAAGAGTGAAGCGATCGGAGCGCCAACTGAAGATGGTCCAACGAAAGAGATAATGATGATGATGATGATGATGGTGATGATCGTGATTGGCTGGAGGATCTCCAATGCGGGACAAAGCCAGTATGGTGAATGTGAAAGTTATATAACCGATAAATAATCGATAAATCAACGAGCATCGCGTCGCTTTGGATCGCTATGTGGTCGACCGTACCGTCTGTCTGATCTTTTCTTTGTCCCGAAAGATGGCGTCTTTGTGCGCTCCAGTGTTGAAGCTTCTTCGGTTTATTCGACCCAGTAGTAGATGCATCTCATAGCACTCGGATGGGCTTTTTTGTGTAGATCTGTGTAGTTTAACTGATAACAGGATTGCTCGGAAAGCTTAAATGCTTCGAAGGTTAGCGAAGGTCTAAGACAACCCCTAAGCACGCATCCCAGCTCACGAGGTAGCTGTGACACCGAAATTTGCATATCGAAGTGGTTCAATTTATTTCCACCGATTTCCACCGAGAGGCATCTCCCGCCAAAAAGGAGGTCACCCGATACGGGGGACTGATATTTTGATCATTATGGTCACAAGGGGTGGAACCGATCGGACCGATCCCATCGACCATCGATGGAGATTTATCGCCACTTTTGGGTATCTTTATTAAGATGAATTTTAGTGATAAGTGAGAGAGTTTCCTTCGGGGCTAGGAGGTTGCCATTTAGCGGTTGAAAATAAAGACGTAGTTAAAAGTTTTTGGTCATCTTGTTTGATTTTTTACTTTTATTCTATTTTTACAATCCAATCTTCATGTCTTGGGTAGAGCAAAACAGCCTGAAAACCTCTCAGTCTAAAAGATAAACGCGTGGTATTGTGGTAAGCGCCTGGTTCTATACATCAAACGACATAAGATCGAAACTAGCTCCAATTGTACCCTTATGTTTCTGTTTAATTCCTGTTCCTGTCCCGCAATCAATTTCTGGATTACTAGATTCTTTTAATTCTACGTAGTTACCCAGTGGCAGCCCTCAGTAGGCCTCGAGCTAATAAGATTTGACAAGCCCCCTAACATGGAGAAGATCATTATGCACCTTTTTGTAAAGATCGATTAGCTCCCATCCCGACGTCCGTTAAACTTAATCAAAGCTCAACCGTAGATTATAACCTCGTTTTGTAAAATTAAATTTTCCCTCTCCACGCCATTGCGCAACACATCCCATTTTCCCGTGTAAAATCGTCCACCAGACGGCGGATCCACACACACACACACGCACAAACGCGTGTTTCTTTTTTCAATACCAAATATCGCATAACAGGCTAATGAATGGACTTCATTAATGCACAGACGGCGTTACCGACCTGTTCCCCTTCTCTTTCCCTTGCATCGATCGAGCCATTTCTTCGTGTCGCTTGAATTTTCGCTTTCATTCGGTGCTAATTTTCCTGCGACCCTTCCGAAGCCCCTTCCTCCCCGAGAGCTTTCGGTTTCTCAGCGTGAAGTCATAAAAAAGCCATCTCCCCGTTGACCATAAAATGCCACACGGCAACCAGTGTGGCACAGTGGCCGCAATTTTCCATTCCATTTTCCAGGCGAATGCGTAGCCAAAGCGTGTGGTTTGCTTTTTCGTTTCGTCCGCCATTTTCCCCTTCGTGTTCGCACGTTCGTTTTGCACTTTATCGCACGCGGGAGTTTTTCTTTCCCTTGCTTTATTTTACTCCAGTTTTTATCTCGCTGTTAAATAACAACGCTCGAGCTGTCTCTCTCTCTCTCCCTCTCGCTGATGCACAACCCATTAAATAATCGCACACACTTGGCCCACCGACACATAAGCGCCGGGTGAGATGGTTTAGTGGGGGGCGCGTCGCACGCTGTAATCACATTTTTACTCCATTTTCGTGCCTTTTCTGCTCTCTCACTGCGTCTCGCTCGTTGCAGCTTCTCACTGCCCACCGGGGTGAGCGAGTGAGTGAGGAATGAAAGTGAGAGTATTTTCTTCGCTCACCACCGCCGCGACTGGTCAGGTCGTTTTTCATTTCGCCCCCTCCCTCCCTTCCACCCACTCAACCGACCCCCTTTCGCGCACCAACTTGCGATGCGTAACTTGCGCGAAACTAATTCACGGCGTATTTAGAGCATAGCCAGTGTAAAATGATTGTTGCCGTCTGCTTTCTTGGGCCTTTCTTGGCGTGTGGCCGCGAATAAGTTACGCGAGCCATACTGTCCCCACTTCTGTCCTCATCCTACACCCCTCCCCCCACCAGGTTGCAAGGGTTCCAAGGGTTAAGGTAAAGGAAAACCATGGGACCAGCGGTTCTTGGGCTTCTTTCGGCTGGCTGGTCAGCTGGGACGGACCATTCCGTCGCGGCTAGTGGCCACCAATTTTGACCAAAAATGATATAACAACTCAAAAGGAGAAGAAGGGGGAGACGCCTTCCTCGCTTCCCGACGCGTGAACGCACTTATTTGTGAGCGCTCGAAGGAGGGTCTCTGCTCGACCGACATTGTAAGCCGAGCCGAGCGATGCCATTTTTTGCTCTTCTCGTCCGCGTTACAACCTTTGCCTAGTTCTTTCTCCGCCGGGTTGGGTAGCTGTAATTTTCCAATAAAAATCGTTGTGTATTTTGTTGATTGGTGTAGCCGGCTTGCGCGAGTGACAAATCGTGCCGTGGCGCTAGTGGTACCTTGGGTTTGATGGATTGATTGATGGTTGTCTGATTTAGCTTCGTAATGTAACGAAAGTAAGCGGAAAGCTGAGGCTTACCGTTTCGACAAATTAAGGTTCGGTTGGGGCGCATACCTGGTGTGCGCCAAGGCTTTATTATGCGTGTGTTGTTTGAGTGTATAAAAATTACCTTACAATGACAATCAAAAATATCTTTTCTTCCATCCTTCTATTTAGTTATAATACAAATCCATTTTTTTTGTACGGAACGGTACCATTCTTTTGTAGCAAAGAGCCGAACGAACCAACCTCAGTTCTTTAATCCTTTCTCAATGGGATATTAGAAAAATTCTTTTGCTATGGCGAATACTTAGACTTTCAGCCAACATTATGAATTTCAGACTATTTTTGAAATATTACTCAGTAACTCATTTTTAAATTTTCCCTTAGCTTTTTAGATTGTATGTACCACAAGTATGTACCCTTAGTATGTACCACGTAGAAAACAGTTAGTTTTTAAATTATGATGCAAATGATATAAGAAGCATAAAAGGCTTTATGGTCAATTTTTTGGGACAGCAAAGAGTGAGAATTTTAGACGATACGTTATGACTTACAGTGGCGTATGATCCCAAAAAAAAAGTTTAAATTGCCTACAAAATTCATTTAACAATAATTGGTAATAATTGGTTAAACAATTTTAACGTTGCTTTAAAATCTGAATGTAAAAAAATAACTACCTACATGCAATTTAAAAAAAAAATCTTCTGTAAAACGATCATATTCTCTTATTCCCCTTTTTTTGAATTAAAACATTATAGGACTACTAGTATGTCACAAAACGCCTCACTTCTGTACTCCTAATCTAGTAGCAAGAACTGAGCTCTGCAGAAGCATTAGAAGCCAATCGAGACATCAAATCCTGAGTTTCAAAGCTCTCTATACGCTCGATAACGTGCCATAAATCATCTCTCACCCCAGGCTCCAGGGAAAAGCCACGGTATAACAGTGGTAATTAATACTAATCCAATCAAGCACCTGCCATTGTCTGCACTGCTACAGTTCGGTGCTACATTTCACACACCCCACGTCCCTTCACATTCACCCAGGCACGGCACGGTAGAAGCTGGGCACACGACGCCCGCCAATCCGACGGTTATGCTACATTACGCAACGGTACGCCCGATCTTCTTGCACTCGATCGCGCACCTCATTATGCAGTCCTCCCATCTCGTACCCATTACACGGTGGGTGACACTTTTGCTGGTTGCTTCTCCTCCTTCTCTCTCTCTCTCTCTCTCTCTCTCTCTCTCACACACACTCGCATCCCCTCCATTCGAAAGCAATGTCAATGATTAGCATCGTAACACGGTGCAGCGTGCTCCGTCGATTGAAGATCTCGCTGAAGTGTGTGGGGCTAATTTTAATCCTCGGCAAATCCACGAGCAGTGCCGGGTATCGGGGTAAACATTCGGTGACGCCAAAGTCTCCGTACGGTACGGCGCTCTCGAGACGTGGGAGCTTTGATTAAGCTTCGATGTTCCAGCACGTGTGTGCGTGTGGATCAAAACCGATCGGTTGCTTCGGAAGGGTTCGGGGACAGAGTGTGCGCACCCCCACCGTCACTCGACAAGTGGCTCCAGTTGAATCCAGTTGATACTATGTAGAAGCAATTATTTCGCTCTGCTTTAATTGTTATGTAAACACGGGTCGGGTGCATAACAGGAAGAGGACGGTTAGGGATCGGTTTGAAGAGCGCTTAACATGGCTCATCTTTTCTACTTGTCGTAAAAACTGCACTCCAAGCGTTCTTTATCAACGTACCAGCAGAAGCGGGCTTTGGATTAGCGCTGCTCGTTTGGCTGCTAGAACCGTTTACAACAGGAAGCCTGAACAGGGGTAGCAGAGGGGTTACATTGTCACACGTGTTGTTCAAGATCTGTCCGGGTTGTGTTTTGATACTTATCTCCGGTTCGATCAGTTTATCAAATTTGTTGTGCTGTTTGCTGAGGGCTGCTAAAGAAGGGTCTTATCTGGTAAAACAATATTTACTACCTTCGTGGTGATTGTTTGAAGAGCCGGTTGTAAAAAGCCAAACTATCAGCAGCGTAGAACACAATCAAGTTTAAAACTAAGCACGAAATCAAATTGTATTCCTGCTTTTCCAAATAAAATATCTATAAATTCAAAAGGTATATATCATAGGACTTTGTACCTTTGTAAAAATAAAAAAAAATCCTTCGTCCAATTTCTTTAATTTTTGCTATAAATTCTGGAGATGAAACGGTTTGTATGGGAACTTTAAATTAGATAGACTAGAAAATCTATTTTGAAACTAAATTTTTTTTTTACAAAAATGCTCGCAATGATTGCTTTACAAAAATTCTGCATATAAGGATTTTGATATAAAATTGTATTTTATTTTTTATTCGGTAGTAATGACCGAATTGCTATAATATATTATTTATTCTTTTTATAAGAATAGTATAAGTGGAACAAAAATTGAAGTTTCTATTAAAAACAAAATTCGTTTGCTATTTTAATGTTTTACATACTTTCTTGAGTAGCTAAAAACACTGTTCAACAGTTACAAATACAAACTAGCTATAGGTAGCGAGAAATGAAATTTTAAATATTACTATTTTCATAATTTATTAACTCATTTAACAGCCACAAAATGGTTTGAACTCTCTATATTCTCGATTTTTCTGCTACAAGAACCCCATTCAACTGCTCCAATTTTGTCTTTCCTCCTCAACCAACCCCCCATCCCACCCCTTCTTCAGCTTCCAACATACTTCTTTTATCACGTTAACTCCCTTTCACGAGAACGAAAAAAAAACAAAAGTTCAAGATACACACATGCATCCACACACTAGGCCAATTCAAAAAAAAAAACTACCACACCATCTCCATCTGCCAGGCCCAGGTCTATTTTCTAATGCACAAAATGCAGTCCACACATCGGTCCGTAGCTGCTTGGCACGAGAGGGACGCGAGGGCGATTCGACCTGGTACGGGGGAGGGGTTGCGCGAGACCAAAAAGAAAAACCGTACACCCCCTCCACCCTGGCACGAGAGCGTGCCGCATAAAACGAAGACGAGAAGGAAGCGAGCGCATAAGAAAATCAAACAAAAACAGCGTCCAACGGCGTCGTTTCGAGCGCGATTGTGGGTTGTGAGCGAAGAAAAAAAAACCTAGTTTGACCTACTTTTGCATACGATGGAGGAGTGGGGTTGGATGGTTGGAATAGTGGTGGCTAGTGCCTGTCGCTGAGGTGAGATTTTTTCTTCTTCTCCGGTACAACACACGCGCACTGCCTCCCTTTCACGCTCAGCTCTGCAACGCTCAGCTCACTCTCACTTTCTTCGAAACCACCGTCACCGGGTAGGGTGGAAGGGGTGCCGCAAACACCCGCCACCCTGACCGCTGGTATATCCCGTTTCTCAAGCAAGAGAGAAAACCCTATTACGCGGTTTCAGTGCTGGCACTTTTTTGTACCACGAGATGTTGGTCTTGGAGGGGGGAGGGGGGGTTGAGGGAATGGGAGAGGAAAACGGCAAAAAAAAACCACCGTCTAATGTTCTCCACTTATGCTGCACAAACTGTGATCCAGTCTGTCGCTCGTTTCTTTTCCATGCACCGTGTGTGTGGGCTTGTAGCGTGTTTTTTATTTCTCATTTAAGGAATTGTTTTTTCTTTTAATTATTTTAACTTTTATGTAGGTTAAGTTCTTGGCTTACTTTTGATTAAATTATTATGCACCAGGTTTACAGCATATTTATCCCAAAGAAACCCACCGTCAATCACCGACAATCTCTTCTGGTTTGGTGTGGTATGCAGAACAGTACGAAGTAAATTTAGACCACAAACTTCCACCAAATCTCCACCACCTTTACCACCAGCAGCAGCAATTTCCCCGCGTGCAGTCATGCGCCCGTCAAGCGACGCGGACGTTTTAGCTGCTGCACGTCCGTCAACTCGAGTCAGCTGAGCCGAGAAAAGCGAGAGAGAAACATAAACAAACATTATGCAATATTTGCGCTCGTTTTAGCCCATCTGTAACGGTCGGATGATTACCTAGCGGTTGTCTTGGATGGTAGGCAGA
>KB671643.1:534898-559898 GCA_000349105.1 Anopheles epiroticus
TTTTTTTTCAATTTTTTCTCAGAATTAAGTAAATTTTTAATCTTTGAAATGAGTATTTCCTGTTTTGAAACTCTTATGCATTTTATTCATTTGCTCTTTCCGTTGAATTATTCTTACATGTTTTTTGGTATTATTTTTCTCTTGCTTTATCTGTACTCTTTTATGATGGCAGTTTTTGTATGAATTTTGAATTCGTCTCACTTGTTTGTTATAATTTTGATTAACTTTTTCACTCGAAAAAGTATCCTTGGTCATAGATTTTTTACAATAATTTGCAATTACTTTCAAATTGATTTAAAACAAACTGTTCATAGTTCAAAGGTAAGTAAACAATATTAAAAAGATTTAATTTTAAATATTTTGATAATAATGTGTCGTACTTCAAACAGGTTGATACCATTTCTTTTATTTTTCATAGTAATGGCCAGGCCGTTTTTAATTCAAAAATATACTTTCCAATTTTAACCAAAGTATGAATTGTTTTAATTTCAAGGGAATAATTTACAGAAACTCCTAAAATTTAGCTAAAATGAACACATTTACTAGTTTTTCTCTCCCCCAGGGCTTAACTCTAGCCAAAACAAAAAAAAAAGAAAAAATAAGAAGGAACTCGAGCAACCCCCAGCCAACCCATTCACCTTCCCTCCCAGTGCACCCATAGCGGGTTGTGAGGCAAGCAGCAAAATGCACCTCACTGCACAAACACCAAATGCTACATGGTTCGTTCTACATGGTTCGACCATTTCTGCTTCGCTCGGAGCCCGCCGAGCTACGGCACCAATTAAACACACCGCGACCCAAGCAGAGGATAATTACCACCGCCAGAGCGCAGGGAGACCGAGAGAAAGAAAGAATGGATGGATGGATGGATGGATTGATTGGTGGAAAAATCGCACGCCCGAGCCGAACCGAACCGGGCGGCGGTATGCAAACACATGTACTCCTTGCGGTGGCCCGATGCAACATTGCAAACGGCTCCGTTACTGTGCGAGGGTACGGCGGTTGAGCGGTGGAAAAGCCAAACGAAAGCGAAGGAATGGAAAAAGCTCTCGTGTCGAAATCGAAAGTTACGCCGTCGGTATTTATAGTGCAGTGAACCGGGTCCGGCGATACGGCGCATGCAAGACTTCACCGAACCGAGACGCCCGCAGCAGCAGCAGTAGCAGCAGCATGGTGGGGGGGGGGGGGGGGTGGATAATGGTGAGAGGGGAGTATCTGCAGCCCCACTGACACACTGATCCGGTGGCCGTATGGCCTTGCGCGGGCCAGGAATGGACACCAAAAATAGCTCCAACCGATAGAGACACCCGCCCGAGTTTTGTTGTTTTCTTTTGCCTTTTTATTTTTGTTGTTTTTGGCTCGTCTTGTACCGCTGGGAGGGAGGGGAATGAGGTGTGTTTGGCTTTTCATGCCGAGCGGGATGGCACACCAAGACGAATGAGCGGGAAAGAGGGGGTGGAAAGCTGGGCTGCAGTTTCAGTTTTTTATTGGTATCGAAATCTTTTAATTTCATCTTCGACGGCCAGCTAGCGATCGAAAGATTTTCTTTGGGCTGCGCTGATTTCACCATCGTATTGATTTAATTTTGTAAAAATTCCAATGCATCGAATCAATCTGCTAACATTCATCTCTATGGGTGCCACTTTTTTCCTTACCCACGGGTTGATATTTATCGATCGGTGGAGCTGTTGGAACAAAAAAAAATAATATCTAGAGTAAGTTCGACGACCCGTTGCTCCAGTAGCATTTGGCGCTCTGATTGGTTTAATAATCAATTATTAAGGTATTATTAATGCTGACATTTGATTATGGCACACGCGGTCGACGCTGTTGATGAGATGTTAAGCCGCGAATTGGAGCCTATCGATTACAAAATGGCGCTACGGGAACGTTGTTTTACACACTTCTGTGGAATGAACTATTTTCCATAAAAAGAGAGTTAAAGTAAAATAAATTAAATTCACTACGTAAAGTATAACTGATCCGAAATCTAGCAAACTCCTCGCGTTATGCAATGTTTCCCTCAGCACGGCCTAAGCTGACAGCAATCAACATCCAATCAGTCCATTTCCTGTCCCCGGATTGACGTAGGGCTCCACCCTTCAGCGCTGAAAGCCACACGAACACGAATCCCTTTCGAATTGATTGAAGTTTTTCGATGTGGCGGCGGGAGAATGAATCGCCAGATCTCGTGGGTGGTTGGCCTTATGTGGTGGGATGGGGGAGGTTTTTTTGTTAACTTTCGCCCATAATCCTAACCACACGAGGTGCTGCCAGAGCGCCCTAGGTTGATGGCTCCATTCGCTTAAGAGAGAGTGGGGCAAAGAGACAAAATTAATAGACAATTTTGTATGTTGAAGTAGAAATGTAAAGCAAACGATATTCTCTAGGACATAAAAAAATTAAAATATAATTTTAAACCATAGCAATGCTTGTTTTGCTCCGTTTTCCCCTAAGTAACGAGATATATAAATTATATTGTTTTGAATAATTTAAATCACATTTTTTAAGTTCCATTTTAACCTTAATTTGCACACCATAAATACGATTCCTCAACCAGCAATGTTGTCTTATTCTAATGATAATTTAAAAACTCATCGCCTGCTCTCCAATCAACCAAACGATAGTGACTTCATTGATAATGATGAAGCCCTCCATTATGTATCAAAGGTTCCCAGCATCTTCAGACTCTCCCATCGTACCCCGTACAGGACACAGATTTACATAAAACTATGAAAAACCCGTCGCTTCTTCGTGGCTGAACTACTCCCTTACCGCCTATCACTTATCCCACTGCCACCACACCCTCCCCACCACCCTCCCATTCTTGGAAGCTTAGCAAAAAGTAGGTCAAAATGCTAATTACTTTTGACATGCTTTGAAGCGCACGGGGCACCTTCGGGGCTCCTTTAGTTACTCCAATTAAAAGCGTGGCACCCACCGCAGGCGCCCCCTTCCCCTTTCCCCCTCAACTGCAGCGCACCGAACAGCTGATCGAATGTGTGCATTTTCCTTTTCGCTTCGTTCGCGTCTCGCGCGCCACACTCTGCCGGGGTTTTCCTCACACTCTCTTCACTGCTCTTCACTTTCGGCGGTGTTCGGTGGTGTAGATTCGCCAACAATTAATGTTACCAACCTCCTTCTCAACCTCCACCCCTTCCTCCTGTCTGTCGGCTGCAGCGGACCCATGTAGATGCGGTAGATTTAATGTTGGCCGGGTCGTAATTTTCTTTCCAAGCCGCCACGGGGACGGGCAGTGGGTCGTGGCCTCTGAAGCGTTTTCTTTTGCGGGCTCTCGTGTTTTTTTTTTTCTTCTGCTTCGTCTTTGCCCGCTACTTTCTGCCCCGTGCAGACTTCTTGGGCGCTTTAATACCCCCCCTCGCCCGCTACCCGTCTGCGCCAAAGGGCTCTCGCCGTGTGCCACGAGCGAGGCGTACCCCTTTGCGGTACCGGGCGGAGACGATGTAAGCGACTTTAGGCATTAGCCGATTATATAATCGGTTGCGGTTCAGCTCACCATCCCTCTCCCTCGTCGTACATTCCGTCAGCCTGGCGGGGCTTACTGGGCTGGAAAACCTCAACGGAGCCGCGCGTGGCTCGCCCTCACAGAAGCCAACGGGCAATAATCTTCATAATGATGATATTAATCGCATTGTGGTATATGTTTGTGGGGCCCGTTGCCGAGAGGGAAAAACAGACAGAGGGACAAATATTTAGAGCCGTTCCAGTTCGACATTCATTCGCATCGCGATCCTGCCGCTGCTACCACCGGTCGGCCGTGTCCGGGGTGGGATTTTACGACGCTTAATTATTATTGAGTTTTATCTCCTACACCTTCGACTGGTTGGCCAGTGCACAAACGCGTGCGCAAATGTGGGGGGAGGGAATTAATTAACAAGCGCTCCTGGCAGGTGTTGGACGGCTTGCATTCCCAAATGGACCGGCGGAGGTGTTTGTTTAATTTCCTTTCGGAGAATTGTTGCGGTGCCTTTTTTTTTTTTCGAATGTCTCAATGGTTTAGTTCTTTCAGCGTCGTTTGCTCTACTTGTTTCAAAACATGTTTCAAAATAATAATTTTGAAAGTTTTGATTGTAACCGATTTGTTTGCTCAACTTTCGTCAAAACGAGTTTGAATGTTATATTTTAACGAAGGTAAATATTTACTTAGAAGGGTTAAAATAAACAATTTTCTCCCTCAGTGGTGAAAAACAAAAAACAAAAAAAAGACTGTAAAAAATGTTGCGTTTGATGATGTGGGCAAGTTTATTATATTGAAAATTAAAAACAAAAAATAAAAATAAATCAAATTTAATAAATTAAAATTAAAAATTATTAAAGCAAATTGTTGCAACTTATTAAAAGTAAAAGCTCGTTAAACTTGCTATGCGTGAAATGACTTCAAATTGAATAATGTAAAAATATGTATAAACAAGTGTAAAAAGCTTATCATATGTTTAATATTAAAGTAATAAGTTTTCAGGTTGCACGGTACATTTTCACAGTTTGTTTATAACACAACAAACCAAATATTAAGTATAAGAACATACTTAAGCACTCGGCTAGACTCAATTGGTACAAAAAACGAATGTCTATAGCATTTATTGTTAAAATTGTATTAAATATTAACTTCTTCATAGACATGAAGTTAAAAAAGGTGCCACACTTAATTTGATATTTTTCTTTCAAGGAATAATAAAAACATAGTCACATTTGCTTCTTGTTTCCTTCATTTCGATATCAATTTGTAACGTCTATCAATTTGTCTACTCCAAACCCCAACCTGACACGTCGAACAAGCTCATAATACTTTTTGTAGCGATGAAAATGTTAATTTAAAAGCAAAAACTTTACCTTTACCCAAAATAAACGCCAGAACGCTCACGTATTGTTATGCTGACTGGCGTGACGCACCAACCTCCTCCCCCGGCCCCTCAAACACGCTGACCATTTCCCGGAGAAATGGTGCATAATTCGTACTTCCGCCCGCTGTGCACCACCAAGTGTCAAACCTTTGCACCATGCCCGCCGAATGCTCAACCGGGCCACGATTATCGAAAAGGGGCAAATCTCGGCCAGCAATTCGCTTGCATAACAACGCCACACGGTAACGCTTAACGGTAAATGTGGTGCGGAAACGCCAGCCACCCCGTTCCGCCCGGTTTCCACGCTGCCCTGGACGACAAATAGCGTCCGGCCGCGGCTGTACCGGAAAAGGAATTTTAAATCTCAACCCACCCCGTGCGAAAACACCGGCCCGCGCGTGCAGAATGCGCCCGCGAGGTGAAAGTGAAAAGCGTAACCCTAACGGTTCTGTGCTGTTCTCGGTGCTGACGGTTCTGGGCAGCCCGGTGGGAAGGGATGGAGCTGCAATTAATTACCGTGCTTTATTCTCCCTTATCATAAATATCATCAGTCGGCACAAGGTATGAGAAACATTCCATTGCATAGCTAGGAGACTGGTGTTGAAAAACTTGAACCAATAAATTCACTTCATTTCCCCTTTTCCCTGTGCGACAATAAAAAAAACCTGCCCCCAAGGCAGCAGGAAAAACGCTCGAACGCTTCCTAATCTGCCAATCTGCCTAATCCGCTCACGAACCGACCGGAGTCTGCTTACCACCTTCTCCCCCCTCCCCTTCTCTCACCCGCCTGACCTAATTCTGTTGCACAAGGGTTTGATCTTCGATCCGACCGTTGCATAAGCCAGCTTTTCCGACACCCGCCGACACAATTCACTTTCGCACAGCCGTACAGCCGCACAACCGTGCCGGGCCTTTATGTTGGGTCGGTTCTGGTTTCGACGTCGTCATCTTTTCAGATCCCCCTCGGCGGCAGCTCGACATTTCACTCCCGCCGTGCCCGTGCCCGAATCGAACCGAATCAATCGCGAGAAGCAAGCATTTTCGGTCTATTTTTGATACGATTGACGGTTGCTCTTCCTCCTGTTTTTTTTTTTTTTATTTCACATTGGTTGAGAAGGGAGAAAAGATTGATGCATCACGATTCTGAGCTTCTCTTTTGCCAGCCCCGATTCTTTACCCAGGGCCCAAACTTGCCCAACTGCCCCAATTGTGAGCGAAGCTTATCAAAATGGGATCAAATCACTTACTTTGGGTTGGCTGAAGCGTGCTGCAATTTGGGTCTAGAAAGGGCGAATCCCCTTCCCCCCCCCTTTTTCATGCAAAGTGAAGCGTTTTCAGCTAGCTGGTTGGTTAATTGAAGGTATCCGTTTCGGCCTTTACTTTTTCGGGTGTAATGGATATTGTGGAGTGTAACGACAAGACAGGTAGAGACGGGCAGATGGATTTATGAAGAATTATATGGGTAAGTGAAAACCTCTAGGACACACTGTTGAGAGGCAATACATCACGCACAGGTCGCTTTTGTGAGCTTTTGAATTATGTTTTTATTTTGATTTGGAAATAAAGGGTGAGCATGTAAGCATGTAATAGCTAACCTTCACTTTGAGAGTATTGAGAAACGGTTGTCTGCGTGAAGCAATCTGCAATCAAAAACCTCATGAGATTTCGTAACTCAATGGGCTTTCAAGTACTCAAAAAAAAAATGAATTAAATTTCACTTTAAATCAAATTTTATTTTAACAACAATAATGTCATTTTAAAGCGAAGACACCCACAGCCATCTCAAACTAGGTCATGTTTTGTGTAGAGAAAGCTTTCCGTTATCAGTGCAGCCGGTCCTGCCCGTGCGCGCCCAGATAACGTTCACTTTCCAACACTAACCTTGTGCGCGGTAAACACCGAAATGACACACTCCCATTTTCTCTCGTCGCATCCCGCGAAAGTGAAGCCACTCCTCAAAGCTCAAAAAGCCCCCCCCCCGCTCCGGTGGTAAAGCAACGAACGGCCCGTGAGCCCGCCCAGCCAGCAAATCGTACGCCCCCGCCCTGTAGCCACCTGTTAATTGCTGATAAATCTGTAAATATATCGGCAAACCGTGTTAACTAAACAACGACATACCTGGCCCCGTCCATTCCCGCGGTGCGGCGTGATGAAGGCTTCCCAGGCCGGGCTTTGCAACGGGATGCAAAATGCAAGCTCTTGTGTGCATGGAAATAAATAAAGGCTCACACTTGCCTCGTTTTACACTCCCAAACGGGAATGGCAGTTTTCCTTCTCACTTTGGCTCACTCGCTTCGTCCCGTGTACGCATGTGCCACAAGGCACAAGGCGAGCCGGCAAAGGAACGGCAAAGTTTAAACGGTCAAACGAGTTGTGCGATGGGGAAGCAACGAACCCCTATAAACGGACACATTTAAAAGTTTTAATCCTGCATGTCTAAAATTTATTAACGAAGAAGGAATTAACCGAAATGAGAGATATTTTCATCCTTGAAATGTCTCGCCACCTTACACGTCCTTCAGTTATCTACCCTTTGTCAGGTGTGTAAAAGAAAAATTAGATTGTAAAGACAAATCGCATTAAAATCTCTTTAAGCGCTTGTACTTCCCGACAGTAGCTCGGAAAGCTTTAATCCTCCAAATACGTGGGCCCCTTTACACGACACGATCGAACGGATTAGCAAGCCCAAAGATAGAGCCCCGAAAACTAATCCCTTCCCCGCGGCCCGAAGCGTGCAGGCAAGCAATTAGAAAAACATACATTTCTTTTCCCGCACCGACGTTTTTCCCCCACGTCGCCAGCAAACGGCACCGACAACGGACCGTGGACGGTGTTCGCACAGCCGTTTTTCTAATTAATTATGCCGCCATCGGCACACGGTGGCGGCACGGTCAAAACTCGATCTCGATTTAGGGGAATGTTCGAACCGACCGTTTTGACAACGTTTAGCACCGCCTTCAGCGGGGCCGGGACGAAACGGAATGCATTCCCTTTCTGTGTAAGAAAAGCCGGACGTAAAGCAATCAAGATTACCAACCGCAGGTGTGTGTGTGTGTGTGTGTGTGCGCTGTTCGGGTGCCTTTGGGTTGAAATTATGCAATTATGATTTATCAGCAGCAAGTGCTTTTGGAATTTTGTTGGAAGCTTTGTTAACACGTGTGCAAAAGTGTGCCTAGAGAATTGGTTGAAGCGTTTTGAGGGAAATTAATCAGCATTTTAGTGAGGTATTGATTTGCCGCAGAACCACTTACAATGCTCTAGAAGAAAACAGTCCCTTCTCGACGGTTCTTCGCTGCAAATAATCGCCCCCCATTTGCCGTTTTGCTCCAGTCATTCAATCAGCCAGCAAAGACAAGAGAAAGGAAACCATAAGTAACCCGAGGATCGTGAGGCAAGAGCAGGAAAAAGGTTCACCACCACCGCCGCGTTGCTGCGTTTCATTTTCGTTTCCACTCGAGCGGCACCGCACGGCCGCGATGTCATCACTATTCGACTTTAACGGAGCGTGCACTTAATCGTCCGAGCTCGTCTTGCCGTGCTGAAATGAATGCCCCGTTCAGCGGACGGGTGTGGAGTCGTCGTAGAATGCAGCCTTTTAAACGTCCCATCCCGCGGGCTAGAGCACGCAGAATGTTCCAAATTTATTTATTGAGATTGAGTTTTTCTACCCAATCTGCACTAATAATGTTACACTTCACTCTGCGCAAGTCGTTGCGCGAGTTCCCGTTCGGTTCGAAAGTGCATTCCGCCAAACGTTGGCTGCAGCTGCAGCCCGCTATCCTGTCGACCGATCAAAGAACGCCAGCTCCATCCGCGATAGATAAAAAGGCAAACGAGTGCACCGAAACACAGCAGCCACCGGGACCGAAAGCGTGGACCGTACCCCGTCACCCCGAAAAGCATGCCCTTCTGGTGCACCTCCTTTACCCCCGTCACGTAACAATTGAATATCATCCGAAACAATCGCTAACCTGCCTGGCGCTTGCGGCCACCGGCTCAACCGGGCCCCGTTCTATCCGAACCGAACAATTAGTGTGGCGCGGTGCAGCCATACCGGTCGGCCCACTCGCTGCACCCACACCGATGGGCTGATGGTGCAAGCACGATAAATGCAACCGGGAAACCTGCCGTCACTGCCGCACGGTGCGGTTGGGGTTTCGTTTTCAGATCTGTCCGATGTGATAGAGAGATTATCGGGCAGAGCAGTGGAAGGAATTGGTTCGGCTTTTTGGTAGCAAAAGGTGTCTCAAATATATGAATGCTTTAAAAATGATTGGAAATTATGGGCGAGCGTAATCAAGAGGTTCACTCACAAGTTGCGTCCAAACTGTCAATTTGCGTGCAATTTTCGCTACAAGCTGCTGTGACCAGCGAGAATGGTATGAAAGTTAAGCGCATCGGTTTGTAAAGACAAAAAATAAAAATAAAATAAAGAATGAAAACATTGGTTATTTTAATATGTTTAACCTTACAGAACTGTTCGGAAAGAACCGGGCCTCGAATTCCATCCAGATAGTTCCTCAGTAGTTTGGAGTGAATATCTAACATCTTCTTCTTCTTCTAAGACTCAACAACCTCCTATGTCATGCCATTTATGGATTGCTTCTTCTTCTTCTTCTTCTTCTTCTTCTTCTTCTTCTTCTGCTT
Source organism: Anopheles epiroticus (assembly GCA_000349105.1). NCBI lineage: Eukaryota > Metazoa > Arthropoda > Insecta > Diptera > Culicidae > Anopheles > Anopheles epiroticus. The sequence continues at coordinate 544,408 of KB671643.1, forward strand.
CTTAAGTGGCAAAACAACCCCTGTGGGGTCAAAGCCTAACCAGAACACCATTGTGCTCTGGCTCTTTCTGTGACTTAGTGTACCCATCCATAGCAAGATTTTAATCCTACGTATGGGAGGTTGTGATTTAGTGTACCCATAGCAGGATGGTCAATCCTGCGCATGGGGAGCGGTAGCGGTCCTAATGGTATTCGATGCTACGTCGGGCCTGATCATATGAAATAGGCCTAGGCCGCTACCCATGAGACCACTGCCCGATTTCTGGATTACTAGACTTAATTAATTTGAAGTAGTAGAGAAGCCAGTCCTAATAGTGCGGGAACGTTCAAAGTGGCATTAGCGCTCTAGTACTCGCGTCGCATGAAGACTCCGCAGGCGCCTGCACTTGGATGACTGTAGAAGGTTAAGATACTATATTTACTTCTTGTAGCAGCTTGCATAGACTATCCTCCAACGTGGTTTTAATAAGTATTGTACACCTAATATGGATGGTATGTTCTAGGAGACATCATTAAACCGAGAAGAGAGAAATTGAAGTGTATGAATAGAATCAAATTGGATGATATTATTTCATCCAGCGTAATTACATCTCATTGGTTCAGAGAATGAAATAAAGAATTGATGGAAATATAAAACTTAAAGTTGAAAACAAATATTATATAAGCGTTCATTTCAAAGAGTGAACACATCAGTACTATAAACATCAATCATCATATAAGTATTTATTTAGCATCATATATTTATTTAGCAATACGGCCTGGCCGTTACTACCGAATAAAAAAATATAAGTATTTCATAAAGCCTTAAGAAAGTCATAAACTCAGGTTCGAAGGGGTGACTCTTGAGTTTTCGCTACATAAACTCTGTTCTACTGTAATATTGCTCTGAGAAAGAGTTTCAAAGAGTTTGATCCACCATTAGTTCCTTGTGCATTGCAGCATATTCTACCGCTTGAAATGATGAACAAACATTTAAATACTACGATTATTAGAAATATATTACAAAAAATTTGGTACCTAGTGTGGATCAAAATACCACTTGAAAATCTATCGCATGAATCGCAATCGTCGACCCAGCAACGGTCGGATGGAATGCGTTTTAATAAGGCTTGTATGAAAGACTTGCACGCCACATGGTGCAGCAATGAAAAGTTGTAACCTATCTTTTGCACTCAACACCCCAAAACACAGGGTGCTTCATTACACACCACGATAAAAACAGATATTTATAAAATAAAACATTAACAAAACATCAAACACCAAACAATACAATAATTAGTAAGTATAATAAAGAATTTTTATTTGATAATAGTTCAAGTTACATTTTCGGCTTTTCTTTTCACGTTGTTTTTTTTCTTGTTGCTTGTTTCTCTACTGGTCTCTGCTGCTTGGCCCTACGAGTTTAGACTTTTTACAACATTTATTATCTATCGTTTCCCTTTCCATTCTCTTGCTGCTGCTCGTACCATTAATCCTTCGCTAGTGCCTAGCACTGCCGGAGGAAAAACATCCTACAATTTCATAGTTTTACTTATGTCTCACACCATTTACCCTGCAAATACATGCCAACGCAGTTTGTCGCTCTTACTATTCGATTTCATTTACTGCTTTCACCAACGCCAAATGATTTGTTGCACAAAGTTTGTTTGCTTTTGATTAGAAATGTATCATAGGAATATTGTTGTTAGTGTTTGTTTTATCTTGTTTGTTTTTATCATTTTTCCCCTCTCGCTTAGTTCATTGTTCCTTCTGCATCGTGTCTTTTTTAAGCACTTCGCAATCGCTCTTTTCGTTCGATTACACTGAATCATTCGCTTCTTTCGAGCTTTCGTGTTAAAGTTTTAAATGATATGTCTATCTATTTTTACAATTCTTTTCGTTTTTGTTTTCTTCATCTTTTATTTTTCGCAGTTCTCTGTTCTGATGCACCGAATTGCCATATAAATACGCTTCCCTATTCACACAGCTTACTTGTACTGCTGCTAACATGCCGTCTGCCACTACGGAGCACTATTGTATGATTCACAACGGGGGGTTTCACAATGCACGGTTAAATATGTTTCACATTAGCTTATTCGTTTTTATGTTTGGAAATAGGATTTTCCGTTTTCTTGATACTTTTCTACACCTGCTTAGCTTTCTTATCCTGTCTTTATATTTTTCTTCTTTTAATCATATCCCTTCTTCAGTTGGGATGAGGAATATTTTGTTAGCTTTCATGCTCATACTTCTACGTCTCATCTACGTCTATTAGAGAACTATAAAAAATCGTGGCAGATCTGGGATACAAAAATACGCCTAAATATGAATTCCGATCAAAGTTTCCATCCTTCCTGGGTTGATACGCTTTAGAACGAGGGAAAACGGTAACCGAGTAACTTATGAATTTACATTTACACGCTAGTGAATAGTGAAGAGAGTACGACGTCTAGCAAAAAGGGGGGTTCTATCACTAGTAGTTTGAAGATGAAACAACCAGAGTAGTTAATGGCTTTCCAAACCAGCACAATTACCGCCTTCCGCTGTGTTTAACACGTTTCTTCTCTGTTTTAACTGAACGCTTTCGCACAGTCCCTAATGGCGCGGGGGAAATGGTTTCACCTTATTGTAAAGTTTCCAATCGAACGATTTAGTAAGTAGAATTTCTGTCTCTCTCTCTCTACATAACTATCTACATCTAGATACCAACTGCTTGATAAGAACATTGCCAATGGCAGGTTTACGGAAATAGTGTGAAGAAGATTGAATATCATTTGTTTTTGTTTGGTTTTTTTTTTGTGTAGTTTTAATCTTCTCTAATGCAACTCTTACTTGCTGCCTTACTGTTCGATAGTTTCTATTCTACTTAAATACTGCCATTTTAAGGGGACATCTCTTGCTTATTGCATCTGTTATCTTCTTGCTTTATATTGTGTATTTGTATTACATAAATTACTTTCACATCGCAGTAATGTTTCGTTTCCTTCCACTTTAATGATTGTTTTCGTGTGTCATCGCTTCGTTACAAATTTTTCAAATTTCGTTGAGCTGAATAATTGGTCACTGTTGGGGTACCGTACGACTATGGGGCATCGTTAGACGAAACACAATACTGCTGTCATGACTGGTTTTATCTAGTAACAAATTGTTGAAATACGCTCCCCGCCTGCATGAATAAAAGCATTCATCGTTTTCATATTGCTTCAAAAATTCCAATTCACGAACGGATACGATAATTGCTTGGCGGCGATATGACGATCTGGCACAACACAACGCGACATAACTAAGATCCATACATTTTCTCAACAACCGAACAGCTTACGCGAAACTTTATAAAAGTTTCGCTCACTACACACTATTCACATGACGTTTCGTTTAAGTACGAGGACGACGACGACGACGACGACGACGACGACGACTATCTTACGCATTAGTTGGTGGGTAATTGCTGCTTCCTAGACCGAGATACAACGTTTCCGATACATTCATTCCACTCTAAAGGTTCACATTCACAAAAAAAGCTCAATATAGTGTTATCATATATGTCTTTTCCATTTCACAAACAGTTGCTTCAACGGGGACCAGTGGCTGTTTGTCTTTTCCTTTTTGCGGGAAATGGGGGGAGGAAATCAATCGTAGCTTATTAAATGAGCGTATATCGTTGCACTAGATGCATCCCTAGTAAGAGTTATTATTGTTTCTCGTTTTGTAGCATGTTGCATGGTTGTGTTTTGGGTTTCTTTTAATGCTCGTAATGGATAAGGAAATATATAGATATATAGACTTTCATCTGTATCATGTAACAATCATAAACTATGGCTGTCGCTGAGAGCTTTAAGAGTGTCGATAGGGAAAGAAAGAGTGAGAAGTTGTTCCATTCTCACCTTGCTCGTTGATGATCATGATCGACAATGCGCTTTATTGGTTTTTGGATCCTATTCTACCCTGAATTCTGTTCCATGGTGTAATTATTGATGATTTTTTTTTCTTAAAAAACAACAGCTCTAGAAAGTGTTGAAAAAATTGTATTGAAAATTTTGACAATTTTAAAACGAACTTTCAAAAATTAGCTTTCAATCAATTTGATCCTGTTTTGTTTACCTCTCTTTAGCCTTTTTATGCTGTCTAGCCTGTAATTCCTTTCTACACATTTTTTTTTCTTTCTTCTATTCTATCTTACACACACAGACACACAGAAAAACACACGATACACAACATCGATTATAATTCCTGAATTCATCCAATCTATAAAAGTGTACGGCTCTAATGATTTGTATAAATGAGTTTTTCTTACACTCCTTTTATTATACTCGATTTATATGTTAGCTCTCTTAAACCACTAAGGTATTGCATTTCTATGAGTTTGAATATATATATTTATCTGCTGTTCACAACACTTGAAGGATTCTTGTGGGGTGCCTTATCGATCCAGTGGCTTTTTTGTCCCACACTTTGTTTTAATTTGCTGTGTAAAGTTTTGATCGTATAACGGTCGAATTATGTTTCACAAACATTACACTACAATCACACACACGCACTCGAATAATGGCGATGGGAATGAGCTTTCTGTTGGGCTTGTTTTTTTCTTCTTCTTTTCAAGTCATTCGTCAAACATACGGATTATACTTTACTTTTCCTTCAACTTTACGCTTTACAGAGTAACTACTACTCTAGCACGCCAAGAGTTACCAATTGGTGGTGGTAACCTATTGAGTTCCTTTGCACCCCCAACAAGTGTCCCCAGCACTATGCCCAGTGTTATCATGTTCGATACCGATTCGTTTGCTTCATCGATTACAAATTCTTGCTCGAAAGTAAAACAAAGAAATACCAAACAGAAACCCCAACTTTCACCATTTTGGTACAAAAAAACACAGGTATTTTACTTCACTGCTCGATCGTTTTCATAATCTCTATCTAATGTTTTAAAGGGTCAAATCAACTCCGCATCACTCGTTTACAGATGCTTTGCCTCCTCTTAATGCTCTATCCATGTTATACCTTCCTGTACTGTAGTCCACGTTCGTAAATTCTTCTTTAGTTTTGCGAGGAAAAAAAAAGCACTGAAACAGGTCAGCACTTATTTTCTTTTCGTACGCCATCTCCTACTGAAACTTGAAACAATACGAACAAAATACCAAAGGACCTTAACTTCTATGTCGTCGTCCCCTTTAAAAAAAAAGGGTACGGATCACCTGTTTGCTACTTCAATACTATCCTAGCTACAAACGAAATACGAAAAAAATAATATTTTTTTTGTTTACGGATTAAAACCAAAATTACAACACTTTTTCGTCAACAATTAAACTGTATCATCACGCTGGAAACGCTTGATTTTCGGAACGATCTTTTCGGGTTCGCAGATGCTTCCTATCTTCCGGACGCGCGCTTACCCAGCGCCGTCCCAATCGTCTATCAAGCGTTCAGTGTGTGCGGCACACGAGTGTTTACTTGGCCACTACAACACTAAACGCACACGAACAAAAAAACGGAGCACATTGAGAAGACCGAAAAGAAGTAGCCTGTATCGCGTCCTCTTTTCCGCCTCTCACCGTGCGTCACGTTTTCCGGTACGGGTTCAGTTTTTTTTTGGAGGTTAGTTTTTGCAGTAGGGAAAGGACAGGGCGAGTACGCTTCACCTCACACTTTGATGCGTTTGAAAGCGATGCGTTCGGTTGGGGGAGCTCGTCATGCCTGTAAAACCTACCCCTTTTTGTAAGGGGCAGGACACTTGGGGTGAGAGAGAGAGAGAGAGAGAGCAAGAGAGAGAGAGAGAGTGGGGGAGAAGGAGACACAATGTACAATGGGTCTCGCTGGTGACACGCCATGTGTCGACTGTCTCATACACACGTGGGGCCCGCCCAAATAAACCGGACGGCTTTCAAACACTTCATCAAAGCATCCATCCTGCGTGTGCATTCTTCTGCTCGACAGGGGAAAGAAAATCCGGAAAGGTCGAACAGGATCAACCAAGAAGTAAACACAACAAGACTGAAGAGAGAAAGGGAGAAAGAGTTAAGTGGGAGCTTGTCAGGGAGTGTCAAAGAATCAGTCTAAAAGTATCAATTGTAAGAGGAGGATTTCGAGTTTAAATTCGATTGCACACGAACATGGATTCAGTGAAGCGTACTTGGCTGTCTGAGAACATTTTTTTTCTTCGTTACTTTGCAGAAGCAGTGTCATCGGCTTTTCGAAGAGTCCGTTTGGCGTTTCTATTGCATGGAGCTTTTGCGAAACTGGTTAAGAAGCCTTCTCTCGTATTCGGGTTTGCTTTGTTTTCTCTGCCCGAAAGTTTTGCAAGCAGTGCACCATTGGAATAGATGGTAGAGTTGAAGCGTTGAGTAAAGCATATTGCAATGTTTTCTTTTTTCTATCTTCCGCTAAGTAATCTTATCTGCACGTGCAAGCACGTCTAGCTCTAACACCGCTAGTGATAATGAGAAACAAAAAAAGGAAAAAAAGGAAACATAAAACATGGAAACAACCACTGACTTTATTACAACTTAACATTCGTCCACGGCGTATACTAGTGGGGCACATTACACATCCAACCCTGCTTGCCTTAATCGTTACTGAAAATTCGATAATCTGCTTGCGAAAAGCACAAACCCAACAACTTAGGGATAGATGGTTTAGAGATACGATTATAAATAATTCTCTTATCGCTATAGGAGCCGTTACCGCTTTCTGCCGCTTGCTTATGGTAATGCTTCAACTAAACGCTTTAAACGAGATATATTTAACACTTAAAAATGGCGACACATATACCGCTGCGTTAACGTGCTGAGCTAAGCAGACCTTTTCTTAGAGCTAAACACACACACACACACACACACCCACACGCGAATGAAAGTTTTGGGGTGAACTCATTCCCTCCTTCTAGTTAGTTCGTTGTGTGTGAGAGTAGTTTTCGCCCCTTGAAGAACTTGTGGAAGAAATCGTTCTCTAACTCTAAGCTGACTTCTTCTTAAACGAAAACACACTCGAGCTAGTAGTTAAAAATTGTAACGGCTGAAAGTACAGGCTACGGGGTAGTTTAGAGTGAACAACATCAAAACGCGATTCAAACGCACGAAAGGAAGAAGAGGAGGGGGAAAAACACGCGTTTTTTTTCCTGACGGTTTTGCCGAAACACCCCCTGGGTTCGATTCCTTACCGAACCGGCAGCGGATTCGCGTTCCGGGTTTTAAAGCCCTGCCCAAAGCTTGTGTCTGCCCGTAAGCCTGCGTAAAGCCACAACTGTGTACAAATATGCAAACTAACCTACCTACGAGAGAAGTGCGCCTAAGAGATGCTTGGGTGATGGATTGAACGGGGGAAAAAGGGGTAACTGTCTAAGAGAGAAATGGAAAGGGACCGCGGCAGCGATCCATTTTGGAGGGACTGCAGCGAAGCTATTCTTGAGTGAGTAGTTAGTTTGGAAAAAAGCTTTTTTTTCTTTCTCTCTCTCTCTCTCTCTCTCTCTCTCTCCGTTTCTTACTTCCTGAACGAGAATTTTTATAATTTCTCTTATCGATTGCGGAACAGTGGGGTTTGCAGATCGATCGGTTGGTATAGGAATTACTTTGATTTTTTGTTCTTCCTAGTTTTTTTTTTTGGTTTTTTGGATTATCCCGGTCACTAAACATTCATATTTCAATATTTATGATTTCATATACACATATATTAACAAACAGTAATGGCTGGTGGATTCGGCTTCGCTTGGCTGCACGGACTGCCCGTCTCTAGTATGTGTTCGTCGCTGCTTCTCGCGGCTACACGAGAACCATCAAACATATATAAATTCGATAAATATGGACATATGCAATGTTTAATGCTTATTCTAAAAGAGCAGGAAGGAGACTCGGGTCCGCCGGGCGTCACCTTTGACGCCCCGGCGGGCCATCCCGTACTGTCACATGCTCGCCTCGGTGCTGGTCGTGGAGCCCTTGCTGTCGCCCTGCAGCCCGGACGCACCGTCATCGTCCCGGGAGCCGCCGGCCGCCGCCCGTCCCGCCAGTCCACTGAAATCTAGTTTATACTGTAACGTGTGAGCGTGCGAGCGTGTGGGTTGTGGGGTGGTTGTGGTTTGTGACGGGAGAGAAAGATGGAAAGAAGAGAGAAAAGACATATTAGCGACAAGGTATATGGTACAAGTGAGTGACTGTTTCGGTTTACAGTTTCGCATTCCATTAGTCATTCCCTAAGCAATAAAACAACGAAAAAGCAATAATACTAAAATTAACACAAAAACTAAAACCAACGTACACGAACAAAACTACAAGAGAGAGCAAAAAAAACTCAATAAATGATGCAATAAAACCAAAGTGCTTGAAACTAAAGTGGTAGTAAGTAATTAAACAACCAGTTAACTTACTGTCTAAACAAACAAAAATCTGTTTTCTTAAATAAAGTCCCTTAAAAACTAACAAAGAAAGCAAAACAAAAAGCCTTCACTTGGGCAGTAAACCAATGACGGAGCACAAACTCAAACTAAAAATCAAAGCAAAACAGTGGAATGGAAAATGAAATGCAAACGTTACAGAAGAGAAATTCAAAAAGCCGTTAATTGACGTTGTTGAAAGACTCTAAATGGGTTATGCTGTTACAAAATGGCATTACGAAAACACAAATGACCCAACGAGTTGATTTTCTCTGTAACGGACATTTGCTGAAAACGGTTCAGGAAAAAAAACATGTTACAAAAGTGTTGTTAAAACATACTGAAACAAAATCAAAAACATCAAACCGAAAATCTCTTTGAAGGTAAAATACTCTAAATAATGAGCTCTCAAATAAATCACACACACAATTCCAACCGTTCGCTGACGGGATAAAGTGCCACAAAACAGGAAGCAACTCAAAACCAACGCTCCCAGTGAAGGGAAGCGTTACAATCCCAGTAACGCGAGCGTAAAACAGAATGTTCTACAATCCTTGAAAAAGGGTATTAAAAGAAAAACTCGAAACTCGGCAAGACTAACGTCTTCAAATGCAGTCAACACTTGTGTCTCAACTTCTGTGGAGAATTTTCTACAACGGTGCGATTTCGGGTCCCTTACACATCCTTGGTTAGACTAGACAGCTACCACATCGATTTTCGTATGCCGTCGAAGTCATACGACCGACGGCGAACACTCGTTTCCGATGTCTGAGAAGATTTTCATGTGTGTGTGTTTTTTTTTGTACGTGTGCAGGACAGGACGAAAGAGAAAAAAATGGAAAAGAAGATGCAACGTGAGATACCAGCCAGGCAGCAGCGAGGAGAAGGGGAAAGTCAGTTCTAGGACGCCTCGAAACGTGATCGAGATTTTAAACCCGCTGCGATCAATGGGTGGACAAATTTCCTCTCACTCGTTGGAGGACCTTTTCCTGGAGGAAGCGAAGAAGGCTTAAGGAACGACACTGTAGGGGTTTGTTCAGAATTGGATTCAGAGGATTTTTTTTCATGGGGATTTGGGATGGCTTTCATCATTTATTAGTACCGAGACAGTTTTATTTCATCGAACCAACGAAGCTTCCGCAAAAGGTGAGCTCTGGATAACCTCAAGGATCAAGAAGCAAGTGATGTTTTCAATCAACCGAGCCCTTAAACAGGAAGCTTTTAGTGTCTCTTCCCAGAAATTCCCTGGCAGTCGTCCGCAATCAATTCGAATGATGTGGAAATTATCATGAAGATGCTTCTAGCGTACACATGTAATCAGCCGTTACGATGTCACCGATGTCTCAAGCTGAGCTCATGAGGTGAAGTGGACAAGCAGCTAGAACATGAGCTCCTGCGCAGCTTCCTTTGCACGAGTATAAGATTTTAATTGATTTTAACAACTACCGTATAAGTTCACTGCAATGCCTTCAACTTCACTAATCCAACTTTCCAGTGACTGATTCGCATGAGGTGTGCCATGGTTATCGTTTAGCTTGCATGCTTGGTGACTTGCTCGAGCACGGTGCTTGTGGGATTTTTTTTTGTTTCGTTCTATTCGGACTGGAGTTAAAGATTAATTTCTCTTCCAACCGTTCACTAATCACTGCTTAATGCTAGGGGTCTTGTGTTTTTTTTTTTGTTTTAGGTTTTCCTTTCCCAGCCCACATTATTGCATTATGCTATGTTTCGAACCTCAGCGCCACCCGGTCAGCACACCCCGTCCACCAACCATTACTACTCATCACACTCAAACTATCGACCGACGGCGCACTTGACTCTTAGACATACACTTCTCCGTACTGACGTTTAGGCTGAAGGCATGCGAATAGATATGAGTCTATATTCAAATTTTGTACGGTGGTTTGGCTGAGAACGTGATTAGCGCTGTTCTTACCCGCTTATACTCACAGGGCAGCTGGCTCTTCATCGCTCCGAGTTGCTGGTACGAAGCGAAAACGACACGACACGCAAAAACGGCCGGCAAACGATGCGGTTTTTTGTGGATGTTGTGGAGGAAACGGAGCGAGGTTAGTATCGCATACAGCACATCTGTCCGGCTAGAACAATGTCCTACGGCTTTTCGGTGGGTAGGGAGGGTTGGTGGGGGGGGGGGCGGTTTAGTAACTCTCAAAGAAAACGAATGGTGAGCACGAATTTGGGCGATATGATGGCTTGGTCCTAGCGCACGGTTTTGCAACACTATCACGAAGATGAGGACGCCCTGTGCCAGGGCGAACAGACGAATGAGACGAATGACAAGCTAGCACGAGATTGATGGTGCCGGAGTCGAGATGACCGGGTGGAGGGGGTAATTGTTTTTTTGGTGATGGTGCAACAGAAGAAGAAAATTGCAAAACAAACGTCACATCACAGCAAAATAAACCAGCCTAACAACAACAATGACACGGCACTCGTTTGGTGGGCATGCCTGATTTCCAGGAGTAATTCCAGGTGTGATCATCCGCCGTCCAGTGGGTCACGGTTTGATTCGTTGTTTGGTGCAGTATCGCTGCATTGGTAAGCAAATCGTGTACTAGAACGAACCAGCTGTGCTGCAAGTTACTAACTCAACGACGCTTCTCTAGGATGTTACCTAATGAGTAAACGTACTACGAAGTGGTGTCAATCGTTACCTGTGCGGCTTGTAGTATTGGGTTAAGGTTTTGGTTTAGCCAGTGGTCCATATTATTTGTACGTCTATGTTTTTGTGCATTGTGCAGTAACTTAACCATATTCGTTCAGTAGGTCGAGCTTCTTCCCATTTTTATCTCTTCTGTCCATTTTTAGCACTTCTAATCTTATTGTCCAAAAATGTTGATGAAGTTAGACGAGACGACAGATTTAGATCAAGAACCTTCTTACTTTTTAAGTTGCTTATTCTTCACTGGTTTTTAGTTTTACTAATTAAAGTATTAAGAGGATGATACCATTTAAATCTATCTGATTATTTAAATATAAATCATTTAAAGTTACCTACGCTTAAAAGGAGGATTTATCGGCTATAATGACTATTCGGTATGAATGAAAGCTTTACAGAGATTCTCAGTTGCCAGGGTTTTAGATTTTTATGAAGCTGCAAGAATTAAAATTTTGACGCTAGAGAATTGATGCTAGAAATATCAAGCGTTTTCAGCGTTTTTGGTACTAAAAAGTTCTTTAGAAATGTACTCTAAGTTCAGACATAGAAACGTATCATTGCATCCAGCAGAACATAATCCGATAGTCCATAAAAAAAAACGTTAAAAATAGTTGAGCAAAACTGATGAATAAGTGAGTTGTGTGACTAATGAGTTGTCAAACTAATTGGTTCCTTAATGATAAACAAAAGACTCGATCCATAAGTAGCTTTACCAGAGCTAATAAACCTCTCGAGCCTTTATCAACTGTTCCACGCTTAATATCGTAAGAATTTGTGTGCTTTTAACTTACAATATTTGATATGTTTTGTTAGATAGAGATAAGCTCACAAATGATCTCCCTTTTCTTTGGTTTATGCTTGCCCTGTTTGGCTATGCATCTCCTAACTTTAACATGTTTTAGCTATGTCAATTGATCAATTTTCCCTAGTGAATATTTTTTTTGAAAAAATGTCTTCAAGAGCACCTATAACGTCGTCCTATTGCAACTGTGGTTTCCGTCTCGCTGCTAACCTCGATTAGGTCATTTGGTTCATCAGTCTGCAGCCAGGCTCGGCATTAAATATTTTACCATTTCCCCTTTCCGTGCACGATACACATTCAGTTCCACTTCAAACGCGGTACAGGGTATTTGAAGACTGACTGCAGTACCTTAAGTTGGTTAGAACAATCTTATTAGTTGCGTCACGTTGACTGCAGCTCGGCCTTCGATGCGACGTTTGCGTTAGTTTTCCGCCCACGTTAGTCAGCGTTTTGTTTGTCATGCGATTAGAGTTCACGTTTTGCGTTTTTTTTTTCGACGAAGCATTCAAACAGGTCCCCCGGGCCCGTACGTCACCAGCGTGGGCTCCTTTTGCGCTTTGCGCTGTTAGTGTGTATTATTTATAGCGTCCTCCTCATACACAGACGGAAGTTAGGCACATCGATGCGGCATCGGGTGCAAGTGCACATGCAAGAAATAACAACGACAACGGCGAAAAACACGTTTCACCCCACAGCAACCCCGAAAACAACCTTCAAATCCGCTTACGTTAACTTGCTCGCTGACGTGTTCCGATTGCCACTGGGCTGCATTTTCCACCTGTAGAGCCATCGAGGTGTGTTTGTGTAGGTTTGTGTGCTTGTGTGTATAAAGTAACGAAAGGAGGAGGGGTGGGCACTTTGTGATTAGCATTTGGACGAAATTCCGCCATCCGCTTGCCGGGCAGGTGGGGTGTTGCGGATGGGACGCTTTTTAGCGCAATTTGCATGCGGATTGCAGCCATTCAGGCGCACAAGGTGTTCAATCAGCTTCAGCTTTATTTCGTTTGACGGCTTTCCCTCCTGTCACGGACGGATTCAGTTTCAGGCATTCACACCAGCACTTTGCATTCTTGCTTGGGAATGTTGGTAACGTGTTTGGTTTCGAGGCGGTGCTGTCTACTCCTTCATCTTAAAAGGCACCTGCTGTGGTAATCGTAAGGCGTACTGTGGCACAGCGCAGCACAGCGTCCATCCGATTGTTCATGCCATGTGTGTATTCCAGTGCCACCGGAAAGGTCACAGACGATGAGATCCAACCAGAGTGCACACGTTTGTGACACATTTAAACAGGCGACGTTTTTGGCAACAGTTTTTACGAGAGATTTTTTTTGTTTGTAGTTTGTTTGTGCATCATAACCAACAGCAAACATTTCGTCCAGAAGTTTTGTTTGAGTTTCGTTTTGTGTGGTGTGGTGGTGTGGTGTGAGGCGATACGTGTATTTGTTCAAGCAATATTTGGAGCGTTCGTACACATCGAGGGATTGTGCCGGGGGTGTTTGAGTGCAGTACAAAGGGAGCGCCAAAGTTGAAGTTGTGGTGGTGGTGGTGGCCCGCAAGTGCATTTTCAGTTTCAAGCACAAATTCAACGAAGCAGGAAGTACAACACGTTCGGCGGTGCATCGGGAGAGTACAACGGGACAGGAGAAGAGAGGGGGAAAAGAAGAAGAAAATGCATACGATTAAAATTAAATGCTTGTTTAACTACTTGCCAGCAAACGGTTTCGGGCGCAAGCGTGCTGTTTAAGCTTTAATAATAGTTCCACAGAGTTTCTGTAAGATGTTGGAGGTATAAGACCACCTGAAAGTTTGGTCCATTTTCCAGAAGGGAAACTCATTGCTGGAACGAGTATACTTAGCCTAACTCATACGAGTGGGAAAACTTGTACGTTCAGGGAAGGATGGAAGGAAAATTAGTACAATGTCACTGGCCAGCAAATTCAATTCCTCATACATAGCTGAAAGATAAATAGTTTCTATTTCTATATCGCTCGCTGCTAAGCCGGGGGAGGATACAACACATTAGCAGAGATGTTTTAGCAGACAAACGTTTGGGTGCATAAAGTTCATTCCGAATTACGACAGAATCAACGAGTTCCAGGATTTCTACAAGCACAAGAGGAGAACGAGTAGATCTGTGTTTTGTGTGCGTCTGGGTACGTCCAACATCACCTTTTCGAACGGTCGCATAACGTCAACACCTTCAACGGTGGCATCAGCCACGATAACAGTGGCCTGTGTTTTATTTTCCCTACTAAATGTAATGCAAGCTAATGAACGACGGGATAGCGCACTTAAGCTAGCGTTCTCAACAATACGGGACCTTGCCCGATCAGGACGACCATCCCGCCAGTATCATGTCAAGTGCGCGGATGCTGTTGATTAGGGGGCATATGTGTGCTGAAGTTGTTCAGAAATGCTCTCGAACATGAACGACACATGAGACGGTAACATTACGCGGCACAAATACAAACACGCGCGCGGGCACACACACGTACGAAGACAACAAACAACATACAGCACGAAGGAGTTGGAGTGTTTTGTGGAGAGCGAAACATGAACCATGTACGATGGCAGGATGGCATCAACACTTGGGAGCGCTTTTCGCCTTTCTGGAGGGGTGCGTTGGTACGGGTAGCATCCCTGACGGGTGGAGAAGGAGCTGTCGGAGCTTCAGGGTTGACTGTTTTGTTTTGTTTTTTTTTTCGGTTTGGTTCTTATTGTGAGCACGACTCGGTTGGGCTAGCGATACTTGGACAGCAGCAGCCGTCCCCGGTTCCGCGGGTAGCGGATGAACGGTACGGACGCTTGCGGCGGAAGGTGCGTTACCTTGTCTTTGGCGGACTTCGTGCTAGTGGAGGACGGTTCGATCGAGACGCTCGAGACGGCCGGTACGTTTATGAGCCGATTGTCGAACGGGACGCCCGTCAGCTCGAAGATCTGAAAAGGGGCAGGGCCGGTTCGTGGTTCGTGCGTGCGTGTGTTTTTTGTGTGTTGTTTGGTTGTGAAATGAAATGAGAAACAGAAACGAAAAAAGAAAAAAGAAAAAAAAACACACAATGCCAACGACAGTGATTACACAGAATAGAGCGCGCGCACGGCTTGATTAGCTAAATTAGTGCCCAGCGATAAGAGAAAGGGAAACACAGTTACACTAGTGGGTGTCCCTCCCACTAGGTGAAGGAGAGGGGAGGGGGGTGTTTTGTATCCGTTAATCGTAAATTTCTCTACTTTATGCACTGATCCCGCCGAGCTGAACAGACGGTGTAGTGATTGAATTAAAATCAAACCATGGCGTGTGCATTTATTAAAATATGCATCGGCGTTTGGTCGTGCCGCTGGTCCTCTTTGAACTTCCAGCTAATTAATTAACCGTCCCAGTAAAGGGTCGCACAATGCAATTACAGCACAAAACGGCTCATCTCGCACGGTCGCAGCGAGACAGAGAGCGACCAAACGCGGAGAACAGGTAAAAAAGAAATACCACAAACCACCGAATCCAAAGATAGAACGGGGCCACCATATTGAACGGAAAAAGGGGAGAGAGGAAACGGAACGTACTCCAACGAAAAACTAGTTACACATCGAACGAAACGGAACGAAACGGAACGGTGCATGATTAAATAATGAATAGTAATTAAATTATGCAAATGAAACCGCACCGGTTCGTTT
>KB671643.1:562398-581511 GCA_000349105.1 Anopheles epiroticus
TGCTCGTGGCTGGTGTAGGCCGAATCGGTAAAGTCTTGCGTCTTCTCACAAACCTTGTCCAGGGCGGCGAGCAGCTGCTCGCGCGTGTCCGTCGAGAATATCGAAATTCCTAGCTAAAGAACCGAAAACCAAGCGCTAGGTAAGCAATGTCAGCTTCCAATGTCAACCCCTCCACGAATGTACTTACATCCGCCTTATTGTCATATTTGGGAAACTCGCGCTCCCTAGTACTATACTCTCTGGAATGGCCAATGGAATTTCGGTCCCGTTCCCGCTCGCGCTCCCGCTCCCGCTCCCGGTCCCGCTCGCTGTTTCGCCGCATCAGGTCCCGGTCCCGCCGATGCTCGGCAATGCCCGTTTCCTTGTCCCGCACCTGGGTCGGCGAGATGCACTCCTTGGACAGTAGCGGCGGTCCCATCGTCGGCGTACGGTCCTTCACGCTTGGCGGGGGAACGTTGCTGGCAACACTGCCCGGGACACCTCCGGGTCCGGCCCCACGATCGTAACTCGGACGGGATATCTCTATCAGGCGGGAAAAGTGCCGCAGGCAGGTAAATGCCGTCGCACGTTCCGAGTCCCACTCCGGTACCTTGCGATGGACGTCAGCGATGGAGCAAGGGAAAATGCAATTTATTTTCGCTCTTCAAGATTGTATTAGATTACATTCCCTTCCTAACTCGATAAACTTCAATTTGGAAGCATTAAAGTCAAACTAGCGCTGTGGGCAATTCTTCGCTAGGACAAGCGCTTGGAACTCTTCCAAACGGTATTATATCCTCCTAACCAAACATAGACGTCACAATAATAGAAAGACATTACTCCAGGCAAGCCGTTCAGCTTGTTTCCACAGCTAAACGCCCTTTTAAATTGTACCTCACATTGAAAATCACTCAATCTCCTCTAATCTCTGATCGGTAAATAACGCAGTGTCCGGAAATAGCACTTCGACCATGTGGTACAGCTCCCCGGTTCATGTGCTCCCGGTTTTTGTCAATGCCATCGCTCGAAGAGACTCCCTAAATACACACAGAGAGCATTTCCACCCACTTATACTAACCTGCCTTAATGCGTTCCGGTCGGATGCGGACTCCAGGATGCCGTCCTTCACCACGTAGTGTATCAGGTCCATCGCTCGCCGCATCTGGCAGAACACCGTATCACGGTTCTCCTTCGAGTGGGCACATTCGGGATGCCGCAGACACGTCTGGGGGGTTTTGTGGGTGAAGCGAAGAAGTTGCCAGAGCGTCAGATCACAGAAACAGTCACAGCGGTTTGTGCCGGCTGAGCTTACCTTCGATGATGTTAGCAGCATCATTGTCGAGCGCTCGAGAACTTGCCGTGCCGAGGACATCTGGGCCCGTCTTCGTTCGTCCTTCAAGTCGTTCTGTCGATTGCCTGTGTTCACGGAGAGTGGGTGACAGTGTTGGAGGGTGAATGGTGCGAAAAATCAAGCCAGCAAGCAAGCGGTTTCCTTCCGGAGCCCCATTCTAACAGCTTGTCTGCACTTTGGAGAAGGAAAAAAGCGAGCTCACACTCCGTGTGGATAGTTCCATCCAGCATGGCAGCACGCCTTTTTTTTCTCCCCGCCAATGAATGTCTCCCGGGAGTCATTCCCGTACAAACACGGGCGATTAATTTAATTAATCCCATTAAATCTTTGCCACGTTCAATTTATGGTTCCGCAATTATGAACCGGTTAGGAGCGATCCAACACCACTTGACTCCCGTGTCGTGTCGCCCGTCGTCGCCATTCGCCCGGAGCGAGTGGTGAATGCTGTGTGAGAAATTGCAAATACCACATCCTTCATAACTTTCATCCCCACAAGCATATCCTCGACGGACGACACATAATGTCGTTGACCGCATACCATGTCAAGTTATTACACCAGGAATCATAAATTCACACACGTTGCCTGCGTTACCGGCACTGCGGGTCACGGGCTCGTGCCGTGCCCACCATTGATCCCCTTAACCTTGCCGGCATCCTTTACAACGCGGGGATTTATTTTAATCTGGAACCTCTTCGCTCTTGCGGGAAAGGGGAGGAGGGGGGAGATGGATCTTCCTTTTTCAGAAAAAGGAAAAGGAGGGGGGATGGAAAAGGTTGAGTGACATTTATGAGAGAAGCAGCGAAGCAAGATTAGAGCTCGGGAGGGATAAGCCGATTAAACTTCGCCTAGCTTACCCTTCGCTGTTCGCCCGCGATTTATTGGAACGTGAAAAGCACTTGGGAACATCGTGGAGACCGGGGGAGAATATTGTCGCTTTTATCACCCAGCACAAATTTTCACCCTTCACTCGCTTTACAACGCAATCGTAGTTTGGGGTTCGTAGCAAAGTTTCCATCTCGAAAGAGGTACTTTCGATGGAAATTTATAACCCATTTTTTAAACAGCACTTTGCATGGATGTGGAGCAAAGGAAATGGTTATGATGAACCATAAATTTATTTCTACATTAGTTTAGCTTTATGTGCGGAATGAAGCTATCGTTTGTGGTAATGGTCAAGCTTGATTTATTGCTAACAAGAGCATCTCGTCTGCCTCCAATTAGATATCATAAAACCCTTCCCGCTTTTCTATATGCTATTGAATCGAATCATTTGAGCATAGCTTTGCTTCATTCTCCCAGCTCAAAAGCTACATCCTTCGCATTGGAACCGCATTGTGAAGGAATCATCAACCAGACACACATGCTAGCGCTTGCTCTCCATCAGTCATACTATTTATCAGCTCCAAACAGAAGCTTCCTATGGGTCGATGGTTCGCTCGTTTCTCCATTCACATGTGATGTGCCATTTCCTCGTTTCCTTATCCACTGGTAGACGGGATTGAACCATCCAGCTGCTACTAACAACCAGACGGCTCTTGATGGGCTGCATGTTTTTATGCCTCGCAGTTAGTCACCCGTAATGCCGGCCCATTTCTTTATTATAATTCTTGGCTCGGGTGGTGAGCCTTTCCTTAACCCTTCGTAAAGAAAGCTGGAAATGTCTTGTGTGGATGGCACCGTGCAAGACACGGCAACACAGCGAAGAAAAGAAAGGCAAACAAATGAAGTCATTTCTGTCAAAGGTCTCCAAGGATAGATATATCAGATGACGTGTGTGGAGCGTGTAAGGCACTCACAGTCCTTCTCGCAAGCAAGAACAGATGTTCATAAAGCTACGCGTGCTTTAGGAGAATCCCATCTCAACCATAAAACATGGTTAAACTCAAGTTTAAGTATGATATATTGTTCGGGTTCGGGTTGCAGCACTAGCAATACTTTGTTTAAACTCAAGCACACGAAAACCCCCGAATGGTTGCCAGAACAAAAGGGAAACACCGAGGAAAATCAATTCCATCACAAAACTATTTCTATTCCACTTGATTAACGAGGCAAAGAGTTATGGGTGCAATTTCCCCCACACCATGAAAAGCCCATTATTCTCGGAACCAACCGTTTCCGGCGTCCTCATGCGGGAAAGCGAAAGCCGAAACCGAAAAAAGTGTCGAACCGAATCGTCCCCTGGTCAGGCCACAAGGAATGGAACAACAGTACGAAAGCATAGCCCACCGCTGCCGAATCAAACAACGATTTACATTCTTTCCCACTTGACCCGTGACCCACGGGGACACACGGCTGAAAAGCAACCGGAAGCACACGTTTCCGGTGCATTTGGAGCATGCCGTGGCGGACGTGTCTAGTGGGCCGTAAAATTAAAACAATTTTCTTATAAATAGCTCATCGGTCAATTTCTTTTCCGGCTGCAGGCGGCAGGAAGCTACTGCCCGGCTGCAAACGAAGTGAAGAAATATTTGTGCCTAGCACGATAGCACTGCAGCCCACTGCCTGCAGCGAACGAGTGGTATCTGGGCAATGTTGCACCGTGGTGCGGTTTAGGCCTTTCCTTCGACTCACCTGTAACATGCGCCAGCTCAACCATCTCCGCACCGAACACCGAGAATGCTTTCACGAATTCTGTAAAATTGGCCACTGATTCTAATCTACCTAAAGTTCTAGCTACCTGTTGGAGAGAAACGGACGCAAGATCGAAAGAAGACATTAAAGGTGCTGCTGGTCCGCCTTTGCTGCCAGCCGGATTGCTTACCCTGTCTTTGGCTAATAATAACTGCTTCACGACCACAATGTCCGCCAGCAGCAGGACGCGTGTCACCGAGCTTAGCAGCGTCCGGGCGGCGCGTATCATCGGTCCTCTGTCGTCGATCGGATTTGGCCTCGGCGAGTATCCGACCGTCGGATCTGTTGCCGCTATATCACATAAGCGCTCTATCGATGAGCCTGCAAAGAGAGGAGGAGGAGAGAAGAAAAATTAGATAAGATATGCATTAGTTCAATCGTTACAATTACATGGTTGTAAAGAAGGCAGTTTAAATGAGATTTGAACGACATTCTTGAAGGTTCTGTTTTTCACAAAAAGTTTTTTGAGTTTCTTCTCTGTGGAAAACATCCTCGATTTTACATTCTATTTTAACACTCAATTTCGTTTCTACGCAAATAAATGTTTTGCGTTCCTTCCTCACTGCTGCCAAACAGTACAGTCAATACAAGCTTTCCCACTCAATCTACAATTTCCATTCCCCCAAAGTTTCTGATCCCAATGTCTCGCAACAGAGCATCCGTTTCCTCGCAGCAGAGCTTCATAAATTTTAAAATACTCCACATTTATCGCTTACCGAGAACGTTTTCATTTCATTTCCAAATTTACACTGATTGCATCGTCTTATTGAGGTTCGTAATCTACTCCAACCCAGCATTCTTTTTCGCATTTACTTTCCTTTGTCTGTTGCCTGGATTTACATCCCTCTCGTGCGTTCGAGTTTATCAAACAGGTTGTTCGGTTCGAGCACAGTTCATAAATCTCTTACAATAAAGATCAACTCCATTATATATGCTCCCTTCTCGCGAGAAGAAACATTTTTATTACACTACAGCCTATTCATTGTTCGCTAGTACGTTACTGCTCTCTTCCTTTATGCACACATTTTTTTCTGAACTAAAACCTTCTCCCTGCACTTTACGACCGCTGCTCCTGCCCTTTATGCACGCTCATTACTTTTCATACTGGTGCTTGAAAAAGAGATGTTGTAAAACGTATGACCACCTTGATTTGTTCTGCCCATTCTAATCACCGGTAGAAGTAACAGTCCCACCGTGCGGCGACCGTAACCTCTCACACATACCGTGCCGAAAATAACCATAATCATAACCTCGTCAACTACAATGACCCATCCGATTCAGTTATCCATAATTCAATTGTCATTCCCTGCATGCCCACGGTGCTGTCGTAAAGTCCCAGCGGAACCGGCTAGGCACCGGGGCGTCCAGTGCCTTCACATGTACTCCACGCTAGCTGTGAAAGCTGCCGTCCCCGAAATGACACACTGTTGATAGCGCACTGTAACGAAAGACCGTCGTGTCGTAAACTTTACACCAGTGATTCCCCCAAAAATATAGCTCTCGGTACGGGCTACAGCGCAAGCTAAAGTGAGCGTAAAACAAACCCCTTGCAGACACCGGCCACAAGACGACACGGCCATTAGTACAAGTGTACTTTTCACGGCGCAGTGCGTGCCGATTTTCACAGCTCGGCTGCTGTTTTACGGTGCGTAAAATTTGCAGCCGGACCGAGCTGACCGGCAAGCCAAACGATGGCTGCAAGTAATTTCTCGAAAAAAACCAAATAACTAGACGCTCGGAAAGCAATCGAGAGGAATGAGAAGGAGTTTATTGAAAACACACTTTCTGTGGAAGAGCTACGAGCTTCTCCCAAAATATGCACCAATTTCACACAAGTCTTGTAGCGATAAAAGATTTAATTAAAGTTCACTTTCACCACGGTTTCCCCCCTCCCTCCCAGCACGCCGATGCGTCACGATGCACCCGTGCGGTAAACCTCCGCACCACTTTTGCAATATAGAGCGTAAAATCTAATTTCAAACGCCATTGAAAACTGGTACCAGCACACTATCCTTTTCCCACCGTAAGTAAACAGCAGTGAAAACTTTCTGATTTGACTATTTGAAAAGTTTGCATATTTTAGCGTACACTGTGCCACTGGCCGGTGTGGGAGTGTGTTTCAATGCGTCACTACTGTGGTTTCCGTTCGCTCTCTCTCTCTCTCTGTCTGTAGCCTAACCGGAACAAACACTAGGGCGATTTTCGTTTAACTTTCACTGTCACGATCCGGTTGCGTAGTATGGGGAGGGTCGTGTGGCAGTGCTACTGCAGTACTGCACCAGCGATGCAACGTTTGCCACAGGGTAACGTGTTTCTCACTGTGGGTTTGAGCTGGGTCTTCCGGTTCGGGTTTTGCTGCAGCTCACACACAACAGCTTGTTTGGAAACTGGGAGGGAAAGTAAAACCAATGTTTGGGCTGGAAGATATGGTCTTAAAATGAGTAAGGTTTTTTCCTGAACTAACATGAAGTATGAAATATGTATATTTTGATGTGCATTAAAAAGTTACTGTTACATGAATGACCGAAAAATCTTCTACTTCTTCTTCGGTAGCACAACAACCCCAGTAGCGCCAAGACCTAACCAGAGCACTAATGTGCTTTTGGCTCTTTCTATGACTGAATGTACCCATCCATATCAAGATTGTTAGTCCTGCGTATGGGAGTTTGTGATTTAGTGTACCGCCATATAGCAGGATAGTCAATCCTGCGTATGGGGGACGGCAGTGGTCCGAATGAGATTCGAACCGGCGACGGGCCTTATGATAGCTGTACGCCGTTGCCACTGGACCACCGAGCCGGCCAACATAAATTATATTTTGATGTGCATTAAAAAGTTACTCTCAAATTGATAACACTCAATAATCGTTACTAATTAAATTTGAATTTGAAAAAAAAAACGATTTTTGATTAAATGAAACCTTTACTCAAATACTTTGATTTTGGTATATAAAAGAATATATTTTTTAAAGAACTTTAAAAATCTAAAATAAAAAAAACTCCCCTGGAGTATCCAGAAATTAGCTACAAGAACTAAGTAACTGTACGAGGTGGTTAAATATAAATTTATTTTAAAAAAAAGGTAAATATACCAATTATTTAACACTGTCTCATTCCAGTTCTTGTGCGCCGTTCTTTTCAATGCATGTCTAACACCATTTTATTCAATCAAAAATTCGATCTCAATTTCAATCCCAGTTCATAATCAACACCAACCTGTGGCTGGTAAAGAGCATCCCCGTGTTGCTTTCTACGCTAATAAAAACTTTCCCTTTAGTACCTTCCTTAACCCTAAAAATGACTTAGCAGCAAAATACTACTTGATCCTTTCCTTTCCATCGCAACAGATTTCACCTGCACCGGCCAAAGGTGTGAAAAAGCAGTTTCCAACCCCACCCACCCCTCCCCCGCGGCTATCATGTTTCCACACATTACCTCTATTTGCTTTCCGATTCCATAGCGTTCCCGGGTGCACAGGGCGACAGATAAGGCTGCCTGTAAGAAGTGTAGCAAAATGTTGCTGTCCTTACACTCGAACGCTCGCAACAAAGCGTAGCAACCGGGCGATGCTTTTGCCATTCCGACATGCCTTCCGAAAGGCGCGCTGCTGGCGGCCGCTTTCGCTTGCAAGCCGTGGCGCGTTAAACAAGCCAATTTTACGAGCCCGCCCATAAACACGATAACATGATAATGCGAAACCTATAAAATTCCGTGCTACCGGCCTCCTTCGTGCTGGGTTTTTCGCTCCATCCGGTGCCGGACGGAAAGAATGCGCGATATTGCGTACCATATGATGTTGAGCTGATGGAAAAATTACCACCCCAAAACACGAGCACGACGGTTGTGGAACGGTTTTACACGAGGCTAAAGGAAGCATACACACAACTGCACGTGACCGGGGTCACCGGTTCGTCTGGCTTTGGCCGGTGGAGTGATTTAAGACTTCAATTAGTACGGGATTTTACGTCAGCTGGTGGAGCTTTTTTTTGCTCTCTACCACCCACACACACAATAACGTGAAGTAATTGAGCTTCCCACAATAACCGATAGGGGAAGAAACTGTCAGTGCTTCCGCCGCTCGCGCTTCTCGTCTCGGTTAACCTGCTTCGTTCGCACATATGTCCACGTCAGGGGCCATAATCGGCCAGATGATACCAACCGTTCCATTCGTTCTCTCCTACGTTCGAACCGTAAGAAACAGCCGTTCAAGAGGGTTTGATAAATGAAGCACCGGAACTGCTGTTCCGAGGGATATTTCTCAACAAATTCCATTCATTATTCAACTCAAGCGCCGGGAGGAGCGCGTGATGGTCGGTTGCTTGAGGGAATTGCAGCAAGAATAGTCGGTTGCTTGAGGGAACTGCATTGGAAGGTGCATTCGTTAGGGCGTGCAGAAACTCAGGGAACTATTTTTTAATTAATTGATTTTCAAAACTAAAAATTTTTGTTGTGTTCTAATTCAAATTGCATTCATTCATGCAATCATTCAACTCGTCCAATCATCATCAGCAACTTCAGCATCGTTTTAAAAGTATCATTTACCAAGCCCACATCATTTTTGAGCCCCAAAGCACCAGCAAATCCCCTGACACCGTTGACACCCTTATTAAGTGATCGTGATACACTGTTCACTTTCGCTTCGCACGCACTATCATAGTTTACCAATTAACGAAAAGCACACAAAACTACAGTTTGATAGGACGCTTCATCACACAACAGCGAACAATTGCACCGTGTCGTTGCGGTCCAACATGCTGCTTGCCATTTTTCGAGTTTCCATCTCGAGTGCATTCATTTGAAACAGAAACTAAACAACGTCAGCAATTATACCCCACTTCTTCTCGAATCGAACGTGGAGAAAGAAGAAACGAAAGCATGTTGTGGAAATTAAGCTTACCATTTCAAATTCCCAGGTCCTCCAGATATTTTGCACCGCTCGTGCCGGCTGATTGAATGGAAATTAAGGCACGTGAGCACATACATTCATGAGCCACCCTCCGAAGTGAACTAGGTCAGCATGGACCGGGACATCAACTAACGAGCAAACCCCCCAACCGGCCTGGTCAACTCAATCCTCGAAACGGATTCCGAAGCAAACGCACACCACCGTTGCCCGAAAGCTCATCCCATCCGCAGCGAATGGGAAAATGCACAGCACCAGAGTGTACCAGAGCAGGGGGCGACCCGATTGTTGTGCGATAAAATTGGATAGGATGGCAATTAAAATTAAAGGTCTCAGTTTGTCTATTCTCGTCGCGGGTTTTTGCCCAAAAGGGACACAGGAAGCCACAGGAGGAGCAAAGCGTCACCGCTTCCGTAGCGCTTTGAAATGCTTTTAATGTTCCTCCGGGCTTTCACGACACTTTCGCTCGCTTTTCCACCCGCCGCTGTGTGTGTGTGAAAGGCAGTCCCAACACTTGCTCGGTCAACCACCGGCCTAGATCCGTGACGCGCAAACGACACCCCTGCAGGGACAGTGGCACAGGATGTTCGTTCGGTTGGGCTTTTTCTTCCGTCAATTAAAAGTTTCTCTCGCTTATTCCGTCACGCCCGGCCAGCAACGCTAGGATAAGAGATGATGGGTGCGTCTATCTCTGTGTGTATGTGTGTGTGTGTGTGTGTGTTTGTGTTTTGTCGCTCTCATTTCTTGCCTGCTGCATTGTGAGAAGCATCGGTTTTCGATCGGTTGCACTTTTGTTCGCCTTCTCGGTCTCGGACTGCAACCGGCAGCTGGTGAACAGAAGGTGGCTGTTTTAAATTCAAACCATGTTCCAGCTGCATTTTCGCCTTTAACCACCAATCATATCTTTTGTTATGGAAGTGTGTGTGTGTGTGTTTTGTCAGCAAACTTTTCCTTCTAATACCAATAAGCTTTTATTGCCAATCATTTGTAGAGCGTGCTCGATTGCTTTAATTTCTGTCCATTCTACAAATCTTACCACAATTGCTAAAATTTTGTGTTTTACTCAGCCATTTGACATAAAATATTACCAAGCTTTGAATGTTTCATCCTTCACAGATTTAATCTAAGTATTTTTTTCTGATAATAAATAATCAATACAAACGAAAACTATATTATATATTGATTTGGGAGCCTCTTATATAAGAAAACCATTTATAAAACAGAATGTGAACATATTTTTTTAACATCTCTTATTTTCTTGTAAAATATTAAATAACAAAAAAATTAAAAAAACAAATCTACATTAATAAAACAATTTATGTTTTCACCAGATGATGGAGCCGCATGGTGTTTTGTACCAAACTCATTATAAAACAATTTAAATTGAACAGGATGTACATTTTAATTTGATTGATAGTTTCCTTATTGATCAAAATGATATGACCTTCAAACAAATAATTTCTAGGTGCCTCATATTTTAAAATTTATCCAGAAAAAGTATAATTAATTTTCAAGTCATCGCAGCCGGTGCTACGACGACATCATTTACTTCCCATCTTTCAAGCTAAACTGTGTCAAACAAAAAAGAGGACAGGGCGCACACTACTTCGTTTCACACTCTATCATTACTTCAGAACAGTCCACTTCAAAAACTGTGAAAAGTGGAAAAGTTGTCACAGCAAGAAACTTCTCCTCGCCCGAGTACGCCCGAGGCCCCATCAAGCCCGGTTGACCTGACATAGATTGATGCCGTACGCTCGCATCCGCTTGACCTCCTGCCTCCCGGTACAAAAAAACCATCAACAGTATCACACTCTATCCTATCCGCTCGGC
Organism: Anopheles epiroticus; assembly: GCA_000349105.1. NCBI lineage: Eukaryota > Metazoa > Arthropoda > Insecta > Diptera > Culicidae > Anopheles > Anopheles epiroticus. The sequence continues at coordinate 573,096 of KB671643.1, forward strand.
CGGGATCCCAACTTGCCAGTGACACCGACTGTTGCTAAGCTTTCCCAGGGCTCCCGTGCAGCACCCCAACTCCCCCGTCCAAGGGTAAACTCATAAATAATACCGAACGGTTTGAGCTACCGACACTATCAATCACGTCTCAATGTGGCCGCGGTCGCATCGCCGTATGACTGGAGATAAATGTCGTATTGATTTTGTGCGAGATCCGGAGCAAGATCCCGGACGGCGTTGAGACGACTCTTACCGGTACGTACGTACCGTCGCGTACGTACGTGTTCGCGATAGGAAAGGAAACTTTTGTGATAATATGATGCCGGCATGGCATGGCAAAAAAAATGAATGCAAAGAAAATGGATGCACCACCGACGTTGGGGTGGAGCTGGAGTGAAAAAGGGAGAACAAACTCTTTCCCTTGTTTGTCAAACAAGCACTAGAGCGTTCCCCGCGCAAGTATTGACTCATTATTTGCAGCTTAAAATAGAGCTTGTTAAGGGTTTTAAGGCAATGGCTTGAGAATATGATTTTCGTGCTCAATTATTTTCTACTCCCTGAAAAGCCACCCAAAACTGAACTAAAAGTGAATTTAATTCATTAAAGGTGATTGAGAAAATCGTATTCTTGCATGACTTTGCACCCTTTAAGCTTCTCCTTCTGCAATACGTTTAAATACAAATTGATATTGATACAGCCCGAAAAGGGTATAGTTCATAATTCTACCTTCACACGCGATATGCACCACACCCTGCACTGCTGCATCGTCATCGCCACATGTCAGTGATGTCGTCGTATTTACACCCGCAACCCAGTGCTCGTGCTCGGTTTCATAGTTTAGCGCCCGATCAACAGTGAATAAACTCTCGGCAAAGGAATGGTATGTGGAGGTTGCACCGACAACCGCATAACCTCAAAATCACCTAATCAACACAATCAAAGCACGAGCCAAACGCGTATGTGAGCTGGGGCTGGGCTCCAAACCACCTGTAATCAAACCACTAGGCGGTGGGCCACTTGGGCGGGAGAAATATCTACTGGCTGCCCAGCCCAGCCCAGCAGCCAACAAGGGCGAGAGCCCCCCCCCCGCCCCCACCCTTCGCCCGCTTTTCCAATCTATGTGTAGCATAATTCGGGTTGCACTAAACTGTAACAACGTCATTAAAACTGGCAATCTTGCTTACATTGCCGTGCTAGTTGCCGGGTCATCGCCAACCGCACCGTACGGTGCGGACAAGCTCGTTCAGCCAAAGATATTTTACGCACATGCCAATAAGACGGAATGACCCTACCCCCCACACAGCCCGTTTTTGCACACTTACCGGCCGCTCGTGCCTCCTTGCAGGCATCGTACATGTCCTGCTTGATCTCGGGATTGTCATCTGCGATTGTCTCGCCAACCGTTACGAACCGCTCGACGGCCAGGTTCACCGCCTGGCCGACACGTCCAATGGCGCGCATTTTCTGCTCCGATGTGTGATGCTGCTGCTCCGAACGATGCTGCACTAGGGTTGAGATCTGCAGATGGGAGAGGGGAACCAGAGGCAGGAAAGAGAGAAAAGTGAAACAATGTACTGCAGTACGGTTCGATTCGAGCGTGTTCAGTTCGTGTTCCAAAACCGGGGCGGCGGGGCAACAGCAACAAGCTACCACATATTTTGCAATATTTTACGCTGAAGGCACGTTTCGGCCACTAAACATTTAACTGCTTACAAAGGTAAGGGCAAATAAAGCTACTGGTTGATGCTACTCACGTTCACAGAATTGTTCTATTGAAAAATGTATAAAATATATTAAATGTGCTTTACTTTAAATGTGACGTTACAAAACAGCTAAGTCTACAATTGCTAGGAAGATGAAATTAAAAAATTACTGGCCTAATTGTTATGGGTATAGGAATGAATTTTGACTGAGATGATGCAAAAAGGACAAAAAAACATAGAAATATGCTTAAGAATATGTTTGCGTTTAGTACTTCAAAGAAGCATAACTAAAACAACCTAAGAACCTAAATAGAGGAAGAAACATAACTACCTATTTACAACTGAATTTTATTAAAAAATATATAAATAAGATGAAAGAGCAAAAAAATCAAGAAATTAATGTAAGTGGAGTTCTAATTTTTATTTAAATTCAAATCTTTATCTTGAGGCGAAACCGAAAAGAAAGAAGGAAACATAATCATAGAAACCCAACCTTACATCGATATTCCCGTTCGCTCACAGCAGAACACATGTATTTTCCCGACGGTTCATCGTGCAAACAAAGAAAGATCCCGGGAACCCTTCTTTACGAGTGCATTATTTATGGATGCGGTTCAGCGGGCGACCCTCGGCTCGTAAACAGGAAATTATTATTATTCTCCCGTGCCGTACCTTGCAAGGCAACGCGATACAGTCAATCGAAACGTCGATCGTTACCACACGAGAATACAATCGGTAAAACAGGGGGAAAAAACGGCAAACGGAATGGGCATTACTAACGATTCCAATTTTCAAGAAAGAAACGTTGCTTTGATTCGAACGAAATGGTTGCCCACTTTATACAGCCGCCTGTCGAAGGACTTCAGAATCTTTGTAGCTAACTGTTGTGAAACAAAGCCCTCGTTGCGCAGCGATCCGACGAGAAAACCTTAATGATTGTAAATACCGATACACGCCCAATTGCCATTTAATAAAGTGATCCATCAGCGCGCCGAACACATCCAACACAACCGATCGACCCCGAAGCGCACGGCTTTTAATGTGAAGTTTTACTATGTTGTTAATGATAGCCATTCGCTTCTTGACCAGTTGTTCCATTTCGTGAGGAATCCCTCGCACGCATCCCCGCACCCAAAGCTGGAATCAGTCCAACAAGGGCAACGACGAAACACACCGCCCTGTGCCCGATCCCGATCGACAGTAAATCAATTTCCGAACAAAGCACAGCACTAAACTGGCTGCTGCTGGAAAATTGACAGCAATTTTTATGAGCTAAACAGCCATAAAACGGGACCAACCGTGCTGTTCTGGCGGGAAACTTTGCCAACGCGAACCGTTGTCGCTCGATCGAAAGTTGCTGCCCGCTTCTGAGGAAAGAAAAAAGGGAAAACCCGCTCCACGAAGCTGGGTGAAAAATTGTGCAACATTCACCGCGTCAGCGTCGGTTACACTGGTTGGACGATTCACCCGTGTCAGCACTTTTTGACAGGACGGCTCATCCCGGGGGTTTCACGGCAGCTTTGCACTAAGGCCGGCCAGCATTATGGAGAGTAATTCAGGATTATTGCTAAACGAGGTTTCACACGAAGCAGTCGGCGAGGCGGTCGCAGCAAAAGCATAAATCACCTTCCCCGCCCCATTGGACCACCGCTTCGACCGCCCCGACGCTCCATAGCCCAACCGTTCGACAAATTTGAACAGCCAGCGCTGTAAAACGCCCTTTCGGAAACCATTCGAGCCGCAGCGCGCTTCATCCTTCACGAATTTCCATACGATTTTTGATCCACGCCGCCGCCGGCTGCCAAGCTCCGGCACAAATCGAATCATGTTGCGTTAGTCCGCGCTAAACTTTTGCTTCCTTGGCGAAGCTTCTCCGAACGCTGCGTATGCGTGTTTCGTCTATGTTTCAACAGTTCCTTTCGAAGGTTCCACATAGCGTAAAGAAGATGCTTAAGACGTCGCGCTGACTTTTGATGAGCGCCAGCGGGAAACTTTGAAGCAAATTGAACTTTTCTCGTCCTGTGCTGCGGTTGATTTAAACTTTGGCGTCTACAATTTCTTCCGCAGATCTGTGCCGTTTGCCGAGCGTGTTGAATATTAATCATCAAAGTTCACACCAGCCGACGGGAATGCAACATGAACAGGTTACAGCGTACTTTTACACACTATCTCTTGTTGCTCGATAGCATCCCAATAAGACATATTAATATCTTGTCTTGCTTGAACCAATTTCTGAGCAATGAAAAAGCTCATATATCAGGGATACACCAAGGAATTGAAGGAAAAGTAATAAAACATATTCTTTAAAGGCATTAAAGTCTCAACCCCTTTATGCTTTGAACTTCGTTTTTCTCCTTTCACGACATTCAGCTTTTAGACAGCTTAGAACAAGTTTTAAAAGCATCACAATAGAAACGTGGTGTTATTTTTAAAACGTCTTTGTTTGCCGTTGCCTCTCTACCAAACTCTCGTTACTTTTTAAGCTGCTTTGCAGCATAATAGCATGCTGATTTGATGCGATAACTTGGCAAGAATTGTGAAGACCATAACTTCTGAAGGTATTTTCAGGAATGTTTTTTTTTCTGTCTGCGTTTCTGTCTGGCTGAAGAGAGAATATTTAAATGAGGGATCTAGACAGTGTTTGCAGCGAACTTTCCTTAAGAAAGTACAACGTACTTTGACATAAAATGAGGGTTCTTATTCCAAATTTTATACTCATAGGGTTTCTTTCTCATACTCCTAGCTTTAGCTGGAATGAACTGCTGTAGTAGTTTAAGTAACCAAATTAGGTAACAAGCCTGGGCTCAGACCTCAAATCTCAATCTCGACTATGACTTGAATAAGTTCGTTGTCTTAGTCTTTGTTTGGTTTCCGTTAAGCATGGCATTTAACAATGTCACAAATATTCTTGAAAGCGTTGAACGCTATAAATGTTAATGTCTGCTGACTCTTTGTTGCTGTTAGGAATATTCAAGACTGCTGACGCCTACAGCATGTGTTAGATGTCTTCAACCCTTGGTGTAAAAAATGACTTGTCCTTGTGCGTTGATAAATGTATTGTATTTTCGTTTGCGAGAACTAGACATCTGATAGACTTTGAGTACAGTATAAGCAACTAAACACTAGAAAGGACTTATTATATCCGCGATTTGGGTATCCCAATTTGAATCAGTGATATCTAGAGCTAACCAAATAGCAGGCGAAATTAACCATGTAACAAGAGAATTTCCCGAACCTATGACCATGAAAGGCCTAAACTGTTCTCTTGTCCTTTCAGTTGTAGAATACGCTAATGTGGTTTGTGGAGTCCTTCTACAGACGTATGGTCTACACGTCTTGAGGGTATTGAACGGAAAACACACAGATATTCGATAAAGCTATTCCTCTGGAGGGCTGGAGATACTCGCCCTTCGTACGAAGCTAGATGTCTCCTGCTTAGTCTTATCTCTAAGAAATTCATTTAGACATACGGTCCGATGATCACAAATACTCTTTGACATCTTCAATACTTCTATGTCTACAATCACCAACAATGACACAAAGTTTCTTGAAAACGTTGAAAGCTGATACAAGTTCTTAGTAAAAATAGTCTACAACACATATACACCGCATGAAATAAACGAAAATACGGAAACCGAGCGATTCGTTTTTGCTTCAGTAGTAAGGACCAGGGGGTAATAATATTTCTCTCAAGCAGTAAACAGATTTTTTCAATCTCAATCTACCTCAAACACAAAAACCCGTATTGTAGCTAAGAGTTTAGACCCACTTCAAACCATTTGGTACTCTTCTGTGCGCGTTAGACACTCTCAACATACGCTAGAAAGAGCCACAATAAACACGCATGACACACTGGAAGCTTAACAGCACTCGACAGCAATACGTCAGCTGGTGTGGCGTAAACCCGGCTTCAGTATTGGTTATCAGCTGCCCAGTAAACAAGATTTCCTTTCGTCGTAACGATACAGCGCGTAACTATAATCTTCTCTCCATTGTGTTGTTGTGTTTCATTGCGGGTAGTCGTTCGCAGTACGTTCAAAATGATGTTCTCTTGGAAGTGGCTTGTTGTGTCCATCTTGTTGTCGCACTTCAAGGTAAGTTAGTGCTAGGAAGAACTTCTCTCTGCAATAGTGTGTATCGCTTTCGCGTCTTGCAGTGCGCGCTGTGTGCCATGGAGCCGGTGCTGATCGTGCACGGTGGAGCGGGAACAGTTTCGGAGGATCGTATACCCGGCAAACTGCGCGGTGTTACGCTGGCCGCGAAAGTGGGCTACCAGGTGCTCGCCCGCAACGGTTCCGTGCTGGAAGCGGTTGAGCAGGCCGTCCGCATTATGGAGGCGGATCGGTTCTTCAACGCCGGCTACGGATCGGCCCTCAACGTCGAGGGTGACGTCGAGATGGATGCAAGCATCATGGACGGAGCTACGAAGGCGACGGGAAGCTTGAGCGGTCTGCGGGATCTTCTTCATCCGATCTCGCTGGCACGGGACGTTATGGAACACTCGGGTCATAACTTTCTCATCGGCGAGGGATTGGTTTCGTTCGCGCTGGATCGTGGCTTCCGTTTTCTGGACCCACCGGGCCAACTGGTCACGCAGTACGCGAAGGATGCACTCGAGGAGTGGAAGGCGTCGGATCAGAGCTACCGTTCCGGGGAAGGCGGAACGGTCGGTGCCGTTGCAATCGATGCGCATGGAAATGTTGCGGCCGCAACCTCGACCGGTGGCGTAACAGGAAAGCGAGTTGGACGCGTCGGAGACACTCCAATCATTGGGTCCGGGACGTATGCCGATAACGCGCTGGGCGCTGTGTCACTTACGGGCGATGGAGATATCATCATGAAGGTGTGTCTGGCTTTCGATGTGCTGCGGACGGCACAGCTGACCGAGCGCGAGCTGCAACCGGTCGCCGACGAGCTGCTGGATGCGATGAGTGCGGCGCTGGGCGGCACGGCCGGGCTGGTGGCGCTGGACCGGGCGGGCAATGTGGCCGTCGCCCACAACTCGCTCCAAATGTCGTGGGCTTATCAGCGGGGCGACACAGTGGCGTACGGGGCTAGCAAGCATGATTTCAACCTGATGCCTGCCACTGACAGCCCGTTCGCGTCGCCCGAGGGGGAGCTGTGATTGCCAAGATTGAAACGCTCAACCGATAAGCGAGAAAACAATCAACCACAACAAATTGCGCAAACGCAAGCGAAAGATAAGAAATGGGAATTGAATTAAAGATGAAACGTAATGGCGAGCGGCACCAGTTTTAATACGGCAATTTATTATTACTTCACCTTGTTTGGCCCGCTTGCGGCCCATTATCTATCCAGCGCACGTTCTGCTTCGTCAAAACCACAAAAACATGCATTTAATTTCTAATCCTCCACCCGCAACCTACGGCCACCCAACAGCCGTTGCAGATCAGAACAGAGAAAACGCTCGCAAGGGACCGATAAAACACGGATTTATTCTTCTTTGGTATGCGCAGCCATCTTGTGGAATGGTGTCTTCTGTTTCGCCCATTCTTAAACTCAAAATAATGAGGCGAAAAGCTAATGCTGAAATAAGCTGACCGTTAATTTTATCAAGATTAAGCGCCATTAATCTTTTTTTTCCGTGCCGTTGGAGAAGAAAATTCTGCTACGAAGGCGCTACGCGAAAAATATTCTTAAGGAAAGGCAAGTCTTATTGTCTTCTGTCCCGTATTGTAGCCGGAGTCTTGTGGACTTGAAATTCTAGAACCAGAACTTAAAGCTTCACACTTTAATGACAATATCTATGTAGTTGAATCATCAAAAGATATGCTTGGTAAATAAGGATTTTTTATAGATTATAGAATAGATTTTGCTATTGTAAAGTTTGGACGTTATGCACAATAAATTCCACTAAATGGCCTGTTATGAGACGCGTCACAGTCCCCAAAAGATATTTTTGGTTAGAAAGATATATCACACCACAAAGATACAGCGATTCATTATTTTACCGCCCGAATTATTATTCTCCCGGGACAAGCAATCACAATCGAGCCAAACCCCTGCCCAGACGGACTCCTCGAACGGGGAAAAAACAAAACCATTTCCTTGTATCGTTATCCGCCTAACAAATGGTACCGGAAAAAGTCCAATTAGGAGCAGCACACCCCGGGATGAACCCGGCAGCCGTGGACGATGGTGACCACTCGTCGCCGGACGAACGCATCCAAAAAGCGCCACAGTAAACGTATCTTGCGCCAGGTGGCTGGCGTGAAGGTAAGCTACCACATGGAGGCCGGCATTTATCAACCTGTCCCCAAAAACCGCAAAACATCAACACACACACACACATGCGCGAGCGCGTATGCGTTGCGTGGGCGGAATGGCATCGCACCGCGTTAGTGTGAGTAGCCGAAAATGGCTTCCATAAATCTTGCACAAAGCTTACCACCGGAACCGGATACCGACACGCTCGGCTCGAGTGCCAGTGGGCTTCTCAGGGATTCATCCTTTCGGGGTGAAAAACGGGAGGGTGCTGCTGGAGTGTTCTGGACCAGGTGGAAACTGATAAAGGTCGATAAATTTACCACAGGCACACATCACTGTACCCGCACCACATATATCAGGCCCGCTCGTCGTGTCCGAAGAGCTTTCTTCGAGAGCTGTTGAAAGGCAACAAGATCGGCACACCAAGTAACGCACTAATCACTGCCGATCTACTTTTAATGGCTTTTCCCTGTGGATAAATATTTTACCTTAGA
>KB671643.1:588424-813122 GCA_000349105.1 Anopheles epiroticus
CGTCGAACGCACCTCTCATGCTTGCTTAGAGTGTTAAAGATTGTCACATTACCTGCCCAGGACAACCGTAAGTAGCGGCCATGGTATGCTATCGAAGCGTCGGCTAGTGCGAAAGCTAGGATGCGAGAGACATTGGACAGGACCGACGTCTCCGCCTCCGCGTGTCAATCAGTGGAACGCGCAAAACGCAAGCTGCTACTGTTCTTTGTGCTGGTTTTGTGTTGGTTTGTTTTGCAAGTTTTCGCACTGCCTATTATTGCGATATCAGTTGCACAGTGAACTCTGGTTGAAGAAAACAGTTACACATACACACACGCTTAAGGGAAGAAAGTGAAAGTGTCAGCATAGGAAGCTTATTTGCAGCAAATGGAGTCAGCTCATTAATTATAGCCCTTTAAATAAGTATGATTCGTAATTAAAAGCGACACACCAACAGCGTTAAAATGTAATAAAATTGAGAGAAGATTTTGTTTAAGAATCACTTAAATTACAGCATAGATAATTAAATAGACGTCAAAAATGCGAAAATACACCTGATCAAACACATCTGGATTGTTTGATATCTTAAAAAGCACTGCCCAAATATTTCAGGGTTAACACTGTTTAGACTGTTTCACCATAAGCTTCATTTCAGCTTCCTTTTGACCTATTGTTAAAGTTCATCTGGCTTGCCTAGAGCAAACCTTTTAGGAAATTCCAATTGGCAGCTGCTGCGGTGCTGCACTTTATCAAGTCCCAAAAGGCCTATACTTTATTGCACCACAATTTTGCTTAAGAAACGATTTCCCCCACCTTCTTTTGTTTACCCATTTTTCGCACACAAAACACCTTTCAAGAGCAAAACTACACTCCCGTAATGGGGTGCAACATTAACTCGGTACAGACTGCACTTACATTTGCTTCCGGGGTCTGTCGTTATTTGTTCCTTGCTTTAGCTGGCATGGCTGTACAGTGCAAAGGCCCACCAGGAGTGTGATGGAAAAGCGAATCCAACGCCAACATCCATTTGGCTCCTGCTTTCTTGGTAGGTGGCTTTTATGCATTTCCTTAATCTCGGGCGCTATTGTGGCTCAGGAAGGTTCGCATAGAAGTGACCGGAAAAGGTAGCATTAAGAAACGGTGCACGTGCCCGCTTTGTTTCCATTCAGATTTATTGCTTTTTGTCGTTGTTTGTGCTTTACCCATCTTTGTTGGCAGTGCAAGGAAAAGGTTCCTCTTTTTGTGCGAAAAAAAAACGTTTAAACGATTCGCACTCAAATTGTCATGTTTAGCTATTCTCTTGCACTGTGCATTAAGCAAAAGATTTATTTACCTACACAGTTAAACTTAAATTTATGTTATTCACAAAACGTTTAAAAGTCCTTTAAACCGTACAGACGTTCAACAACCTTCCATTGATTCTTGCTTTTCCCACCGGGAAATCGTTGAGACCTTTAATGCTCAATGTAAATATTTACGCTATTCATGAAGTTGGTATGAAATGTCATCAAAAGATACAATTCCATGGCTTTTCCTCTCCCCTTCCTGCAGCCCATTCCCGCAATGCTAATTCTCGCTACTCCGAAATTATTTCCCTCTTCCTTCCCACCGTGTCTTGCTCCGATGATAAATTGATTCCGTGCTGATTCGAATTCGTTACCGTTCGCCATCAATCCTCCCGGGCCGGAGTGCTCGAACCACTTCCTGGCCAGTTAATGGAAAAGTTCATCACAATTCTCTCCCTCCCCCCCGAAGTCGGTAGCTCATCTTCTTTTGCCGTTACGCATCGTTACATCCTAATCCCGCTCAAAGACGCTCGCTATTCAGCTCCACTGACTCCATCAATACGGGATGGCGGAATCGAACGATTGCCTTACCGTTGCCCGGGAGTGGCACCGCATTTCTGCTGGGGATACGAAATGGAGACACGCAGCATGCGACGCTATCGTTCGACGCTAACTCAACGGCCCAACTTCAATCTCTGTCCTGGCGAAGGCGAAATCGTGCAATTTCTCATCATTTTCCGCCTGCGTGCTCTGTAGCGTCGAAGAGAGCGTCGCTCTGTGAAGGTTCAATATAATAGCGCGATTTCTTTCAGCACGAAGCATTTTCCTTGTTTGATTTTTCCCATCGCTCAAAGCTTTTCGAATTCATTAAAAATACATTTCGCACAACTCCCGCAAAAGCGATTACCGTTAATGGTGGTGGAGATTTTGCTTTCGGTGGCGGTGAAAATAAGAACAGTTTGCAGTCTGCCCGCTCGCTGGCGGGTGGGCTAGGACCCATGCAGGGATCCGTCCTGCTGTTAGTTTGGCGATGGAAGCGGGCGTGAGAGTGAAAAGCCAACAAACGCTCCAAACCTAGGCACCTGTTAAAAAGGACACTCCAGCTAGCTTGAGTGGAAAAGATTCCCCCAAGAGATAATAAAGGGGACGGTGACAGAGAGAACTTTTCCTTTAAAATAATTTTCTTTCACCACTACTTTCAGCGCTTTGGGGAATCCGTTCAGCTCTAGTGCTGTGCACCAGCAGTTTGCTTAACTGCGTCCCAAGATGGTAGACTGGCGATAAATTAGGTCCTCCACATTCACCTTCCCATCTCGATCTGGTTAAAGTTGTCGAACGAAGGCAGTAAAATGGTCCCTCATCTTGCCCGGTCGGTGTGTGCCGCTCGGTCATTTGCTCCGCTTGATGCAAAGTGTTATTTTTCGATCAATTTCCTTCGCTCTTTGCTTGTGTGCAGTTTGCAGGACGGTGAACCAACCCGCCTAAACTCACCCACGACTTGGGACTTTTGATTTCAGTTACTTTGCTTTCGGTGTCCCTTTCTTGGCGTGCCGGTTTTCCTCCTGATAACGACCCCACTTTCGACCGGACGCAAAGTTCCACCATCCAGCCAAAGACAACAGCACCCGGACGCCCAGCAGTTTTATTATCTCGTTTGATTAACCACTTGGCTGCTTTGCAACAAGCTGAATCCTGCGGTGTTGTAGATAAAAGTTTGCCCCCACCCCACAGCTCCAATACGTATTCGCACGGCGTCTGTCACACGAGATCATGCTCAAGCGAATGGATTAACAGAAGATTGCCCGAGGCGTTCCGTCCATTCCGTTGGGCTGCTCTGTTTTGTACGGGCCAACGAGCACCAACCGACACACCCAAACACAATCAAAGCGCTGTCAAAGGAGTTGAAGCCCTGTTTAATGAAGTTTTAGCTCCACTTCTTCGCTCACTGCCAAGGATGGCACTGAATTGGCCGGAAAGGCAGAAGCGCAAATTGCCCGGGGGACTAATTGTGAAAAACAGGCCAACAACCAGCGTGCAATGGGTGCCGTAAATTTTAACGATCACTTGATGAGTGTGTTCAACGATGTGATCGAACATGATCTCGTTATAATTAACTGCACCATTATGGAACGTAATGACATTTTGCATTCAATGAAGCAGAGTGCGAGAGAGAGAGGGGAGAGACAATTTCCCCATCCAATCGTTGTTTATGTTGCACTCTGGGGGTGTTGACTGAGTGCTTTCTAGAATTCTGTTCCTAAAGGGTTTACTTATTCTAAAGTTCCGTTCCTGTTCCTGTTCCTGTTAAGACAAGTACTCCCAACCTCTTTGCGGTTCCTGTTAAGAGCTTTCTCCTTTTATAAACGGTTTAAGGAGAGTATCTTCAAAAGAGAGTTCCAGGAACTCTCCGGAAGATCCTCTTAGTTTGAAAAGGGTTGCCAAAACTGCTTACACTCCTACACTCCGTTTCCTGTAAATGACGAGTGTCGCAGAACGCAGCACAACCTCAACGGCATTGATGTAATTGATGTCTTTTAATCCAGATCCAAGAGATCCTTTTAATTTCATTTAAATCAAACTTAACGCCAAAGGGTAGGAATTTCAACCATCAATCACGACTGCGGTAATTAAAATACTTTACTCTAATCTTTGATCAACGTTTCCACTCCTTTGGGATTTTCATTTAGTTTGTCAATATGGAACATCTTTCCAAGAGGCCAATGCCCATGAATTTCATTAGACTTGTTTGGATTATGTTATCGACGACATCACAGATGTGTTAAAGCATGTAGAAGTTCTGCTTCTCCTTCTTGGTCTTGAACAAACCATTTCTAGCTTATCAAAGTTTTTAATACCTCGCAGTTGGAAACTCAATTCCTCACTATGACGCGGTTCAGCCTTGCGAAATCCGACGTCGTAAACGCCTCCAAGACCAGGCCACTCCAGAACATTAAAAATAAGTTAAAAACTATAAATAATAAACATAGACAATTCAAACACTCAACCCACGGTTATCAACACAAACTTAATGCTATATTTTACTTGTAGCAAGTGAAATGCATCAAACCCAAAAAATCTTAATGTCTATCCAAATTATTTTTTAAATTCTATTTGATGCCTTCAACAACTGTAATCCTTCATTAAATATGTTGGGAATGAATCTTTAGATCATGTTTGTTTAGCAAAACACTGATTGTTCTCTCATGTCCTTAAACACGCTTTACCCGTTATTGTTTTCTCATGAACGCCTCTCGCCAAATATGAATTCATCTTACACATGTCTCCAACAAAAAAATATAGTGCTGTGAGGCCACAAGACCAACTCAATTTCACGACAAAAAAAAACCTCCGCAGGCACTAATCCTTTCTCCCTATCATCATACTCCTCGCAAACGTCAAGGCCTTTCGACCTCGTAACATAAACACACGTCAGCAGTTTCACGGCTCTCGGCGGCAATCATGACCATGCTGTACTGCACCGTGCCCGGGTGCTAGATGCTGACCGCGCTCCGATTTATGTCCACTCATCCCCCAACTCACAAGCCCCCCTCCACACTGGTCACGCGAGAAAACTTGTCCCAAATGCGCAAACGAGAACGTTGTCGTTAGAACTTTTCCTTCATGCGTAAACTCTGTAAGTGAATAAACAGCATCCCACCGAGGGATTCAGGTCCGAGCGGGGCAGTAAAAAACGCCTCCCTACTACCCTAAGAGAAAGCGAAAAAAAGAAGAAACTGCTCCCCAGGAGGAGACGGAAAGTTGTTTTTCCTCCCTCGGTTTTGCGCTGCCTGCTCCTGGGCGGAGGACCTAACACATCTCCATTGTGTCCATGTCTCTGCCTTTTTTGTGTTACAGAGTACTTTTTATGTGTCCTTGTTGGCACACACAGGGCCAGAGCGAAAGAGAGAGAGAGGCTTCAGGATCCGCCATTCCCTTTTGGAGTGCACAGAATTCCTCATTCCTGTTGGTAAGGAAACAAACAAAGCTTACAACCAAACGGATGCCAAGCACATGACAGCAAGGACACGAATGGCGCGCGACTGTGGCGCCAGTGTCTGGGGCAGAATTTTACTCCCTTTCTCCCTTTTCCACCTCTCCCCCACACCCTCCCACGAAAACTCTCAAAAGGAGGGAATCTAAAGCACTCCCTTTTCCTGTTGCGCTCACAAATATATTAGCAAGCCTTTTTTCTCCACTCCACTCTCTGCACTGCCCTGCGGGTTCTTGTCTACCAAAACACACGCGTTGTGCAAAGTTCTCACACTAGCTCAAGAAGGGAGGGGTGGGAGGTGCAGTTAGACGGAATTATTTTCCTCCTCTGACCTCCAGCATTTTTTTGTTGCTTTCCAATGATTCCGCTTTCGCACCGTGCGCACAGTGCGTTACGAAACAGGAATGGAATGCAAAGCAGCTTACAGCAGCATCACACACACACCGAACGTGTAACGTGTAAGCAAAATGGCAGTCCACAGCCCGTTCGCCCGGAGTCACGGAGAGCAAAAGCATAACTGAGCATGACAGCATCCACCGTTGCACCGGTGGTGTCTGAGCCCCTCTGCCGTGAGGAACCCCGCAGACGTAGAGCTTTAATAATTCAAGGTCTTCCCAATCCGGTGCTGCTGCCCAGCTGCCCCGAGAAGGCATTGCGTCCCACGTGTTACACCACGTGTTGGAAGCCGAATCGCTTGGATGTGCTTTTCCCACTGCGCTTTGCCCGGTGATGTGGGTCCGGGTGGATTTTAATTGCGTTCCGCTCGCCTTAAACCACTCCGGGATGCCGGGTGTGCCGGCAATGGTTTTTATTTGCGTCTTCTTTTAGCTTTGTTTCAGCAGTTCGTCCGACACTTCCTGCTTCGATTGGACGAACGAATTGAGGCACTGCTGCTTCAAACGTGCACAGAAAATGAAGGAAAAATTAGATGACATAAGAATTAGTTGCCTTTCATCCGTCGGGGAAGGGCATACGATAAACTGTCAACCGTTGAGCTAGGGAGAAAAACTACAACCCAGGCGTGATAGATATTTCACAAGCCTTACTCCAAGAGCGAAGAGATAACACTTCTAAGTGGTGACGTTTTATTTGTCCACTGTCACTGAGTCAGCAAGACGAACGGACCGGTATAGTGGGCTATATTGGGAGATTGGAGTAGCGAGCTTTTCGTACTTGAGGCACAAGATTCACTTGATCCCAAAGATGTGTCATAAAAATCTGTCTCCACTAACAACATACCCTTGGCAGCATGCTGCTGCTTGAAATTGCCAGCCGTATGGGTTGGATTTCTTGGTGCTGTTACTCGGCTATCGAGACAGATCTTGTGCTCTTTACAGCCCTCTTAACCCGCAGTATTTATCTCGTCACATTTAATTTGAATTTCGTTTTCAACCATCCCTCTTTCGACCAGATGCGAACAAGCCATCACGTCCTTTACAGAATTTGCCTTTCTTTATAGGCGTCTGCATTCCTGTTACAAACTTAATGAAAAGAGTACGGGAAGAAAATAGACGCTCTCTTCCAAGAAGGGACGAAACGGTGTACGTGAGATCACTTGCATTAAGCACACACAAAAACCCCTCGGACTTGCAACTATTCCAAGAAGCACCAACCAAACGCCAACGTTATGGACGGTTCCTTCCCTTGCTTAAGTAAACTGCAAAACTACACACAGAGCTCGTTTTATAACCCGAAAAAGAATATCCAACATCTTTTATGTGCACATCCCCCCCCTCCCCGGTACCGGGAGTATTTGCAGTAAAATGCTTTCCCCCTGTACCAACCAACGGTATGTGTAGACAGCTGGTGCCAACGGATTCACTGCAGTGGCCGAAACGGGCTGCCCCCGGGCACGATTTAATTGTTGACTTTTGGCCACCCGCAAAACGTTATACATTCAGGGCGTGTTAGATGATGAAGCAGCAAATAGACACCCAAGTCTGGGGATGTTTATCGTTTCCACACACCATACAGCACATGCTTTCTTTCCGTACCGTATGATTTAAATATATCACAGGCTAGTTGGTGCCAATGCTACATTGTAGATTCACAACAGGCAGAACATATCTTCCAGGCACTGGCCAGAAAAGAATCCAATTCTAAACATCAACTATCACATCCATCATGATGCTGGTTGGTTTAGATTTTACCCATGTGCCCAGCATTGCAGTTTAAATTCCGCCCTTGTTGCGCTCGCCCTTAGGTCGACACAGTAACGCAGTTGATAGTTCTGCTTTCTCATATGTATGCTGCAGTAAGGAAAAGGATGATACAGTTTACTCTGACAGAGCCGAGGCTAGGGAATGTTCAATCGATTTTTCCTTCCTGTTTCATGTTGTGCACTGCAGATGATGCCAGAACTCATAAACAATGACTACAGAATGCATGTTGTGCAGAATAACATGTGTTTAGTTCTGTTATGCTGTACTGATTTGTACACGATTTGCGTCTTACAACATAGACTTTAGCTTTCTTTTGATCTGTTGAAAGTAAGTTGTTTTTCAAACACACTGTCCTCTCTATTTATTCTCATGAATAAAAGTTGTTTTGCCCAAGGGATTTGTGATTTCACTGACTTCATTGAATATACAAATCTTTTAAATATATTCGTGCTATTTTAATCGCTTCAGAAACAAGAAATACAAATAACCATTTTAAAAATTAGTAATAACAAATTTTAAATATTTTAACCAAATTATACTTATTGTACAAGCGACAAAAAAAATCATTTTAAAAAAACTAAATGCAAACCAGTTATACAGCTGAACCTTACAACTGACTTGCTAAGACTTAGCAATGCGTACAAATTAAACACATCTCCATTCGATAACAACTTTCTTTCGCCAACCGTTTCTCCCTTTTTTTCCCACGATCATAAAATAAACGACAGCCCCATCATCGCATTCCATTACCAGCCGACAAATAAAATTTCTGCTCGTTTCATCCTAACGTGCGTTCAAAAATGTATCCCATCTGAGCTTAATTATTAATCATAACACCGTCCTTTCTTTAACGTCCCAGCTCACGTACGCGACAGTCGCCATCAGGCATCGGCATTTACAATGTCACCGTCGTGCCGAGGAACAAAAAAAAACGGCAGCGGCGCACACTAGCAGAGGACCGTGGCTGGCCTAATCTTCACCTTCTCAAAAAACAGATTACAAGTGGTTTTATTCATTCCAGGTGACACGATGACGCACGGAACACAGACACACATGATCCCCGTAGAATTATGCATTCAGCATCACCATCGAAACGTGATCGGAGCTCATGTGTGTTTGTGTGTGTGTTTTTTTTACGACACATCCTTTTCTTTTGATCACAAAACAGTCAATTTTCTTTTCCCTCACAATCCCCCCAGTTGCAATCCCCGCAGAAGAAAAAGAGGAAAAAGTCATCCGACAGACGCAATAAACATTCGAATGGAGTGGACTTTGATGGAGTCAATATATCGCCATGCCATTTTGTCTCTCGACGTGCCCATGCAGCTTCAAGCGACTCGTTTATCAATGCTAATGCTGCTCGGTTCGTTTTATGTGCATGTATGTATGTGTCTTTTTAGTTTTGTTCATCCCGGCGACAGAGTGACATGATTGGATTAGCCGTTGCTGAGTCGGCACGTTCTCGGTAGCAATCAGCATGCAAGCCGCTTTTTCGGGCTCTACATTGAGGGATCAATCAACGATGCGGACGATAAGGTTTACATATGTTATGAAAGTAATAAAAATTGTGCACCATTTTGTTCGCTCTGTGTCCACACAATGGTTGAAGTTTGGGAAGTTTTCCCCTACAAATTGTGTATGCTCTAAACTGTTTTGTAAAACAAAAAATTAAAAAAAAAATAATAAACTCCTTTACTATCCATATCCCTTACCAAAATATAGTGCAACATGAGCTCATCTACAAGGCACACGATACTGAATCTGTTGCTTCTTCCAGACATATTGAACCAATATTTAGCGCAAAAGAAAGACACACTTTCCTCCCATCCGGTCTGCTGCCAACCGTTCAACAAACATCAGCCAAGCCAGCGTCGACGGATGAAGCAATGGGTTAAATCTGGGCAAGAGCAACTTTCGTCACTTTCGTCTTTTGAACTTGCCCTATTCCCGGGATTAAAGATTCCATAACATGTTTGCTTGTTGGTTGGCGGCAACGTTAAGTTTGTTATCTATTTCGTACGTGAAATTATGAGTGCAATGACCATTGTAGGGCATCTGAAATTGGTCGTTATTAATTTTTATACTAATAGAGAAAGAAAGAATAGAATGTTTGAAGAACACCGTTATATGAAACTCTCATCATACGTTTATACAAATTCTCAATAAGCTATGGAGGAAGCCGAGTTGATTCAATAAAAGAAAAGCACACAAACCGATTATAATATTCTTTTTTGTCTTACACTAAAAATGCTGTCAATTCAAGCTTTGTGTCAATCGTTTTCACCACAAAACTGACCACTTCAATTTCTAGCATTCCATTTTCCGAGCGCAATCCTTCATTTTTGAAACTCAAACAAAACCTTCCCTATGACTTGCCCTTACGCTTCAAGTTCAAAGTCATTGCTGTCCAGCTCGCATGGCACGCAAATGCAACTCTCCATCTGTTTTTTTGCTGTCAAAAGAGAAACTCTCGACTTCGTAAACACGAAACCAAAAGATCCAGTCACTTTCCACTGTGCAAAAAGGTGTACCCCCGCGGACCGAGGGCACGATAATACAGTGAAAGCGCTCAAAATAGTTTAAGTTCACCTTTCTGCTGTGTGGCGCAAGGCGAATCATGCCGAACAAACGTACATTTTTATGCCCTTGAATTCATTTATGCAAACCCAATTCGACCACCAACGATGATTTGACTTTTATTTGATTTGAGTTATTCCATATCGCTTGGCTGGGAACGATAGTTCTTCGATGCCGAACACACTCGTGGCTGTACCGTTGGTTTGGTGGAGGAAGCTTCAAATGCCATCTAAACCGGTTCAGCTTAATTCAATTTCTATTGAACGCATATCGAAGCAGCACGATAATGGAACCGGCTGCTTATTGAACTGCTTCAATTAAAACGCAAGGCTAGCGTTCATTATCTATACGCGATAGAGATGTTAATTATAATTTGAATGCTTTACCAACCAACCAAACATTCCATTCCGGCAGTTCATCTAACGGGCGCAAAAGTATTCCAGCTGGCCCGCCACGCTCCACCATTCAAATCCACCTGTAAATTCCGCCAAAAAAAATTCCATCAACATAGCAAGATTAAATGCTAATTGAGTTCGTCTGACATTGCTGCTAGCTCGAAGCGTTCGAGTCGGGCGCGTCCACGTTATCACTTTTAGCGCTGCGAATCGATCGAACGGGCGTGATTAAGCTAAGATCCGTCCAACGCTGATGAGGCGGCAAGTTGTTTCGTAAAATTAACTCACCACCCTTGACGGCACAATACCTTTTCAATTAACCGTAGTTCATTGCACGCGAACACTGTCAAACGTTTAAAAGAATTTTCCAAACAATTACAACGCCATTACTTTTCAATCAAGACAAGACCCGGTCGCGCGTCTTTGCCATTTAACACTAATAGTTAAACTTTTTGCGCCCTATTGTTCAACTTTTGTCCCGTGCTCTTGCCCTCTATCTTGATGCATCTAATCCACCTCTTTGGGCCTCCCCGTGTAAAGTTCCCGAAATTCAATTAATGAAACACACATTATCTTCTTCCTGCAGTTGGCTCATTTTTTTCCTTATTTTTCGCTTCTCTAAACACCCATGCTCTCCACCTAGAAATTAGATCCCTTTGAACCACCCTCCCCCCCCCCCGGTACTCACAATTTCTAAATAACAATGCCAATTTCAGCATTGCGCTCGTATTGTACAACCACCCCACCCCAAACTTCACTTCACTTCATCGTATTTGTTTCGCAGTGGAAAACATAATCCCTCCCGTTTTCCATTCTGTTTTCGGTGCTGGAAAAAAGTGCTTCTTTGTCTCGTCTGGGGGCCTTCCCTGTGCAGAACAGAAAACACATACACAAAAGGCTATCCCGGCTGTGTGGGACGAAAGTGCTCTGCACGTGTCAAAAGCATCCGTCTTACAGGCAAATACCGGGACGACCAGGCTGTTCCTGGGAAAACTCGTTTGCTGCTACTTTATTTCTTGCCTTTTTGCTTTCGTTCCAGCTTTTGTCTTTTGTTCCGTGTGTTATTTACACCCGACGGTTTGGAACAAATCGATGTTCCTATCGTCCCTGTTGTAAGATGCTTTTCCGTTTACAACGCTTTCAGCTGGACTTTGAAACAGAAAATAAAAAAAAATACTACTGGCTTTAAATCTGAAATTTTTGCTTATTTCATGCTATTTATTAAATGTAGTTACCTTAACAAAATATAAATTTAACTAAATGTTTTCTTTGAAATAAAAATTCTGTAAAGACCCTACCATCCAACTGTCCGTCTTTAACAATCGTTATGCATCCGATAAAAACCGTTCCCAAATAAACCTGGCACGAAAATTCTCTTCGTCATTGCATAGTAATTTTAAATTGTTTCCTACCCTCAGCACTGACACAACGGCCTTAAAAACGAAGCTTCCCAACCGTAGTAGTAGACAAGTCTTGCATACATTTTCCACCACCCATCATGCGTAACGTAGCCCTACGACACGAGCGTCGAAAAACGAAACAAAAAAAAACTCGTTACCGACATCAAATTGCTATCAAATTTGAATCTCATCGGGCTTGCTGTAACTGCTCGCGGAATGTGTTTACTTTGCCTCGTGTCTGGCAGGGCTCGTGACGTGCGCTGCTTCATCACTTAATCGAGCAGTGGTAGGTCACAGCTAACCAGCCAAGACACATTACTGGGATCATTTAAAATTCAACGGCAGGAAAATGGGGCTAGAAAAATTGAAAAAAAAACGGGAAAAGAAACCATTCCCATTGATTATCGTTCTAGATACCACACAGGGTGTGCTTCTTTTTCTCTCTTCATCGGAAATGACCGTCGATGAAAAGCGTGACTAATCGATTATGAGCTGGTAGATGACGGGTTTTTTTTACTTCTGCCGCTGTTGCCTTACAATATTCAAATTATCTTCCCTTTATGATGGTGAGTGAGCATTTTCCGTTTCTCAACTGAATGGCATGGGTAGCAAAGCAAATTATGGGTATGATATAGACACCGCTGCAGCCAATCGGTCACCCATCAGAGCAGAAAAGAGCTACAAAACGTTTTTCTTTTCCCTCGTGAAAGTGCTAATCGTGTTGTATTTCACTCACTGTTGACGCAAATAACGCTTTAATACAGTTAATTGTAGAAATCCAATTATGAAGCAGTGCACTTTTGCGCAACATACCAGGTACACCAGGAAACAGACAAATTATGGTTATTTTTGAACAATGTCGCATTCTTTCCACCACTTCCTGGACCTTATTTAATTACCACTGTGGGCAGCGACTTTCTTTTACGCCATCACGACCGCAACCGCGTCTAAGTCAATAGTGCACCAGACATAGCGAAGCAACGTCACGGTTATGCAAATGGTTCGCCATTCCATTAATTTATGGTGCTGCGGGTTAGCATTTTAACCAACCGCCATGACGCTCTTTTGCCCTACCATAATCAGCTTACTTCGTTGTTACCGCTCTCCATTATCCTGTCTTCTCAGTGTGAAGTAATTTATCAAACATTCACGACATTTCCTTTTCACTCATTTTCGGAACCCTTCGGGCAATTTGAGGAATCGGTTTTCACTATCAAAAATGCCAACCTTGTGTGAGCGTAGCTGCATGCAAACGGTCCACCTAACACGGATCACCTTAAGCTGGTTTAACAATCACGCACTGGATTTCTTCAAAACCGCAAAGCCAGAAAATCCTTACAAGAAACCAGTCCACCGGCTGTAATGCCATCATTCCGATTCGTAAGCCGACACTAATTGGATTCTATTTGTGAACATTGTGTAATTTAAAAGCTAGTTGTTTCAGATCCGCAAGGCGATGGAGACGCCCGGTACTGTTACCGGTTGACGATGGAGCCGCCTGGTCGCTCACGCTCGCAATGGAGCCGCCAGGTGGCTCACGTAAAACGGAGCGGAATCGAAATATTCGCGCGAGAGGGATTAGCATTACCGACCGAACACCGAACACACGGCCCTGCGCCAATGATTAGTATTCAAAGGCGCTTCGGAGACGGTGATGATTATTCCAAAGATAACCCGGACCGATCCCGGCATCGTGTATCGGCATTACGACCGACCACGGACCAGCTGCTTCCACGTAACCGAGCCAAACATTCCGGAACGATTCCAACGGCCGTCGGAATGTGCAGAGGCCGTCTCGCCGAGCCCAGCTTTTATGCGATTGCGACGCGTAATGAAAGTTTTCTTCACTCACGGCAGAAGCAAAACGGAAACCCGAAGCAAAATGGCAACCTTTCGTCGGACGGGCTTTTCGTGCTGCTGCACCGTACCCTCGGTGCGATAAATCGAGATATCCGTTCCATCTGTTGCGGTTTCATCGTTAGCCAACCGGATGCCATTTTGTCTGTCGACACCGGGTACAACAAGGATCGAAATACGGTTTACCGTGTTTATCTCGTCGCTCGTTCAAGGCCGAACGAACGGCACGGCGAGCCGTAAGACGAAGGTTGCCTTCATCTGTATTATGCAACAAGGTCAGGATTTTATTTCACAGCTCTTTAGCTTGAAATGCTTTTCTTTTCAAATATTCTAATATCCATTTAAATTTATAACAGCAGTTGAATAAGTCATCTATTTTTATTCTCCTTTTGCTTATATTTATATCATAATAAAAATCGATCCCTTGCGCTTCTTCATTCAAACCTTCCCAGCTTGTGCTACCAAATGCATCAATTTGTTTATCATAAAGGCACGTCATGTTTACTCATCCGCCAAACACGTGCCCGAAACACGAGGGCCCCATATCCACCAAACAAACACCCCAAAATGCGTCGATTGCCAGTTCAAGCACTGGCATTTACCTCACACTACGTCCTTCCAGTTCCTTCCCACCAACCTTACTGCCGACAGTTTCGGTCGAAATCGACACGCAACACTCGAAAGGCCGAACACGAAAATGGTGCCTGGTATTTTCACCCAAACTTTATCATCCCCGAACCAGCAGCGGGCTCTGCTCGTACCCGCCTCTCTCACTGTAAGTTTGATTTACTCACCATCATTATCCAAATCAACGGACGAAACATTCGCCACCCCCCGGGGCGGCCAAACGAACAGGCCCCCGAGCGAGCGAGCAAAAAGAAATGTGTCCAAACCAACCAGGCACAACCACACTATTGTTTGGAGTTGTTGTGGGAAAACTCTCGCTCTGCTACTCTCTTACTCTGTCCCTTCATCGCCATCCCGTATCATCACGGACCGGTACGATTTCAGCAAAAATTTATCAACTATTCATAAGATACGCCATACTCGCTGGTCTGCTTCTTTCTCCTCCTTTTTCCCTTCATCATCCAACACCGCTCGTGGATTGCTCGTAGATTATATCTTATTCATTTGATATTATTTCTTAATCATAAATAGACCTGCGGGGGTGGCAGCATGATGTTGTGGGACTTTCCCGTGACCAACCACCATCACCTCCTGCAAGTGGGAATCAGAATCCGGGGAAGCAAATAATAATGACCGGCGGTCTTGACGATGGCTGCGACGACAGCAGCCGCTCCAGCGGTAACGCTAAGGACGAACTCTTCCCTGAGGCTTCCTTTTCTTGGAAGCAGCAATTCCCCTATCAGGAGATTCCATTTTTCTCCTCGCTACGGCTAGCTGCAGTTGGCAGGCGGGAAAAATATCGCTCGTATGTACCCGCGATGACTGCAATCGTTATATCACTTCAGTCAATATTGACTCTGACCGGGAGCTCTGACTCCGGTAGCGGTTAAGCGAACGCGGAGCAGCTCGGCCGCTCCTGTTGTTGATGCGCCACGGACAAAAGCACTTGCTGGCACGGCACCATGCACCACACACGCACGCATATTGTCCTGCCAGTACCAGCTATGCTTTGTTCCACTCGTTTTTTGCCCCACCCTCCTCGCGCTCCGTGTGGCAGCCACAAGAGCAAGAGAGTTTGTTTGACATTAAGAGGTACAAGCCGGTGACACGGGACCGCAACATAATGCTCGTTAATTGTTCAATCCCTGCAGTGCCAGCGAAAAATGGCTTCTTTTTTCGTTTCTTTTGCAAGCTTTTTGTGGCCTTGTTTTGTGCAGCTTGTGTACAATCAGAGACGATTCTAGAAAATTTTTATTTTATAAAGAAATATTTCAACTCAAATTAAAATCACTGCAAATCAGGGAAAGGAAGCTCTAACCGTGAAGCAGTTAGGCTTTAAGCCCCCGATCTGCCTTTATAAATGCAATACAAGCGATTGGAAGGGACACGCCTCCTTTATCGTGAAGCCGCTTGCTGCCTGATGCTTGAGCCGCATTCATCATCAATCATCAAATTATTCCAACCGTGAATGATGAATTAAATTCCGTGAACCGAAACGCGTTCTGGCCTAACGCTTCCGGACAACCGGAGCCCGTAACGATCTACGGAAGAGGCAGATCGAGCTACACTCCAAGCAGGAGAGAAGTCTAACACACACGGTGGAAATAAAGAGAGTTTTGATTTTTATTTCTATTTAAGCTGTAGTTCAAATTGTTCAACAGGTTTTGTTACGCAATTTTCCTATTGCTCTCGCGATTTTCCATTTCATTTGAATTGCACTGTTTTGCCCAAATACCGAAGCAACAATAAAGCACAGTACACTGACCATGCGTGTGCAATAAATGTCGTAACTATTATTAAGCTATTCAGCACCTCGCGCTAAGAGGGCTTCCTTTGGGGCCCAACGCAAGACTCGCGCTTCAATCCATCCTTTTCCTCTCTCTCTCTCTCTCTCTCTCTCCCGTTTTCTGCGTAATATCGATCGATCGCCCCTATTAGACACAGCGATAATGAATATCACGTTGCGCTTAATAAACCGTACACGTTTGTGGCATAAATTCAATTAAAGCGCCACAGCCACGGCGCCCAACGAACCTCAAGAAGCCGCCGAAAACCCAACCCGTCCCATTAAAAGGCGCAGTTCCAGGCGCACACCTTCGCATGCGGGTGAAAGCCACCGTGACACTGTCGCCACCCGCCCACTCGCGGTAGGACGCGAAGAAAATGTGTGCCGACGCAAAAGTGTGAACCGAAACACGTTCCTCCAGGTTTGCTTTGCGAGGCGGTGAGTCGTACGACTTCGCGGTACACACTCTGCTCGTTACGTCGTTGCACATTATCGGCATGTTCTTAATTACCCTCGTTGATGCTGACGGCAGGCCCAAAGGAAGTCAGGCAGACTGGCCCCCTGAGGAATGGTAATAACCAACCGACCAAACCAAACCAACCGGAGCAGTAACAGCACAAAACAGCACGGTGATGATGGGTAGCGACGCGCAGACGGTACGGTTTTACGGTTCTGGCCGGTTCCTTGCCACTGTACGGCGATCATCGTCAGCCAAACGGTGGTAATTACAACTATGTGAGCATATTCTGTACAATTATACTTAATCTTGCAGATGCAGAGGCACACTTGAGTGAGCGGTGAGGTGAGGCATCCTTTGGCACACAGCACAGAGTGGTGCGAAGGACACTGTCGCCTCAAGCAACACATTCGGAATTCATCTCGTTTCCATTCTGCGGATGTGTAATTAAAATCGGATAGTCTTTTGAAAAGCCATGAGAATAAGCTTTTCATTAGAAGTTACACATAATAAGGGTACGCATGTAACACAAAATTTGGGAAGAAACATACATTAGATGGTTCCAAAAATTCTGTACTGCTAATTAACGTAAGTAAAGCAGCATAACCGAAGGAGTAGTTTTAAATATATTTTATATCTAAAAAGTCACTAAAACACCAGTGAGTGAGTTAAACCCAAAAAAGGATGCATAACAGCTAAGAATTGGCAGTTACAAAATACTGTATTGAGTTAAGTTTTGAAGCTTTTCTTTGCAAAGACCAAACATGTCAGAATTGTTGTGTATACAATAACACACTTTAAAAAATATATGTACAATTGAAAAGGAAGAGCGGTTATTGCAAAGTTTTTTTACTAGATTTCGCAAGCGGTGTAAAGTTCCTCGCAACCGCAGCAGATGACAGGAAAGCAACTGCGGTTAATTTTGGAGTGGCATCACATTTAAGACAACCTTCGCACTTAATAACAAAATCGTAGCACATTATATCGGAGAGTTCACACTGCTGCTTTATACAAGTATTTAAGTAACACGTATCCTGTCAAGCTTGTCAAGTGCTGCGGTTGCGAGGAACATTGCAACGCTAGCAAAGTCATGTTAAAACCCTCAAGTAAGTCAACAAAAATCAAAGCGAGCATATTTTGCAATAAAAGAGCAATTCTTTTCGAACAAAACTGTGAGCTGTAAAACCATTCAAGTGTTAGGTTAACTCAACAGGAAGTTCTTTAAACATTATATACAAAACTGGCTTTTCAACTCTAATGTAAAGAAACAACCTACCCCACAAAAGCTATTTACATCGGCAACCCCTAGACTAGAGCCAGGAGAGAACGTTTAACCAGAAAAGAATCAACCGTCTGCAGTTTAAGACACGCTATTGTGAGGGAAATACAATTTCAGCGATTGTTTACTGCAATTATCCAACAACAGCTGAGCAATTAGAAGTAAAACACCTGCACAAAGTTGCTTCCCATTCGCAAAACAGAAAGCTCTCTACAATGTCAATTTCAAAAGCTAATCAGCATAAGACAGTGTTTGAATTTGCATTAAATTAAATTCTGAATTATGGTAAAGGTTAAAAATAGACGACACCTCAACTAGAGCGTATAGATTGACAGTATAGTTAGAATTATGGCATGAAGAGCAATCGAATGAACTCATGAATTATGTAATGAATTGTAACCGGACAAATGAATACACATTAGCAAAGTGAAAATCAACCGGTGTACACGTACAATTTCTGATCCGCTGAATATATCACAAATTTCCCCTTATCAAAATCAGTGAAATTTCTACATTACAAAGTAAACGGTGAAGTAAACTCTTATCGCGCGGGCGACTCACTAACTTCTCGCTCGAGCTATTTTCACCACAACCCTGCAGCACATTGCAACATTTGCAAAATATATGCTGCTTCCCGTCCTATTTCCAGCAAAGACGTAGCGACAAAACTTTCCCATTCCCTGCTACATTCTTACAAGCGCAGAACAAACGGAGGAAGAAACCGCTCGGTTGGCTGCGGGTAAATAGCTTCGAGGGTCCGGGCACGGAGCGCGCGTGAGTGTTTCATTTAGCTTTTCGCCCATTGCCATCCACCTTCTCTCAACTCCTTCCCCCAGTGAGCCTTGAAAGTAGATCTTCCAGTACGCCCCAAACAACTAGGCCAACGAGGAACCATTCCTCCTTTACGGGGGGGGAGGGAAGAACCAGTTGGATTCCAGTTCTTCGATTTTCATGTACGCTGTCCCAGAAGCGTGTCAGGTGGAAGCGGGCTTTGAAATAGTTACTCACTATCGCGTGGGAAAGCTTCCCCCACACAGGTGTGCTGTTGTGAGATGTTTCAAGTGTCTTTGGAAGAGCGGGGTGGCGAGTTTTCCACCCCCTCTTTGGCAGTGCAGTTGCTGTGATTTTCACACGCGTGTCATGTGTTACTCCAGAAGCTGAAGAAGGTGCGATAGAGCGAGAAGCGATACACGGAAGCGAGCAGCTGTGTACAAAGGGGATCTTGTTCCGTTCCAAACCCAACATTGCGCGGTGAGTCCCGAAAAGATCCCTTCAAGCGTCTAAACCAATCGAGCAGAGCAGAGCTAAAGGTGCACGGAATTAGATGAAGGAAGCATTCTTTTCCCCTAGTCGTGTTTTCACTGGGCGACGCGTGTAGAAAGAAGCCACAAGCACACACACATATACACACACACACACACACTAGCTAGCGATATAACACCCCACCAGCACACATACACACACCCACTTCTCGTTCAGAAATACACACTTTTGATTGCGATCTCCGGTGTACGGAACTGTTGCTGCTGCTTCGCCTTCGGATGCCCGTGTCACTGCCACCGGGTGGACCGCCCCGACTCGCCCCCGCACCGGACGGGGCGGCCAAGCCCATCGCATCCGCTCCCCGCTGCCGGTCCACATCAAAGGAAGCACTTTTGCGGCGGCTTTCACCGATCTTGGATGACGCCCCGAGCCCGCCGCTGCTGCTACTGCCGGCGCACGATTTCGAACGATCCACACCGGGCCGGGAGGCGGCCATCCGCCGGCCGATATCATCACTCGCACCAACGCTCGCACTACGCTCGAAGTAGCTCTTATCGTTCATTTTCACTCGCGTTTCACTCTTTCCCCGCCGCCCGACTGCCTCTGGACTGCCTTCAACGCCTGCCCCGGAATTCCTGGACCACGCCACCTGCTTATGGACAGGCGCAAACACTTACTGACACGCACCTGTACTTACACCTGCTGACTGCTCAAGGCAGATACCTTCCCTTTTTTTTTCGGAGTCCTGTCCTGGGAACCTCGCGCAACAAAGAATTATCTCACAACAACATCAACTGTGGCGAAAGCGCCTTCTCTTGGTACGAGCTGCTCCAAACCGGAAAATCACAGCAACTCCCTCCATCACCAGTGCGCTCACTGTTTTCGACTGTATCTGACTTCCGGATACCTATCCTCCTCCCGTTCTCTAACTCCCTTTCACCTAACTTTGCTTTTTTCTCCCCCTCCAATTCCTCAACGACGTTCAGTGCACTTTCCACCAGTTGACAGGAGCTCGGGGACCGGAAACTTTTGCCCACACACAAGACAACGGCACAAGTTTGTGTTTGAAATGCGAGATAAACACATTCTGCCTGCCAGGTTCACCTTCGTACCTTAGAACACAACGCAACTTGCTTCAACTCCCCCCCCCCCCTGCAACGGCTCGGAATACGAAAGCAAACAGTCGCTCTGCGTTTGGTTCTGGTGGGAATGATTTGGAGAGTGTGCTAACGTCACAAAAGATTTTTGGGAAAGACAAAAAACCACAATGTCCTCAATCCATGCTTTGTGTGCCTCAAATTAAGGGAACTTTTTAAATGGGGAATTTTAATTAAAAATAGCATCCATTTTCCCTACCAAGGAGAAGATATGAAACGCAAGAGAGAATACCATTTAAACTAATTGCTTCGGCTCGCCTCATTTAATCTAATGGGCAAAGGATTCTTCTCCTCCATTCATAGATTCATCGTTTAGCGTAAACGCTTCACCATTTTTATGAATCGCAACCTAATCGCATCCGCCCAGGTTCGGGTCGGTGACAAAAATAAAACGCCAACACATTAGCCGCCAACTCGGCCCCGTTTGGGCCCGGGCCTGCCCGGACCTGCTCGTGTCAAATTGTTTCCTCCAATCGCTCTGCCGGGCGTGCCGTGGAAAGCGGCCAAATACAGTGTCTTGGAGCACGGCGCACCGCAACATCATGCCTCTTCCGATCGACATTCATCATTAGCGGCAATTTATTTAACATCATTCGCGCTAAACTCCTCCACCTAAAACATTCCAAGGGGAAAGTAACTACAGGCCTCCTTTTGCCGGTGAGGGAGGGTGGCACACACTGGATTTATGGTATAGCGTGTGCCGTTTTTCTGCTTCACTCCCACGAAGGGTCCCACGAGGGCTTACTGTGGGGTCTTTCGCCGCACCAATTTAAAGGGCATTAATCTTCGGCTCGTTATCGGTCCCGGCTTCGGTGCACACAGCAGCGCACACGCCGAGCCTCGATCAGCTTCCATCGATTATTTATGTATCGACCCTGTCCATGCTGCCCGCCCGTTTCAAGTACATTTACGGTACAAACGCTCACCGACGCAGCCGAAAACAAAAATCCTCCCCCCTAGTAGCGACCTCATAAACGCTTATGCTTCTCGCTTTCTGCCATGTTACCCCGACGGGGGCCTGTTATCCTATCATCAATTCGTGTTTTCCGTGCCGCGACCGCCAAAGCTGCGGTACACACACACACACACCACGCGTTACAAATACATCTCCTATCAATGATTGTTGTTTTATGGTTCTCTCCTCGCTCTGCTTGCTTCTTAAACTCTTTGCTTTTACCTGATTTTTTGAACCACTGCCAACTAGTCCAACACTGTCCAGTGCCAAACCCCTCACACGTACAGAGAATGGAAAAAAGGACACGGGAAGGAACAGGCAGGGAAAACCCCCGAGCGGCAACAAAAGAAAGCCTCCCACTCCTCGGCGGTACACGAAATGAGAAGAATGGAAAGAAACTGTGTACTGTGTACCAACACACAAACGGCACTTTTGCTCACGGTCAATGATGATGATGGATTGAGCGGGGGGGTTTTTCCTACCCTCTTCCCCCCTCTCTCCCCCTTCTCTAACCACACACACACACCGGTGACCATATATTGGTGCACAAATACCGCGCGTACCAACAGAAGGAAAGCAGCCCACAGAAACACACAGCAGTGCCTTGTTCTTGGGTCGGGATTAATCAACGGAAGAAAAGTGGTGGAAGCAAGGCAAGTAGCGGTGAAAGAAAAACGCCAATAAGCAAGAGGAAAAGCTTTCCCACCCACCTCCCTCCGATTGGCGGTAAGGCGACGGCAAATGAAAGTATCACACACAAACGGCGTGCCGTTTATAACACGATTTGCCATTTGGGAGAAAGTAAATCTCGTTGGAAAGTTAAAAGGAACGAGGTTGGAGATTTTTTGTATATGATTATTGCTGTTTCAAAGCTTTTTAAAGGCAGTTAAATTCTTCTCTTTCCTTTCCCGAAGTTTGTAAAATAATTATTTCTTCCCCCTTAAAACCATTTTGTTTCCACCATCACTACGGCTGAACGATATTATTTTTTAACACATTTTCACCGACTTGAACACTTGTAACGCTCAAAATTAAATCTCCACAAAACACACACTTTGAAGTGTACCGGCTTTTCTGCACCCACACAAATCCCACACACAAACACACGCCGCACGCCGCGGCCATACGGCAGTGGGAAGGGGGGGGGGGGGATTAGGGAACATAAATTAATCGGTACGGATTTTTCCCCGTTTTTCCGAGCACAACTTTCGCACCCCAGTATCGATGGCTCGTAAGCTCCAAGCATCTTGTAGCAGTCACACACACACACACACACCCGCTCGTACACACCCACAAACAGCGGTAGGCGCAACAGCACGCACGGTCACTAGTATAGAACCACTTGTGTGTATTTCGGGGAGGGGGGGGGTTCATTTTCTTTTGCCCTTTGCGTTTTGTTTGGTGTTTTTTTTTTTCTTGTGTCAGCTTTCCTTTCCATTGATTTCCCCAGCCCTCAGCACCGAGAGCCCGCGTGGAGAGGCACTGAGAGCGGGTGGTTTCCGCGCGCGTGAGCGCTGAAAACCCCTACCCCACCACCACCGTGCGTCCGTGAGCATGTGTGCTCGAGTGTTCAACTTCACGTGATCTGACAACACACAGCACGGCGTGACGTACGTGCTAGCGCTGGAAGCGCTAAAGCTTCGATACGAGCGGCCCACACAAAAAAAAAAACAACACTTTTCGGGTACACCAGGCAGCACTTACTGGGAGTTGAAGTTTTCACGCTTTTCAGTCGCACCGATTAATGCGAAGAAGTCAACTGCCCTCCACTGTCACAAACCCGCTGGGCAGGCAGACACACTACCCTCTGCAACTACAAACGGCCCGTCCCTGTGTGGGACGTTTGCTGATAGCGAATGTATGGCGCGGTTATCATGCCAACGGGATGAATGTGTGTGCGTTTTTTTGTATTCTAGCTGTTTTTTTCGTTAATACTTTTCCCGCGGTAGGGGGTGGGTGTTGGTTTCTTTGCAAGCGATGCGAACGGAAGACGATATGCAACTAAACCGTGCCACCGTGAACTAGCCCGCAGTAGCAACAGCACCAGACACTCACCGGAAAAGCCCGACACCGACGGCACGCACACAAGCGAAACGGTACCCGCAGGTTGCAGGGAAGGGAAAATCTCTACAACCCACACGCACACACACATACACACAGAGATACACTCCCACGATGCAGCAAGGTCTAGGTAGCTCAGTCCCGAATATGCTCCACGTTTCCCGCGAACGGCCGCGTGGAACGTGCAGGGAGCTCACTCGCTTTTATGCTGGGCTTTCGCAGACTTTGTGGGAAGTTCTGGAGCAGTGGTAGCGTGCTTGGGACGATTTTGGTCAAAATTTGGTTCAACAGTTTTCTGTGCTTAGTAGACTAATCATTGTGTTTTGATTATTTTGATATTACTTTTGTTGTGAATTTTGTAAAAGTAAAAGAAGCTAAAGATTGATTCTATTTTAAAGACTTTTTCCTGGACTTGAATTGCTCCAAACAATATTTTTTCAACAATTTTTTGCTGGAATCCTTAATTTGTTTAAAAATATTAAATACTTGCTGTTCAATCACGGCCCCCTAAATACACACATTCCCGACCCAACAAATAACACAATCAAGGACCTTCGCATCCCTTCCCACCCATACCGCTGCTAGCGAGTTCACCATGATCCAGGAGTTCTAAAATTAAACCCGTCCGCACGCAGACACATTCGCTTCCACAAATCGACTTATCATCATCGAGACGGCCCGCTACAGCCTACAGAAACCTCCGCCACCGGAAAAGTGTACCTTCCCCACGTTCTGCTTTGCATATTTCCTCCCACCTTACCGGAACACACCTTTCACTCACACACATCCACACGCCCGTTCGAAGTGATAACAGAGCCCACGAGGTCGGGAACTAATTTTAGCTCCCAGCCAACGGTGTGGTGGTGTGACAGGCAGTCCTAAAAGCCTAACGACACTCACCACACACACACGCACACCGACAGCAGCAAAAAGGACGAACCTTGATCGTGAACTTTTTCCCACAATCGACACTCACCGACGGTTGTGTGGGTGTGCGTTGGGAAAGCTCGCCCTTCGCGCGTGAGTGACGGCGGCTGTGAGTGGCACACGGTGGCCCGATTCAATGATTTGTTGTGATGTGCAGAGGATAGCACAACAATCCGTGCGCATGTCGCGTGCACAAACGCGCTTCCCCAGGAATTTCACAGCCCCGTCACAACGACACACACACACGCACGGGACACTCGTCAGCCAGGATTTCCGCTTCCGTTCCGTGCTTTTCAGGTGTTCGCCCAGCTTCATCTGCAAGAATGAAGCGAAGCTCTCGCGCCCAGCCTTCCACGGTGCGCTTTTCACGGGGCTTCAGCATTCCGCACCAACACACCCGCATCGAGCTGAATGGAACATAAAGCTAGGGTGCCCCGTTCTGCACACTATCAGCAGCACACTGCACCCAGTGCATCGGTGACGTAGACAGCCGCTCGGTGCTAACGTCATCGGACTGGAGCTGGGATGATGCGGTTGCAGCCACACAGACACATCGAAAGCAAAAGCACGGAAAGCGTCACCGAGCCGAAACTGCATTGTAACCACAATTGCAACCGATGGCGACACGATTTTAACGGCCGCTCGGGCACACAGAAGGCACATTTTTTGTACATTTGTTTTGTGTGTCCTTTTCTGCTGCCTGACAGCGCACGATGCATCTTCGGAACGGGTCCGTCTCACGGTCAATTTCACCGTTATGCTATTTGAGTTGCAGCTGGGGCAGCTCGAAACACCAAAGTGAAGCAAAAAGGCGTACGGGAAAGCAGAGCCACATCGGAGCAAATGCAACACCACGGTTGTCGTGGGGGTGGAAAAAGTGATGGGCGGGAAAATTCAATCTAGCTTCGTGCTGCTAAATAGTAGTGCCATTCTGTTTTGCTTCACTTTTTTGTTCGGCAGAGAAAACATTTCACTGGAACTAGTTTTGGGAGGATTTTGTTGAAATGGAAACAAGCACCAAGCGTGACGAATAGAACAGGACTGCGTGGTACAACACTTTGCAAAGGAGATTTGTAGTTGAATGTTTCGTAAAACGAATTCCAGCGTATTGTCTGCCCCCATTTTGTATTTTAAATTTGAATTCAGCTTGATTTTATGATGAAGTGGAAACTATGGTAGCAGAACCACAATGAATGAGAGAGCTTTTGAAAAAATAAAACAAGGTAAGTAAGATGGAATGAAAATGGAGGTAGATTTTAGTTTATTTGTGAAACATATTTTATGCTCCAGCTCTAACTTTTTATTATGAGTTTTTGGTAATTTTATTTCTATTGCTTCTTGTATTTTATATTTTTATGTTACCATTGATTTATTTGGTAAACAGAAAATATAATAAATACATTCAATGAATTAAGTAGACCGTTAGTGGCCACCGCTTTGTTTTTGAAGACAACTAGCATGATTTTAAAGGCTTTTAAAATCTTTCATAAAATGTAATTTAACTTTAAATTTTCATAAAATATTACTAATCTACTCGAGACTCTGAGAAAAATTTTAAAATAGCGTGTAAAATAACGTTTGCTAAATATGAATCTTGGTTTATTAATAAAAGCAACCATTGGATTTAACTTGTAAAACATTCAAAGAATATTTTTGATATTAAGAAACTTTTTCTATTCTACATACTAAATATTATTATAAAAAATATGAATAATTAATAAATTTAATCACAATTTCCCCTTGAGCTAAACCTTTTCGCAAGCCTAAAAAGCTCCCACTTCAGCCATGTTAAATCTTAACATAAAATTCTAATTCATTCAACACCACCAATAAAACCGGCCCGTCCAAGCTCAAACCCCTTTCAGCAAAAACCAATTGCCTGCCAGCAACGTACTGCAACAAGTTTTTACACATGGCCTGACCCTGCATGCCCTCGCGTGTCCCATCCCCGCCCCTTGCTCCTGTCTGTGGTTTTTCTTTCAGCAAAACGCATAACACAAATAGTAAACGTTTCATTTCCATCCACGAAAAACAAAAACACTCCCTCACAAACACACAACCACACACACCGACACACATGCAAAACACGTACACTTCCAGTACATTAACCCGCACTTCATTACACCGGGGTGGTCGACTGGTGGGAAAGCGTGGGTCCCATTAGTCCAGGGCCCGGGTTCAATCGATCAGTCGACCGAAGGCAGCAAAAAAACACACACCCCGCGGTACCCGCTTTCTTTAGTTGCTAACCTCATTCTAACCCTAATTTCTTCGGGCTAGTTTCGCATGGAGTTTACCCATGGCTCGTAGTCGTGTGCCGGACTGGCCTTCCGGACGGGTGAAATAAAAACAACTCACACCCCGCCTGGCACAGTAATGCGATACGTGATACGCGCTAGCACCCCCTCCCCCACCCAACCGGGACGGAGTTTGTTTGATTTCACGTCCAACGGTAGCCGGAAGGTAAACTGCGTCCCTCACTCCCCCCTCCCTCAAGTCTGAGCCCGCTAGTAGCATGCAATGCAACACGTTGCCCGGTCCCACTCGATGACACACTACACGCGGCCGTTGTCGAGTTGGGAAGTGAAGGAAAAACTTTTATAAAATCAAATCCAATGCGCGTTGAACGAACGTCATTTTCTTTCCAACTTCCTAAATCAATCAAATTGTTCCCTTGATACCACACATACACACACCCATCCACAGATGCACGCACAGCTTAAACGCGACATTAGTGGAGGGTGATCCATTCCCTTTTGCGCTTAAACAAATTCGCGATTTTTATTGCCCACTTGAGGGCCATGGCAATGCCGGGCGTGCGGGTAGGATCCACCGCCACAACACTTTCCCATTCAAACTCGTAGTAAAAAGCAAGCGCTCCCATTTGCATGTTTGTCGTGCTGGGTGGGCTGAAATCATAAAATCGGTTCGGTGTGGAACATCGCGTGGCATCGTCGATGGAACATCCCATGCTCCCACCCGGGGGGGTTGTATCGCACCCAAACGGAAACCATAATATCGCACCGTCACGAATCGTGCGTGCATCTGCCGCGGAGGGAAAATCAGTGCTTTGGGGACAACCGTTCCCGTTCAAGTGGAGCTTGAAGCTTGCCATTGTGCAAGGAAATGCGTTTAAAGTGGGCTACCACGGTTGATTCAGTTCGAGCGCCATGTGAGCATGATTGGGATTGTGGTTTTTCGGGCAATATTAAATATTTGCCAGTGTACGGTTTGGAACGTTCCAGATTTGGGACAGGCAGCAGCTGGTGCGCGGTTTTGTAATTGCAAATGGCTGTTTTATTACTTTGTTTTCATTTGCACACTGCGAGGCAAAGCTTCTCAGTAACTTCTGCGTGACTAGCATGACGCAAAGTAAGTACACAACTCTTCTAGAAGTAAAGACATTAACTGTTACTTTGTTGAAAATTTGTTGTGAATTTAACGACTTCACAATTTAGCCACAACTTGCTGAACAAAAGCAGTTTCTATTTGTATCAACAAATTGCTAGGTAAAATTATAGGTAAAATTCAGTAAAGACACGGGCTGTAAACAGAAGAACCGAACATATTTCAGTCCAGTCGATCCATAAAATGTAACGCAATTCTACGCTAAATATAGAACCTTGTTGAACATACTTATAAATTGTATCTCTTTGCACTGTCAACCAACACCCCACCTTCATTCATTGAAGCATAACCAAACGCCAATCATACTAATTCCAGCTGATCACTACCAACATTGCAACACACTTTAATACAAATTTCCACTTCCCAAACATCGTAGCACAACTCCCGAGAAGACCTGTCCCAAGCAAAATGGGTTGGAACCTTAATTGAATCGCATTCCCCCAAAAACGAAATAATCTTAATTCCTAATTGCCATCCCCCCCCCCATTTCCCAAGCGTTCGTCGTATGTTGTGCGGCAATGTCACAAATGCTTTTGGGAAACGCCCAACCTTGCCGTTGGCTTTAAACCTTTTCCCAATTAAACTACGGTACCGATTTCATTAGACAGCAAACTTTTTAGCCCACAAACAGGTAAGCTCGTTTACGGAGCGAGGCCACACACACACAGCGTACGGTAGTCTGGCAGAAACGTTCGAAACCTTTAACGCTTTGAAACTTTCTCACCCAAATCTTACAATCTCATCAGCTTAGTAGCATGGCAGAAAGTCATAAAAGTGAAGGGAGTGAAGGGAATGGGACGAGCCGGTCGGGATTATACCCGCCAGGATTCGCACCTTCTTCCCTTAAACTTGCCGACCTGCAGCTCCGGCTTCATCATTATCTCGCAATCGTATCATTCACCGGTCCGTGTCATGCAATTCCCATTCCTCGCCTGACTAGCTGCTAGTGCACGGGTATTTGGACCACACTCATCCTCCGTGTAATCGAGTTAGAACGTTTCGCTGCCAAAACTGTGCGCGGACCGTCTGATTAGACGTTGCTCCTGAACTGATTGACGTTCTTGGGTGGTAAACTTACGAGCTCCCCTTTAACGCGTGGGAACGAACGAGGGTTTCTCTGGTTCCAGCAAAAAAAGAGATCAGCTTTAAGAATGGAGGGAGCCAAACCGACCCCAAATAGATTCTATTTTGATAGCCGGTGCTTCACTCGTCGCTCCAGGATTTTCAGCAAAAATAGATCCAATATCCCAACGTTTCTCCAGCCATCCTCTAGGTGAACGGAACGGAAGGATGTGTAGGATGTAACGGTGTTTGTTACAAGATGTCACTGTGAAGTACATCACGAACACATGCGCCACCCATCCGTGGAAATTGACAGGCCTATATTCGGTGCAACAGTTGGAGCTGCGAGAGGCGCATGTCTTCTTCGAGCCTTCGAGCCTGTTGGAGTGTATCTCTTCTTTGTGCCGTCTCTCTCAATTTTTGAGGAATTTGGAGCTCTCTCTGTACTACAAGCTGCTAACAGTATTGCTATCTCACTTGAGTGCCTCTTATTATACAAGTTCTTTACTTCTAGTAGTTCTTGTAATTGGAACACAATTGGAGCTATTCGTGTAAGACAAATTAATTCAACTTCTACTTTAAGCAAACTCGTACACTGATACACTCCAACCAGAACCCGTTTTAAATCAGCTTACTGTATCGCAAACGTTTCCAACCCAGTACTCACCGTTTCCTCCCGCTCCCTCCTCTTCAACTCATGGAAAGCGTTAACATTCCCAGACGCCCCTGTCGTATGCCAACAAAATCCAATCAATCGTATTGACAACGTTGCTGATGGAAGACAAATATTTTGACTGCCAAATTTGCTTACCCAAGGCAAGCACCACCTCGATCTCCACCTCCACCACCACTTTCGCCTGTTCGGAAAGTCACGTTGACGTGTTGTTTCAACGCCCATCCGGACCAGGAAGCGACGTTAGCAACGCTTTGTGGAGGAAAAAAGTACGACAAAACAACACGCTGCATTCCCAGACGGTGTGGATTAAATGATTTCCACCGTAAAGCCAGGTTAAGTCACTCCGTGCAAGGGGCCTTAGAGGAGGAACCATCAAGTCACTCGCGCGACCAGATCCCGACACGAGTCTATTTGTTTGACGGTGCCTTACAAAAAAAACAATACAGCTCGCCAGCTGATTGTCCATTTGTTCGGTCATTCGGTCGCGGATTGATTACATCCATCATGCATTGCAAGTAAATCAGAGGCTGTCCTCCGACCCTGTTCTTCGATGTGTGTGTGTCTGCGCTAATTGGACAGTAGCGTCATAAATCTCCGCCGGCGCATCTGCAACCCTCGCGCCGGCCGTTGCGTGGCCGATTTGCGTCCGCTACAGCCGCTTGACGGATTGGCGACACTCGCCGATGCCATTATTCATCGCCCGTCGTGCGAGCTGCGTTGACGGACGACCCCACAAGTTGCTATTATCCTTTCCTCCCTTGTGCCACCGAGGTGCCACAGGAGGAAAGGAGGAGGAACAAAACGAAACATATGCAAATCAAAGAATCTATTCTTGTACGCTTCTCTGCATGTCTGGTCACTGTTTCATTTCACAATTTGTTGGAATTTCTTGGCAGCGTTCCCATTTTAAGTTGTGATCTCCAGACTTTTCCTGTTAGTTGAACCACATCAAATACAAAAGGACGTAAATATCTTGTTCTCCCTTCAATATTGACTTCAACTAATCCCCCCCCCCCAGTAGTTATACCCTGCACCAGATAATAGCTGTCAGCTTCCCTGCCCCAAGTTCAACGCCTTTAAAAGTCAAAGTTCGTACCGCTTACGAACGGTGTTACCGCCATTGCGCAAATAGTTTATCGACAGCAGCAAACAATACTAACATTCCCAACATTCTCCGCAGGAAAAGTTGCTTCCGGTGCCGGTGGTGCAGGAAAATATCGCTTCCCTGTCCCTGTCCCGATGCCACCCCGACCACCCACACGGCCATACACGGTACAGCGGTCCGCTGCAATCGGCTGCAAACGATCGTTTTATCATCGGCCCCTGACAGTTCGACGATTGTTTATCGCACGGAACAAACGGAAACTTCACACCATTTTTTTGCCACTTCCTCCTTCCTTTTGCATCCCCTCGCTTCCCCATTCCACCTGCTTTGCCTTCCGTTCCCTTTGGTCTTTTATCGACTTTTCACAAATTCTCTGCTCTCCACACACACACGAGCGCTCTCCAACCTACAACCCCCTCCCTCCCCACTCCCTCCCCCCTCCCTTTCAAAACCGTCCACATACGGAGACGGAGACACTTCTCGCGCGCGCCAACCAGAACCAACGTCTGTTCACTGTCGACTTACTATAAATAAACTTTTCGCTTTTAATAATTATTGTCTGCCGCCGCGGGACGCCCGACTGTGGCGAGGTCTAACTTTAGTCACACACACTCAACGTGTGTGTGTGTGTCTCGCGTCCCCCACCGCAGTGGGAGATGCGCTCCCTTTCGGTTTGGTGGTGTTTCGCGTCTGCGATTTTACGCCTGGTTCTACTCCAAAAGCGACGATCGACGGTATCAAGAAGAGTAAGGGCTGGTGATGTCTCGCTGATCCAATGGCGCCAGCATCTTCCCCGCACGCACCTTAAACCGATCGATTGTGACTTGTGCCTTGTTGGCTCTTTTTATTTTACGTGCCAGATGCTTCAATACATCATCACGCTTGGCTTCAACATTCATTCATTCTATAAATATTGAGATTTTTTTCTTCATACATTTTTTTTTAATATTAATTACTCATACGCTTAGAAATATGCTATTCTATTCCCAACTGCCAGCATTGTGTGCCGGTATGCACCCAACCGTGCCAAGAAAAACCATCTGCCACCGTCGCCACCGCCGCCGACGCCGGGTGTGCGAACAAACAACATTCATGCGCTATCTTGATTGTTATTTATTTATAAAACTTTCCTCTGCGGCGCGAATGCCCTTCTCCATCGTGCATGCACAGGTTCTCCCTCTGGCTTCCTGGCGAGGGAGGGGAGGGGGATAGAGGAATGGATCGTGCAGCATAAGATGGGCGGTGTTTATGGTGTGGTCTGGTCGCGTCAACGCAACGCCGACGACGACCTAAATGAAAACCGCGCCCGGGAGGCTCGTGGATGATGTTGGACGAAGGTCCAACAAAAAACCGCAAACGCAACGCGGTGGTGGCGTAGGTTGATTGAATTCAGATTCTTGGTGCACCACCACTATAAAGAGCTGCACAACCACACACACACACACACACGCTCGCAGACGCAATACAAATGCTGGTTGTATTTCACACTGGCTACAGGGCGGCAGCATGTTTTGATTTGTGTCGAGAGAAGAAAAAAAACGGAAGAAAGATTTAAGATGTGAGAAGTGGATGTATATTTTACGTTTTGTTCGCTTTCTTTGATGTTTAAAGTGTAGTGGTACTATAGATCACTTTAAATGGACATAGAAAACCGTACTCAATTCAATTTACATGATATACTAACTTCTTTCTAGCTTCTCTCCTCTCCATAAACCACTTTGCCATGTAAACTTTATGATTTTGAACTTATGAGTTACATTTAAGCAAATGTTAGACAACTGATGTTCCTACCCATTTTTTATTTTTTGTTAAAATCATCTGAAACACCTAACTTAAATTTTTAGTCTAATTTTAAACACCTAGTGATGGCCGCTGTGCGTAAAATCGAATAAAAATATTGAAGAATTTTATTGAAATCATCTCCCAACGGACTATTTTCATGGAAAATCAGAACACATCATGGATTTTGAGCGGTTTAATGTAAGTTGCCTCAAAGTGCTTTCAATTTACTACTTGTACTTCAAATCATGTTGATTAGTTGCAAAATGTTTGTGATTGCGATCAAAACGAATGTGTAAAATTAAGTGCTTTTATAAAATTTGAGAATTTTTTTTAAAATTAAAGAATTGTATATAAATAAATTAAAGAATTGTAAATTGTTTCCTCGCAGAAGATTCACCAGCAAATCCTTGAGCCCTTATTCTCTTCCCATTTCTTACCTGCTTCATTAGCGGCACGAGCGTTTTCTCCACCGATTTGATCTTGATGTCGAGCATAAACTCGCCCGTCGCCGCACTGCCACCTGTAGTTCCAGCTGCTCCGCCCGCAGCACCGCCGCCCACCTCCATCATGCTGCGCGATAGTGACATTTCCTTCTCGTCCGCTCTAACCCACCCGCTCGACAACCATGTAACCTGCCCAGCCCAGCACCGTGATATTCCGCACAGCACACTCGCAATCACACCATCATCACCATTTACATTAGCACCCTCTTATTTTCAATCAGCACACAACCCGAATGCTCTTTTCTTCTGTCGATACAACTTCTTTTTTTATTTGTTATAAATAATTATTATCACCACCCGGCCTGGCCACGGAAAGGTTACGCTTGGCAGGGTAAAATTAATTCTCCTCCATCCACCTTTCCTAGCCCCTGACCCATTCGAGAACCGGCTCCGCTCGATACAAACACACAATGATACGTTGCGCTGTCACCACGAATCAGCCTGCCGTTTGTCGCTAGCGTATATTCACCAACCACTGCCTGGGGAGAGGGAGGATGGGAGGGTTGCCGTGGGATGTTTGTCGCCAGCTGCCACACTTTCCTCGCAATGGTAGTACGCAATCGAGCGCACACACACACACCCGTGTGCTGCGGTGTGATCTTCCGAAGGTTTTTCCGCAGCTTCCCGAACGCACGCCCATCAGTTTTATCGCCCGCAGAAATATCTCATTTTTGCCGCACCCGCACGAGCGTTGGATATAATTCTGCCGCTTACGAAACCGACACTGGTGGTTCTCGTCGCGAGGAACAGATTGGCTGCCATAAATCCGCTTCGCTTAGAACGCTCCCCTGTTGTTTCCTATTGAGCTGTCAAAAACGGGACACACCGACACACATGCACCTTTTTACGCTAGATCACGCACACACACGCACGCATCTGTGGGAAAATTCGCAGCTCCAATTGTAACTCTGTCTACACACTCACTAGCGCACCTTAAAGAACGATCTTCTAGTGCAGAAGACAGCATTAATAATGAACAGCTTTTCCACAACATTAAATAGAGCCCAAGCAAGCCTTCAAAGGGAGAGCACTGTACATTCTCCACTATAATCACACGCACACGCACACTGTTCACTGAAACTTCTGGCGGTAATCTGTCAGTCGAGTTTTCCTTCTAGTCGCTCGGACACACGCACACCGGCGCACGCTCGAGTGACATTCTGCTGCGCGTCCGTGATCTTCCCTTTCTGGTCGTGGATCGGCATCAGAATGCGTGCTTCCACACGCTACACCAAACGCGCTCCAACTGACCGGTTGGAGCGTTGAACGAGCGTGGCTGAGATCGTTCGATGATCGGTTGCGGAAAAACTCTCACGGAAAGCGACCGAGAGATTTGAGAGAAGAATACTGCAGTGATCATATAGAGGTGAGTACGCGAGAGCATGATGTTCAAAACCCATGAAAAAATAAGAGAGGGAGAATGTATTTTACTTTTCAAACGAAAATCTAAGCATTTAACACGTTGGCATTCAATGTAAAGGAAAATATATTTTTCATGATGGAGCAGCCTGGTACTTTGTAAAAAAGAGGTTTAAAATTAATGGCATGAATGAATATTTACTCACGCCTGAATCTAGACTATATTGTGACAGAAAAGTAAAAAACATATCGAATATTCTTTTAAATTTTATCACAAAGAAACCCAATTATTTTAAGTACCTACCGTTCAGTAAAAAAAGAAACAAATTTATTGCAATACACAGAGATTGAATATGAAAAAAGCAAACATTTAGGCGCTCAGCATTTATGGCTAACTCCACACAACCGAAACTTTCCCTTTTTTCGCTAGCATAGACAGATTTGAAAAATTACCTCCACCGATGGCTACAAATCTGTTACCGATAGCTTTATTGCTTACGGTCTAACCACTCTGTTAAATAGCTTGGAAAAAATAAAATCCCCACCCAACCCGAACCCCCCACCAGCGCACGCTAATCTTCCTTTAAACTACACCGCACTGCATACATCCCGGCTCGTGCCTTTCACACCAAATTGCTAAACTCCACCATCCGGGCTCTCGCAGCTAATGGAAACGCAAGCTAATTAGTTGACTCAAGCGTAACGCGGAAGTGCCCATCAAGCGCCAAAAGGGGAGGGGGGTTGAAAAAGTTATCGCATGCAAAGCAAGGATTTTCCCGGTCGCGTGACGCTTCGCGCGAAAACATCCACAGCCCGGCAGCACGGATCGAACGCGAACGTCCAGAAGGATTATAAGCTGCTGGTGCTGCTACTGCTGCGTCCACGTCGTCGATGGTGCCGATGAAAAGTTTTACCACGCGTTCGATACACACCATCGCAACTGAAAATGGGCGGATGTACGAGCGCTTTTCTCATTTCCTAGCCCCCAGATCGCTGGTGCCTCCCGATCCCGTGCGGCCAAAGTTTGAACCCCTTGGATAGTGCGCTTCCATCGGACAAGGCTCCAGACCCCGGGCTGCGAAACTATGACGGACGGACCATTAATTATGCACAATAGCAGCAGTCATAAATTTTACATTCGTGTACAATAAATTATCCTCCATCAGCTCGCCACGTCTCGTCGGCGTTGGCGGACATTACCAATCTTTTCCGCTGCACGGGGCCATTGTAAAAGCATCGACCGACGCGATCGTTTTCTCTCCATTCACACGCTAACAAAGGCGTGTTGAAAGTGAATCCTTTAAAAGCACGCACGTGTCACACGTTGGGCCCGGTAAGTGTGCAACTGCATTCGAAGTTATTCACCATTGTTGCATTCGTACTTAACGTTGCAATCAGCAGTGTCACGATTCCATAACATAACATAACAATGCTTTTTGCCGGACATCAACGGTCATCGGCCCTACATGAACCATTTTTCTATTATTGGACACATTGCTTTCAATCTTTTCATACTATGATAAAAAAATAAAACAATTAAATTCCATTTCAGCAGAGTGTTCTATAGGGATGTTAACCCATTTCAGCACAAAAAGACAGATGAAGTGGTATTGACGATAAACTCCCCCCCTGAAATTGTCAGGCTGTATCATTTAAAACACGCTAAACAGTCTAGTTTGATAGCAAACAGTTTTACAAAAACTGGAGAATTTTTTATACTGATGACTAAACACAAAACAGCAACTCCCTTTATTCTTTCAAAACCCTCTTCAACTAACCAGCCAGGATGTTCGTAACAATTGGTAATATTGCCTTTATT
Organism: Anopheles epiroticus; assembly: GCA_000349105.1. NCBI lineage: Eukaryota > Metazoa > Arthropoda > Insecta > Diptera > Culicidae > Anopheles > Anopheles epiroticus. Next base: position 624,298 of record KB671643.1, read on the forward strand.
TTCAAAACCAAACCTAATGCCTACAAAACTACACGCTAACAGTTCACAAACCGTCTTACCCCACCAAATCATCCATACAAAAATTCATCAAACTGAATTCGTGCCTATCCCAAAAAACGGAAACGGATTCTTCCCCATACATCATTGCAAATTTTTGTCGCATCGTCACACCGCTTTTTTTTCCCTGTTCGTTGCAAGAAATTTATCTCCCTCAGCATTACCTCATTGAATTGTACTGTTATTGGCTATCTGCTAACTTAACCAACTTCACCACACCAGTTCCGTGCCACCTCCATACGCCCGTTCTTGCCTTCCGTGATGCATCGTCCTACTCTACCAGGTTGGTACCTGCATTGAACGCCTTCAGCTAAAGCTTCAAGTTACCTTAGCATTCTCTTAAATAGAAACTCTCGCCCTTCCTTTTACCCTCTGGTGAACATTCTTTAACACAAATAACGTGACTGGTAGTGCACGGGCGAATCAGATAAGCCGGTGCGATAAATAAATTACCTTCACAAGGCAGAAACTTGAAAGGGTGGATCAAGAAAACTGTTGCATTTGCACAACCGAATCCAACCGTCTTTAAACTATGGTAAAAGTGCCCTCAACCTGCCTACAGACCGGCCATTTACAACACTGCTGCTATTTCGTTCTACTTCCGCGCACGGTTGCACCGCAAATCGATAGTTAAACTTTTCCCCGTCCCGAACGCGTGCTTGGTGGTTGTGGTTTTCGCTTGCCATTCGGTTGTTTCGGGGTGGGCGGCTTACGCTTAACTACCGTCTAAGGTAACGAGACAGCCGGACGTCCGGGGATCTCTCACAGCTCCCATCCTATGGATACGGGCCGAGACTCGTGTTTCTTTGGTACGTTGCATTTCGTGCGGCCAGTGGTTCCCTGCCTAACTTTTGCCCCGTTGCGGTGGCGGTGGTGACGGTGGATTGATGCCCTTGCGCTTGCGGAGCGACTCGGTGGGGCCCTGCGTCGGTCGCAGCAGCTGGCGGAAGTTGAACGGGCCCAGGTACGAGTCGGCGTTCCGATCCTTCTGGAAGATGATCGCCTGCTCGACGGAGTCGAACGAGTTGAGCGAGTTCATGCCGCTGCTGCCCGTGCTCAGGCTGGAGCTGTTCGAGCTGACGTCGCGCTCGTGCACCCCACTGTCCCGGGCCCGGTCGCGCTGATGGTGGATCGGCCCCTTCACGTCGATGTTCAGGTACTTGGACACGTTAAAGTTCTGGTAATCCTTGTCCAGCGTGGACCGATCGTCCGACAGGCTGCTGGCGCTCTTCGAGTCCATCTGGGCGAACGAGGTAATGTGCGGGCTGAACCGGTACACTCCGTTCAGCAACTCGCAAACACCCTGGCCACAGTTTAGCTCCTGCTGACGCCAACCACCATTGCCATTGCTCTGCTGAAGGTGATGTTGCTGCTGCTGCTGCTGCTGACGAGCTTTCTGTTGTTGCTGCTGCTTCTGGTACTGGTGTACCTGCTGCAGCTGGACGAGCTGCTGCTGCTTCTGTTCGGCTGCCTTGCGCCGATGGTTCACCAGGAAGTTGGTATCGCCAAACATCCGCATTACCGGGCTCTTGCTGTCGATTTTCGTCTCCTCCGAAATGTTCTGATACTCGTGATGTTCAATCAAGCGCTTCTGGGGTACTTGTTGCTGCTGCTGCTGCTGGTGGTACTGTTGATGGTACTCGTGCAGCGACTGGTCGTCCACGCCCGCAAATCTGCTCACAATCTTCTGCTCCTGCTGGGCGTCCTTCTGTTCGGAGCGCTTCTTCCTTCCGGCCGGCTCCTTGCGCTGTTTCTCGCCCGATGACGCACCGGACGAGAGGGCCGACCCGCCGGATGACGAGGTGGAGGACGGGGTGTGCCCATTAGCGGCCGCCTTTTCCTTCTCTTTCTTTGCCTTCTTTTCGCGCTTTTTGCGCTCCTTGTTTTCCTTCTCGCGTGCCTTCAGCTCCGCCTTGGCCGCTTTCTTGCCCGCACCGCCACCGCCGAGCCCGAGCAGCCCGAGCCGGGTGGGCGGTGTGGATGCTTCGCGCGTCGGCTGCTCGACCGGCGACTGGCGAACCGGGCTCGGATGGGGCGGCTGGGGATGGGCCGTCGGCTCGCCGGATGCGTCGCGGTGCTGGTTCGGCGAATAGCGAAGGATCTGTTGATTGTTCGGATTGAGATAGCTGAACGCTGGAATGCTGCGGATGTGGCCCGGTTCGTTTTGATTTTGTGGAGATCTAGAAGGGGGAGGGACGGGGGGGGGGTTGGTATGTGGGAAAAAGAAACGGAACAATTCAATTATAAATGGATTCCGATACTATGCTGCACAGTGGCAAAAATATATGTAAACGCATCTTTATTTCTACCAGATTTTCAAAACTGTTGTCTCGAATTTTAAAAGAATTTTGCCACTGTACACTATGTACTGTTAAGATGTAGTGATGTGTTAATGATAATCCACCACCAAAACGCTTCATTATTAAGTGCAAATGAATTTCAAAGCATGAGAATGAAATAAAATAAAAGCTCCCCTTTCCATCACATTACCTTTAAGAATCCATCTATTCGCTACTACTGACTGTAGAGGAATGATCGATTCTTCGAAACGAAGGCAGTAGAAGGTTCGTGCAGGTCATCATTAATCGCTAATGCGCGCTTGTTCTTGAGAGGACTTCTCGGGAAACGGTTGCCGACAGAAAAAAATGGTGTTGTTAGTTGGATACAGGATTAGTAAGGGTGCGAAAGAAACAGAACGGTATAGAAAGGGTGGCCTTAACACTAGTTGTTATTATTTCTATCAAACTGGGCAATCTTGCTCATCAGTCCCAGTTGGGCCCTGAGGCACCGAAAGGTTAGCGGCAGCATGATTTGAGAAGAAAGGAGAGTACAGCATGTTAGTCATCGGTAAGTTAATGAACTCGATTACTCCACCCGGGTTCCCCGTCGATTAGTGAAAACTTTGGCACAATCCGAACACAAGCAGCACTTTGCTTACCTTGCGAGACCCTTGAACTTATCCTGGGGCGTTCCTTCGGTCGCCTGGAATGCCTGGTGCCAGTTGCTTGAGAGCTGCTGCTTACGGTCTCCCAGCTCCATCTTCCGGTCGCCCAGGATGTCGTTCCGATTGATGTCGATGCGCTGGGGCGGTTGCTGCATGTTTCGCTGCCTAAAATGCAAAGAGTATATAGATGGACAAAAATGTGGTGAGATGCCTGTGCATTGGGAACAGAGAGCTTTGTAAAAGAAACAGTTTAAAACAGCAAACATCGGTATAGCGATATCTAAAGAAAGGACAGTAATGGGACTCTTTCTTCAGGAAATGGGGAAGGAATACTGTGGATCTACATTTTCAGACAAAATAGCAAACACAGGGAGCGAAACACTTAAACCACATCTACGCAAGAGCCTCTAGCAGTGAGTTAGCGTACGACAACCAACCACAAACGGGTTCGGCACACTCACAGGCAATTCCCTTTCATTCTAAACTCTCTTTCGCTCTTTTTCACTATCGCACATTTTTTTTCACCCATTCGCACTCTTCCCTTCAGCCGTACATCCAGATCATAAACCAACTGCACAACGAAAACGCTAGCAGAAGCATTAGAAACATATGCAACAACCTTTGCGAGCGCAGGTTGCGTTCCACCTCGTAGAACGGCATGTCCCACGGGGAGATGTCGTCAAAGTCCGCAGCGGGCGGTGGCGTTCTGCATGTTGGGCAACGGCAGCACACAAAAGAGTACGAAAGAGAGGCATTCAGTGACGACCGAAAAAAAACAAACAGACCGACGGGTGCTCGCCAGTTATCTCCCACAGTCCCCAACGCATTACCTCTGTATCACTTCCTTCGTCATCTCGTGGTCACAGTCGACGCTGCGGAGCGAGCTGTACTTGGCACAGTCATTGCCCCCCGGCACGGTACCAAGCAGTCCCGGTACGAGCACGAACCCAGGTGGCCGCCGGTAGTCGTTCGGCAGCTTCTCGATCGCTTCCAGCGGCACGCCCGCCTTGTTCACGCGCAGATTCTTGTGCACCTCCTGGTTGAGCATGTGCACGTTCTGCGAGAACGCGATCAGATCCATCTGCTGGTCCTTCGTCGTGAGCGGTTTCGGCTGTGGCTGGGGCGCCGGGCCCTTCCGATTTACCGCCGCTCCCACCGCTGCCGCCATCGCATCGCGATTGTTGTTGTGTTTGCTCTTCTGGGTGCGGTAGTAGCGCTGGATGATGCGCGCCGCGTCCTCCTTCGTGAAGCCCTCCTTCTGCATCATCCGCTGCGCCTCGACCCGATTCTTCGCGATGCCAAGGATGTACTTGGTTTTCGCCTCGATTTCCGGCGTCATGCGCATCTTCCGGATGGTGTACCCGCGATAGTAGCTCTGGATGACGATGGCGGCCCGCTCGTTTTCCTTGTTGTTCATGTCCGCACCGCGCTTGTCGTGCTTCGCCTCCAGCTGATGGTTGGAGAGCTGGTGTATGAGCTTCGCCTTCGCGAGCGCCTGCTTCGCTTTGTTTTGCTCTGGAACATTCATGAAACGGAAAGAAAATCGGATTAGTGCACAGAGCAGACCTTCCCTTTTTCGTTGTCGCGTTGCATACCGTTGTTCTTTTTCTCCTTTGCCAAACGTTCCTTTTCCAACCGCTCCTGCTCCAAGCGCTCGCGCTCCTGCTTTTCCTTCAGTATTCGCATACGGCGTCGTGTTAGCCATCCACGCACGTGCTTCTGCAACGTGACGGCACTCAGTGCAACACGCTGCTTTTCGCGCTTGTAGAACGCCTTGGCCAGCCAGCGTCTCACGCAAGCCTGTACTAGAATAATCTTTCGCACATGTTCCTCGTACAGCTTGGAGAGGTATTCCACGTGGTAGTACTTCAGGAACACCTTCGACTTTCCAAGCGCCCATCCGTCCATTTTAAGGCGCACCAGCAGCAAGCGGCAGGACTCACGGTTCGAAACGACTCGCTCTTCGAAACTGTACGCAAGGAAGCAGTACCTGAAAGCATTTTGACACAGTTATAATTTATATTGCTGTAGATTTCATATCCATCCGAGTCATACTTTCTCAAGAAGTCAGCGAAAGTAAACCGATGGCTAAACCCGTGCTGTCGAATCCGGATCGTCTCCAGCACACCTGTGTAGCGCAGCTGCTTCAACACCTTCGCCGCATCAAACGACTTTGCCGCCTTCTGCTCGTTCGGCTTGATGCACCGTATGAACTGTGGCGTCCCGGTGACCATCTTCTGCAACAAATCCATCAGCGAGTACCGGAAGTAGGTAGCGACCGTTTGCTGGGCGCGCGACTGTGACGCCAGCCCGCGCGAGTTGAACTTTTCCTTCGTGTCCACCTTGATGAAGCTCGGCACGTTTTGACGCGACCCAGTGTCCTGGATGGCCGAGTACAGGTTGCCCGTCTTCGTGATGGGACACTGGAACAGGAACCGTATCATGTCGTACTGGCTTTGGCGGATCAGCTGGATGATTTCGGCCGGCAGGAAATTTCGATTCTTCTCCAGAAACCCGTCCGCCTGGTACACCACCCGACCGGCAAAGTGATGAATGGCGAAGCAGACTGCGTCCGACTTGGGTCGCTGGTAGAACTTGGACTTCACGTTGTTGTGGAATTTCTCTGCAAAAGAACGAGAGATGTGAGTAAGAGAGCGACACGAAAGAGTTTTTTTTTTTTTTTCACAAGTCGAGCGATACTTACCAATCAATGATCGATCCGTTGAGCGCGGAAAGCGTGATTCCTCGTCCAGCAGTGCCAACAGTCCCAGGGGTCGACTCAACAGCATATCCAGCACGGGACGGTTGTCGGCAAACTCTACCAAATCGACCGGTATGCCCTCCGCCATGTACTCCTGTCGTGGGAAATCAACGTTCATTAGGCTTTCGCGATTCGAATTGATCGTCGTACCGGTGGCTCTGAACCCCCCAACCCACCCACTTACCTGTTGCTCCCACGTGAAAATGTGCTGATTGAAGTAGTACTGTATCTGCTCGTTGGCGATGTTTATGCACAGTTGCTCGAAGGAATTCTTGCTGAAGTTTTCGAACCCAAAAATATCCAACAATCCAATCGCTAACTGTTCCGGGCTGTAAGACAAAGCAAACCAAACGAATGAATGTCCACTTTCCACGCCAGCCCACTGCGCAATAAAGCTGTCCCCTGCCTACCTGTTGCTATTTCGGTTGTGCACCAGCAGCAGATTGATTTGATTGACCATCCAATCAAACAATCGACCGTACAGGCCTTTCGCCATAGCGTCGCGGGCCGTGCAAGCCTCCGCCACGTTGTTGTGGCGCGTGATCGTTTCACCCCGCGTCACGACCGAGTTGGAGGATAGCGCCTCGAGCAGATCGGCCGAATCGACGCCGAGCAGCTTCGAGACGCGATGCATCGGCGCCACGTCAATCACGCGCGCCCGGCTGTCCGTGTTATCGTTCGAGTCCATCTCACCAAACTCGATGTCACCGAGGTTCAGGATGGCGGCCAGCACCCGGTTCACCATGTCGACCTCATCGTCCTTAAAGCCCAACACCCGGAAGCTCGCCAACAGTTGCTTCCACCGATCGACGTTGGTTTTGGGGAGTGTGGCCGTTTCCTGCAGGTAGCGGTGGGTCTTCCGGTACGAAGGATGCAGATAGTACTCCTCCAGGCGGCCCTCCGCCTGCAGCCCGTCGTACATGTAATAAAACACGTGGAAGTTGCCCTCCCCTTCGGCTTGCTTCACCACACGACTCTGCTCCAGCAAATAGACGAAGATGCGTGCTCCATTCACCTTCCCACTCCGAGCCATCGTAAGCTCCAGGTACTTGCCAAAGCGGGAGCTGTTAGCATTGATGCCCGTTCGCGCATTCCCGAACGCTTCCATGATGGGATTGACCTGCAGGATACGCTCCTCCAAATTCTTTGTAACCGCTTTGCCCAGATAAACAAGCTGCTTGAGCAGTAGGTTTGCGCTCTCCGTCTTGCCGGAACCACTTTCGCCCGATATCACGATCGCTTGGTTCTGGCGCTGATGTACCAGCGCCTGATGGGCGGCATCGGCGATCGCAAAAATGTGCGGAGGATTGTCCGACCGGGCCTGTCCCGTATACTTCCGCTGATGCTGTGTGGTGTACAGCCCAACGTGACTGAATGGGTTCACCGCAATCAGTATGTCCCCTATGTACGTGTAGATCTGGTTCGTTTCATATCGCTTCTGGAGCTGCTCGACGATGGCATCCTCGGTCAGCACGTCCAGTGCCGCCAGATCGTCCATGTACATCTTCTGCGGTTTGGATTTACGGTCCGACTTTAGCTTCCCGTACTTGGTGGTAGCGATGGCTTGGCTCGGTGCCCGACCATCCTCCCGCTGGCGTGCGATCTCCGATCGCAGCTCTTGCCTTATCTGATCCACGTACGGACCGACGCTCTTCAGGAACGGGTGTGTCACGAGCTCCTTCGAGAACGGACGCTGCTCCAGATCCTTCACCAGACACTCCGAAATGAAGTCGGACAGCATCGACGAGTACTGCTCCGGATGGGACAGCTTCGGCGGTGGATTGCGAGGGATCTGAAACAGAGCCCGCATCGGATGCAGCTCGCACAGCGGAGGATCGCCCTCCGCCAGCTCTATCGCCGTGATGCCAACCGACCACACATCGCACCGGGAATCGTACGATTGGTCCAGCTGCTGTTCGCAAGCGATCACCTCCGGCGCCATCCAGTACGGTGTGCCCACGCTCGTGTTTCTCCGCGCCATCGTCGCCGCCAGATGCGAGCTGACGCCAAAGTCCACCAGCTTCACATGGCCCGTCTCCGTCAGCAGTATGTTGTGGCCCTTGATGTCCCGGTGCATGCAGTGGTTCTCGTGCAGGAACACCAGGGCCTGTACCGTTTCTCGCAGTATGTACGCGATCTGGTTGTTGGACAGCCGTGCACCACGACTGCGCAGACCTTGAACCAGATCCGTGACGGAGCCGCCCGTGCACAGCTGAAAGAATTGAAGGGATAGAAGAGAGAGAAAAGAAAAGAGAAAAAACAAGGTAAGTAGGTACGTCACAACCGTGCTAATGCGGAAACCATGGGTGCTGCACACCTCATGTGGAAAATTAGTTTCACAACTTTGCACCGCCACCCATAGACCCATATACGTGCTACACTGATTTGGTTGGCGGGCGTCCGTCACACGCTGCTGGCTTCGCTGCTGCACCAGCACCAAAACTTCACTGCCACCGGTTGCGCAACACCGGCACCAAACCAGCAGGAGTCATCAGTCATGCGAAATTGGGGAAAATTTACGATGCATTTTTCACCTCACGCAGGATATAGCTAGTGTCATTACACCTACGACCAGATTGTGCGGATTTTAATTTTTCAGCGGGGAAATCCCACGAGAAAAGAGAGGTCAATGATTTCACGCCAACCAACCCTAAACCTTTAAACCGACCACCGCTGCGGCGGCAACGGCAAGTGTCTTCCGCCACCGTCCGCCTACTGATGCAATCGTGGTCGCGTGCAGGAAGAAGAGGGTGCAGATAATGGACACCCGTATAAGACGGTTATGCGAACTGTTTGTTTAGTGACGAATCCTATACGGCAGTCCTGCCGGTGCGCTCAGTAACCGGCAATGCCGGCAATGAGGAGTTCACGATACGCCGTGCGAACGGAGTAAGAAATTTATAGTCTTTCCCACTACCTTCACCTTACGCTAGACTCGACGGAGGGTCTCCAAAGACGCCGGTGAGGGCTTTTGCCTCCACAATCGACACCGCGGTGGGCATGCAATAAGTTATGTCAACAAGCAAATAAACGCTCTGGGGCACGGCGAGCAGTGCCTCATATCGCGCTCCAATTCGCGGTAATTGAAACCGTAAAATTAGTTAAGCTCCCCTTCATTGTCCATCCTTCCGTGGAGCTAGCTGACTATAGCTGACTTTAAATTCAACTTCCAAAACGAGAGTGCGCTAAAAAGTTGGGAAGCTAGTGCAAATCAGTGGAAAACTCTTCTCTTATCCGGGCACCGGTGCCGGAACATGAAATGCCTGTGTTTGCACACTGTTTGTCACGAAATTAAATCGATTGATTACTGTTATCGCTGCAACTGCGACTGCGAGCGGTGAAGTGAAAAGCGCGTGAACGGCTCATATTAATATCGCAGAGAAATCGCGTCCAAAGCATATCCCCGGGGCGCAACGAGAAAGCAAGCGCTACCGTTAGTACATCGAAATACATTGCTTAAAACACCAACCGATTAGTTGGAATTGTGTTTTTTTGTGGTTTGAGACACATCCCGCACCCCTTTTTATCTTCTCCAATCGTGCTCCAATCGCTCGTCGAGTCGAGGTGAAAGCGACAGGCTAAAAATAATCTTCCTTGTGACAATAAACGACACACTTGCGTGCGCGAACTCCAATGCACTTCCAGCAACAGCGAGTGCATTGACCTCATCACGAGTATGTGCTCTTGGCAGTCGGTTAGCCCGAAGGCATCCCAGACACCTCCATTTTCGGAGATAGGGTTGTCCCAATTTTCTTCTTTTTATCAATTGGATTACAATGCTGGCGATCTTCAAAAAAAAAACCTGTTCCCCAAAAAAGCGCTTTGTCACTTCCACTTTCGACCACAAAACGATGCTCGCCCAGACCCTTTAGCTGCCGCTGAGGTCACTCCACCAGTCGCCAGGAAGCAGCGGCCGGCTATATCAGTTTCATTTTTATACGTCGTCTTCGATTTAACGCTTACCGTTCCGTCCTCCGTGTTGTCCACCTCTTTCAAACGCACCATTGCGCCCTGTCTCGCTCTCTTTCGGACGGCCCGCTGGCCGTAACACTGTCTATAAGGAATTTATAGCCGTTCGAAATTAAACCACTTTGCCGGTGTGCCAACGAAAACTAGCCCTGCAGGTAAGCAACCGTCGAGTTTGAGCGTATTTAGGCACACAATCAGCACAGCAGAAAGCATAAAAAAGTTTGCCAAAGCATGCAGCATCATGCAAACCACAAATAAGCGTCTTCCAAACGTTCGCAGCGAACCGACGTCACGGTTGCTGGAAGGGTGAACCACACACGATATGCACCCCCAGCCGGAGACTCGTGCGAGCCAAAAACGAAGCTTTAATTTGAACTTTCTTTCTTCCTTCGCCCTGGCAGTGAGGTTGCTGTTTTGGGTGATGAAAATGCCGGCAGATCAAGTGCGCGAGATAACTTGCCCAAACTCTCCGAAAAGTGTTCCCCCCATCTCCCCAACAACAGCCGGTGGCATCCAAATGCACCCCTCTCACCCTAACGAAGGGAAGTGGAGAGAAGAAAAAAAAACGAAAGTACACAAGCTTTCGATCTTAGCTGTTGGGTGCGATTGGCCTCTGGAGCGCGCTTGAGCGTTTTGGGGCACACCGCCGCGTAGGAAGAGGAAATTGTTTCAAGGTTGGAACAACAAAGGTGCGACAATACACACCCGCTCTTGTCAGCCGGCCAACGGTTGAGTGTTGGCGGTGATTGCTATCGTTTGCCAAAACAAGGAAAGTGAAACGTTTACAAGCACTCCCGGGTAAGGATCGCGGGTGCTATAAACCTGACTGGTGGCTTCCAGTACACTCTTTGCAACTCTCTTTGCTGGGCGGAACTTGACCTTGTTTCACTCGAAGGGAACATCACTGCAGTTGCTTGTCTAGCTGACTGTAAGCCATAGCCGCAAGGGCTATAAATCTAACCCATGTCTTCACTTTTGTTTTGGATAGGGAAAGCCTTGCTGCCCTCTGTCTTCAAGCAGGAACAGCCTAATGGCCTAATAATGAGCAAAAATGCGCTTTATGGATGCATGCTATAAAGGAAATTATGGCACCGTGGTCTCACAACCGAAATTGTCCCAATAATTTATCACTAAAGATTAGTCTAAAACACCTGCTTCAAAGTAGCTTCACTTCAGAGCCATTGTGCACCCACCAATGAATAGTCCATGCCGTCCGCCGTTGGCTTCGTGCCAAACCGTTCGCATGTCCTTGTGTCACGTCCCATCGGCTCATCCCGTACCTTCCGTATGATTATCACAATCACTATCATCGTCCTCGGACGCACCAAAGTCCACACTAAGCGCGCACTCTGGCACCGGCACTGTTGATCCGCCGCAGTCGTAAAGCAATTAGACACCCAAAGACAAAACCCTCGGCCAAGCCTCACGCCAAAGTGCACTTCGTTCCGGTTCGAAAGGGGCTCAACGACGGCAAACGCACCGTGCTGCACGTTGCTGCGACAAGTCACCAACGGGCACGGCCTATACGTGGAGGCTGTTTCGCTTTAAGACCCATCCACCGCGCGGAATCGCTTCTCCTCGACTGACCGGCTGAACCTGACTGAACTGCCCCAAAAGTCCCACACCGGATCGAACACTTCCGACGTTGCTTTTTTATTACCACCCCTGACGAAACCGTCGCCCACGGAACAAGCAAAACGGAACGCTGCACAAAACACCCTGGGCCTCGCCGAGATGCATAATTTTTCCTTCCACTCCCCCTCCCTGCAGCTACCCGCTGCTTATCGCGACGCACTATCGCTATGTACACGCGCAACTAACACGTCGCCTTTTCTATCTATCTTTCTCGCTTCGTTTCTGTATTTATTTTCGCTTTTCCTTCCAGCCCACCTTGTACCTGCCCGAAACGGTTGTCGGTAAAGACTGTTTACATTTACAAGAGGATGCCCAAACTACAAACGGCTTTCCCTGTGCACTTCCAAACACACACATCACATCTCGTGTCCGACATCGCTTGGCCCGAAAACTGGCAATGAAATCTTTAGCCTCGCCCTGCTGAATAATATCCGGCACTTCCGATCTACGCAGCGGCGGCCCCACCATACACCCCCGGGGGAGGCCCAGGTGGCGGAAGTTCATGGTCACCAGGTAAAGTCTGCGCCTGGGCGAGATCTCGGGCCGACGACCGCTGCACATTTAGTTCGCCTTCCCCTTCTCCACATTTCCTCTTCGTCTCTCTCTCTCTCTCTCTCTCTCTCCACTCCCAGGTGCCTTCAGTGCGACGACTTTCATCCGCCCCAAACGACGTACTTTTACCACGCACCGGAGCCGCATTAGCATCAAAACATCATAATTTTCTCTCATTTTGGCCCTCCACACCGGTACCGGTAGTGGGGGTAACGAAATTTCTCGGTCACGGTCCGCACCGAGTCCACCGTGACACCACGGTACTGCACCCAATAAAACTGCTACTGAGATATAACAGAAGCTTCCAGGGAACACACTGCTTACCTCCAGCACGAACCACAGCTGGTCATCTTCCACGGTGGTGCCGCGCTTCAGGAACAGCCCGGCAAAGTCGGGAATGTTGGGATGCTTGGAGAGATCGCGCAGCACCAGATACTCCTCCTCGATCTCTTCGATATTATCGGCAATGCTCTCCAGTATCTGTGTAGGGTGAAATAAGAATAAAACGAATTAAAGATTGCGAAAGCCTCACTGTGAAATATCTTCCCCCGAAAATCGAAGGGTAATTTAGTGAAACCGGTTTTACGCAGAGTAGAGATGGAAATTAAACTAACTGACGGTTGTGCCTGGACAATGAAAAAAAACCCCACTACCCAGCAATAAAATCACCCTTTTATGCGTTTTTTCGCCGTACCGAAAGGAAGCGGAAAGTATTGATCGAACCGCCGCTCGCCGCTGGTCCGGCCACAGCCCTCGCCCCGAGAGAGTATAATCATAGTAATACTGATGCTGGCGATGATGAAAAGATTGGATCTAATTGTACCCCTTTCGGAAATTTCCAGCTGGCCTTGGAAGGTCTGCCCCAGCGTACCAACGCAGCAGCAGGGTTGCCATATCGGATGCGTGTGAATCTTCTAAACACAGGTGTGGAGGATGTGTGAAAAGCAAAGAAAGTTTTCGCAAATCAAGTATTTACACAGTATAGACTAAAGTCGGTTTCCTTTTAGAAGAGTGTGCACTTTCATAAATCGTGTTATTTGCACATCGTTTTACCCTGCGAGACGACCTACTTAACGCCACCGGCTGTGAAGAACTAAGCCCCCTAATAGACATTTGAACCCACAACCCGACAGGTGTAAGACAGATGTAGGCTTCGTCTGACACTATGAGGCCAACTTTGGAATAAATATCAAATCAGGGGTGTTTACATTCCCGTATCGCATCATCCCGTATCTTGTTTTTCTGCGGTGCGTTATGAGGTTAGTTTCACCCGGCGCACTGTTACCTGCTGAATAAACAGGACACGCCGTCTGGATACAATTAGTACTTCATCATAAAAATGTATTTTCTGTCCTCGTTAAGCATCCCCCCCCCCGGTCAAGCAGAGCGTGTAAAGATGACGCTTTGATACAAATTAAACTAAAGTAATGGTGTGAAACGGTGGTACACAGGTAACGAGTTTTAGATAGTGACAAAAAAAACTATAAAGATTTGTATGCATGCAGCTAACACGCATAACAAGCTTCAAAGGTTTATAGTATTAAAAATAATTAAATCTCCTAAGAACCTAGCTTAATAAAAACAGTGATTTGAGTAAGATTCAGTTATGGAACCTATAATGTGACAGTCTCTGCATACGATGCGATACCATGGAAGTATTCTTCCAATAAATTGAGACTAAACAATTAATTAGGATTTTTACACTATTTCAAATATCTGCCATTTCTTAAATGTAGCCTCAAACAAAACCTTAAATTTGTATCATCAAAAATCAATTTATTCTTGTCAGCCTTCAATGCCCCCAAGGAACGTGCTTCAACCACGTGCAAAACGTTCGTCACATGTTGAACCCGTCACATGTAAAAAATCAATTTTTCGTGCCGCACCTCCATGGCAAGGAACACCTTGGGGCACATCTAAGGCTTCCCAAGTCATCCTTCCACTCCAAAAACCCATTAACCCTCCGCTCAGCCAAGAACACGAAAAGAAACCGTCTTTAGCAGCTAAATGAAATTGTTCCATCAATTCCACGGAATACGATATGAACCACCCGCATTGCGTATCGACATAAAATCTCGATTTCGCGTCTAATTCAACTTCCCACAGCAACACTTCCGCTGTCTTCCGCGCACTTCAAAGACAGAAAGAGACGGTGATAGTTTACGCCGTGTTGCCAGCAGTGTAACACAAAATAACAGAAAAAAAGGCAAACCCATCTAAACAGTGCAATAAAAATGCACACAACACAAAACACAACATACAACGGGCGGTACCGTGGTAAACATGCCCAGTGTGCCGTGTATGATTTAAGCTGTCTAAGATGTTTAACTCATTCCGGCCGGGGCTGGCGCATTGTTTTGCAGAAGGGTTTTGCGGGCCGGAACTCTTCCGAAACACATACACGTCTCTGTACAGGTAGCTCTCTCGGGGTATGATAGACGGAGTGGTTTGATGTTTTCCTTTCCATTTCTAACCCTCGCTAGTTCACACCGCATCGGAAACGGCGTATGCAAAAGTATCCCAGCCGGCAGAAAGAAGGCCAGCATCATGTAACGCCAATGTTCACAGTGCGACCACCTCTTCCGAGCGGACTTTAAGGGCTTTACACCTTCCACGCACAAACACGCGCCATTCGATCGGCGGAAGTTGCAATGGTACGTGGTAACACATTGGTGATGTATAATTACGTTAAAGCGATTCTTCCTTCCCCAATCAATAAAGACGTGGTCAGACACGTTTGCAAAGGTTGTGGTACTTTCAACCCGCGGGCGTCTTGACGCTAACAATTATTCTGTTGTTTTTGTTATAAGGTAACAAGTGTTAAATGGAGTTAAAAATTAGCCACAACGAATCGAGCAATCAACGCGTTACGTCCGAAACTTCATTAGCAGAAGTGGTTGAGGCACCGGCACTGCAATTGAGGTCACAATTAAGGCACCGTGAAGATGTGTGTTAAGATCTACCATTAAACATGTTTATTACACCTTGCAATCAACAAATTTGTGACACTTTTAACTAATGACACACAACTTTTCGGAACATCACACACTTCTTCCTCATCTTCTTATCTATCTTCTTGGAACTTACCTTGACCGCATACTTGCGTCCGGTGTGTTTGTCCTTCGCGCTGTAGACCTCGCCGTACGTGCCCTCGCCGATCAGGTCCAGCAGCTCAAACCGCTCGCTCGGGTTCGGCAGTCTGCTAAAGTCCACATGCTGCGACAGTCCATTGTATGCCATATTCCTGCGAAGAAAGCCAACAAACGAATGGTCAGCATTGGCACAACTGTTCACGTCCACCTTCACACTAGCTCTGGTACGGGCGGTTTGGCCCTGTCCTAGGGATGGTCAGCAACAAACGTACCCCTGCCTTCCTGCTCCTTCCAGCCTGGCGCGCCGGGCCAAAGGATAAACGGCTTAAGCCGCGAGAGACACACATGCTTCACCGTGGCAAGTGACGGCTTTGCGCAGAGCTGCACGAGACCCTGCTCACGTTGGGTAGCACACGTATCATATTGTCGTTCTTGTTTGGGGGAGAAGTTTATTTTAGTGTGCATCGCACTGCCAGACACACTGTTTGTGTGGGTGTAATCTAATAGGATCAACCGCGATTCCTTGTTACCGTACTGCCGCGTCAGCATAGCACATGTTACACCTTACCCTTGGGCAAATCGGTGCGTATCAGTTTGCAAATGCTCCAAAACCATGTCCAAACACAGCTGGGTGGAGCTGCATTACTACATAAAGAGTGACTTTGGAGTTCCTGAGAATGTGTTTTTAATGAACTCCAAATATTGTTCGAACTGAAATTAAAACCCCCAAAGTTATCCTCCATAAAATCATAGTTCAAACGTTCAATATTTAAACTCAATTTAACTAGCTGCAACTCATCACCCTTAATCAGAGTTCATTAGTGTAGTAACTAGTTTTTATCCAACAAACGCTTTCCTTCCTGTGAATGTTAAAAATTGCATCATCTCATGGATGATTCAAGCAAGCCTCACGTCCACAAAAAAACTCGCGACTTCAAATTAACCTGCACCGACACAAAATTGAAGCTGTTTAATGGGTTTTCGCCGTCATCTCCCAGCAAGGTGAACTTTTTTTACCATAACCTGCTCCAATAGCTGCACTAACTTATAAATTCCCATTTACCGGAACGAGCGCCAGCCACGTGCAAGCTTCCGATTAGAATTTGTTTCCCCATACCCGGACCCCGCGCGGGACACTTATCGGGAAATGAGGTTTCCAAAGTGTGTCTCTGCATTATGCAAACTCCTTCCATGTGAGCTGGGTTTGCCACTTTCTACCCGCGGCACTTGTTGCACACGGGGCGGCATCATCTCTTGGCGCACAAAGCGCGTACGCAGCGGGATAAAAACGGCTCTCGCTATCAAAGGGAAAACGAGCTCAAAATAAGTGAGCATAATAAGCATCTCGCAGCATAAGTGGGAGTTTAGCTCGTTTTTTTTTTTGCCTCTCTAAACGCACGCACGCCCTCCTGCCAGAAGCGTTCGGCAACACATATCTGCTTTCGCATCCCATATCAAAGATCCGCGGAGGGGTGCGGTGAGGGTGCTGTGGGCGTGAGAAACGATAGGAAAAAAGCACAACACCCCCCTCCCCCTTCCTATGTTGCCACCATCAACATCATCACAAAGAGCCATTCCAAGCTAAACGGTTTCGCAGCGCCCTGCTCCGTCAATACGCGATGGCACGCCAGACGGTTGCCGGTAAGTGACGGCACATAAAATCTACATAACGAGATAATAGAAACAATTTATTTGGCTGGATTTCTCTCACCGACCCCGGGCCCGGGTGTTTGCCACGCTGTCTCGCCAGTACCATCTACTACGGCAAAAATGAGCATATTTAGTGAATTGGATAACGCAGCGTTTACAACGGCCACTGTGCAACAAGACGAACTAGCATGCAAAACGAAAAAAAAACAACAACAAGCAGGTATTGAGCGTAATTTGAATGCAGATTGCAACTATCAACACCTGTGGGTAGCGTGTGGTAGCTCAAGGTAGCGAGGTAAGACCCCAGCTGAGTGATTACGAGATGGAACTGATTGGATATAAAACGAAGAAAGCATTTACATACCGAAAATTAATTATTTCAATATTCGTAGTAAACATATTACTTCAACTCTCGTTTTCTAATGCTAAGTGAAACCGATCTCATCACGCTCTACTTCAGTTGGCGTAACCTGTATACCAATACTCCAGTGCTTCACCACCGACTCAGAACCACCACAAGTGCGTCTAAACAACTAACTCCAACTGAAATAGTTTAGCATTCTGTGTTTGCCGGCCCGTTCCAAAGAAAAGCGAAACTGGAAGCCCTCATTTCGCTTTTTTCCCATACGGAAGGGACGGTTGAAGTGCGCGGCGAGAAACGTTAGGAGGGGTAGAACACGTTCCACTCGACTGCCGTCGCACTGGACGCTGATGCGTGCGCGTCCGTGCGAGAGTTGGCATGTTAATTTTTGCCCGCACTTGACGTACGAGAAACTCGGGAACCGAACCACCGCGGGGTGGAACACTGGAGTGGAATCCCATTGTGTTGGGTAGCCGTGTTGTTGGATGGGGCTCTTCCAACTCCGCTCAGCAAATTGTGCAAAAAGATACTACAGCCCAAGCACCTCTGACCACCATGCGTTCCCGACGCTCACTTTCGCTGTTCCCGAGGGGCGAAAATAGGTTTCTAGTTCATAAGTGTCAGGAGAGGGTGCTTCGCTTTGTGTTGGGGTCGAACAAAGAGCAATAGAATTAAATAAAAATGGGACCATCTAAGATAGAGCCTCAATAGCCATCAGCAAACATTTACACTTTCTGTTATTCTTCAAAGCAAATCAAGTCCTCAGAAGATCTTGAAATCCTGGAGATCTCGATGCAACGCTTACCTATCTTCATAGTGGGTAAGATGTTTCTTTTACATATGCCAATCCGAGTCTAACTCCACTTATTCGCTTCAGCAGAGCAGTTAAAAGCGCTTCAGGCTCACCCATTCCCATATCGCCAGTGATATCAAACCAACTTATCGCCCCCACGCTCATCAATACCGCCGCGAACATCGCTTAATAAAGACAACACACAGATTGCACACCCCCGCTGCATTCCGCACGATAATCGGTTGGAAATGAAGCGCTACGCTACAACAATGCAATACCTAGTGCATTAGTCGCCGATGGCGACGAGGAGAAATTTCGCTTTTTTATGACACAGGATCTAAAAGTGTATTGTACCCCTTTACCGTGGGCTGTAATTGCTTTTATTGCCATTTGCTAGTGGCAGTGACATCGGTGGTATTGTGAATATGAAGTTGATTAGGCGTTACGATCGGCGGACGAATCAGGGCTGCAGAAAGAACATTGAACTTAATTTCCCATTTTGAATTCCACAAAGTTCCTGTACTAGTAGTTGTGTAACTTCCAACTGTATTGTAAAGACGCTATGTGATCATACATATCTGCCGATGGAGTAATCCGATAAAGTCTCTGTACAATCGATAATTATTAATTGCCTCCGCTCACTATATTTATGAGCCTCTGCATTCCACGCTATCGCCGGTGCGTCATAGAACAATGCCGGAACACACCAGGTTACTGTACCTCGCCCGCTAATGCTAGATTAAACCCTATCAGTACCAAACCCAACGCCAGCTCACGGCACTGTTTTTGCCACCCGAAATCAAGTAATTAAAACCAGCCCTATCTGAGGCGAGTATCTGCGGTATGTCCACCGATGCGCTATTGATTTCCGCCTCTAATCCAACATTACAATCAAGGAAATTCAATTTTGATGTACCTTTTTCCTGGCTATCAATTTGTCTAATATTTAGCTGCACACGGGCTCACTTATCATCACATAGAACACCTGTGTGGTGCGGTGTATTGAGGACGTACAGGACTGCTCGCCGTGTGAGCTCACGTGGACGTTCCGTTCCCGTATCAGCAAGTGTGCGGTGTACCGCGCTTCGATGCTATCGACACCATTGCCGTAATTAGTACGTAAAATTTATTACCCCAAGCGAACACGAGCACAATTTCTGGACTAGAGCTTACCGGCGGTAAAAGGGAGCTGCGAAACACGGGCAATCCAGCAGAAGGGAACGGGAACACATTTAAATATCCCCTTCTATCCCTGTCACGTGGAATTAGTACGCTCCAGCCGGCGAGGACGACGTCCAACAGGCAGGCAGGCAGGATCTTCTCCACCGTTTTCACTGCCAGTCGCGCTAACCTTCGCGGACGTTTCAACGGACCTATTAAATCAATCGATAGATTTTTCATGTCGTATACGTTTGTTTCCTCCCCGATTTCCACCGAAACAAACATGTTGATGTTGATGTCTGCGAACAATCTGGCCCGTGCCCGATGGTTGGATCGATAATTGATATGTACTTTGTGTCTGGAAATGATAAACCAATGCACAACTCGCCCAAGTAAGCAACAATAACTAAAAAAAAACGAAGCATGGCATCATTTGTAATACTTTTTGCTGGAAGCCGTGTTTTCAACGACGCTCACTGGAACTATTCTTTCTTGCAAAACCGAAACCGAAAAATGCGCACAATTTTCCCACAATAGAATCACAACGTGGAACAAATTGCCAACTACCGACCGGGCACACAATGGTCAGCTCTGGCCAAAATTATTGTGTTTGCACCAGAAGTGACTCGCCAGTACGCCATTCGCTGGCCTGTCGTTAAGAGCCGCCATTAATCGCCGCTCCAGGCGTAGTCGAGCATCCGATTGCGCATCAAACGACGGTTCAGCGGCTCCCGCCTGTTCAACTTTGACGTCCAAAATCATGACCACCGCACTATGAATACATTACGATGCGGTTAGAATGTGTTTAAACTTATTACGTGCCAGAGTGTCGCGTTCATGGGAATCTGCCCAAACTGTAGTGTCCCGGGTGTGATGTGGCGGGGGGAAGTGCTAGCAACAGATTCCACAGGTGATTCGCTCATTCTATAGACGTGCTCGAAAAACTTCCTCCCACCGGGAACCAACGGCACACCATCAATACCGAGATTTACCCTCCCTTAGCATAGGAAACCGAAAGTAATGCCACCGTAAAACAAAAGTTGTAAAATATTTCCCACAGCACATGCTAACAACACGGGGAAAAAGTTGCCTTCGACAGCTTTTCAACGTAACACCTCCATCCCTGAAAAAAACTGACGCTCTGGACAGCTCACACCTGAAGGCATTGGCAGCGACCCGCAAGGTTAGATAATCCGCTGACAGCGTCCAAAAAGTTTAAACCGCCCTACTTCCTCAAAATCTTTGCGCGATTCCACGCAGCTCCCGGGGCCAAATCATTAGTAGACGGCGTCGCGTCACATCGAGCCGCCAAACTATAACCGCCACCGCGGCTGTGGTTTATGAACTGCGAGACTTCCAAAATTTAACGAAGCCCTGCGAAGCCTCTTACCCAAGACTTTGCTGAGGCCAAACAAAATCAAACAAGGCAGGACAACTTCCATGCTGACGTCCGGAGGAACTCAATCCCGGGCCCAAAAACATGCAGCAGACGAGCTTTTACCAAACACCACACCAAATAGCGTAATATTTCACTGCCCCTCAGGCGCTTTGCATCTTCGCGTGCGTTACGCGCGTTACCGTAGCGTTGCGATTATCAATGCTTCCACCGAGATACATCTCTATACGAACACCGGTCCGCTTCCCATATTGCGCAACAGCAGACGCAAACCAAGATGGCTGTCGGATGCAGAGGATTCACCGGTTCACAAGCAAAAGCTCCCCCCAGGCGGGCAGTCAAAGCCACCCGAATCATCACCCGTTACGCTAATGAGCCTAAATCTGCCCAAAAAGCTACCCCCGAAAGAAAATACTATTAACGCCTCCGGCCAGCTGCTTGTTGCTGTTGCTGCCGCGGGATAGGAAGAAGGTACTTTTCGTAAAACAAACGATTAATTAATCGAATGAACGGAGCATCCGCGTATGGCGCGAAGAAAGGAGAAATGTATAGGAAACCGATTAAACCCGAGCCTGCTGCTGCTGCTGCTGGTGCTTAATTAGAAGCTGTGGTGTTGTTTCCAATTGATCAAATTTAATACCTTTTCAACGCGAAATGAACAGCTTCTTTATTTACTCAACTACCTTTCTACGCAGTAAATCTACGCACCGCTCGCAGCAGTGCAGTACTTAAGCAGCCTCATTAAAAACTACCTCGCCCTGCTGGTGGGCCTGTCGACTGTCTACGCGGCAGGAGAAATTGGACAACGTCTCTGTAGCGAAATGAACCGGTGTAGCGTAAACAATCTATTCGGGATGCTTTCATCTTCTACACAATGCTGGGTGCTTGGTTAGAACAATCGTATGGTTCAGTTCCGCCTGTCTACCCCTTCTCAGTTGTTATTGCGATAACGATACCCAGCTGTTAGATGTCAGCTGCAGCTTCGAAATCATATCAATTTCCATAATATCATTCCACCTTTTCCTTACCCGAGCTGCCAGCTACGGGAAACTAGATAGTTTCAACCAGAACATGCTGGTGATGGGTTTGCTGATAAGCACTCCGAAGCACACCATAAAAGGTATGATTTAACGCTTCTCTAGATGTTGGAAGTCAAAGCCATACAAATGAAAAAGCAGCTCAATCTAATGAGAATTCGATACCGGTAAGACACGGCAGACTTACGAAGGCATGGCTGTCGAAACCATGTTCCCCAGATTCGTTTGTTTTCGACCACCGTTTCATAACCCAGCCAGAGCCAGACAGTCTTCGTTTCGGCAAGCACTGCCATTATGCCAAACATTGCAATCAAACGGTAGAAAAATGATGCTCCCGTCGAGATTTTATGGTGGTGTACGATGGGTTGTATTCTTGGAAGAAAGGAGAGCCTGCAGAGATCAGAAAACGGGTTATGGGTACGGGCTAGAATACCCCGAAGAAATGGTACCAGTAATTGGGGTTTCTGGAGAAACCAGGCAATAACCACGCACAGTGTGGTGCAAATGTGCAAAATTATAGCCTTCCGGCAGAATGCAAACCTTGGAATTGGAGTGAATCTCTCTAAACACTGTGTTTTCGCACCGATTTAGGTACCGTTTTCATCGGCAATTTGTAATTTGTGTGCTGAAGAATGAGGTTCCTGGCGCTCTGTAATTTACAGACTCATAATATTTGCAAAACAGGAACGTGTGATTGTTACGAACAACATCGGGTATGTTTCGCTCAATCTCCGAGCTGAATGTATGCTTTACTGGATGCAAATGATGATGACTTTCCATTGTCTTCTAACTCACGAGATCTTAAAGCAAGTAGTATCTTTATCGCCTCCAAGAACCCTAACCCTCCTTCAGTGCACCCCCACAAGAAACAAGTGTCCAATTATGATAACTAAATTACGGCTGACCCATAAATCATCCGACGTACTCGCCACCCTGGCATCACGCGTGTCGCTTCCACACGCAGCGTTACGCAAGCACGCACGCACCCTTGGTGCGAGAATGATGCAACACACAGTAGGTACAAATTTGCCTACAATCTGCAAAACTGTTCAGCTCCCTTACATCCATCCCAGGCACGCTACAAATGAACCATTCTCTCCGCATTTGTCTCGAGCTAGTGATGAAGATAGGACCAGAACCAGAGATGGTTATCAGCGACGAGGGTGGTGCGAGTGGCTCAAGCCCTTACTACCCTGCAGCTTGATTGAGGCTACTTAACGCCCTGGACCCACGTACCGCTCGGTACAGCAGGCTGGTCACCCCACTCTCTCTCACACACACACAAAGCTCAGAAAGCTAAACGAGGTGTAAATTAGCTCGAGTCAGCATCAGAACACAATGCCATTACTACATGTTGACGAACTTCCCTTGCTGTCTCTGGATTGAAAGACGGCGCCCGTGCCATTCTCTCATTCCAACAGCTCGTGTTCCAGTGTACGAGTACAAGGGCTCCGTAGCGCATTGCTGACACTGGATACATCTTGGAGGAGATGTACGGTCGTCCACCACCCAGGCTGAATAAATATGATCAGCGTATCAGCCCAGCTCCATCCAGCTGGCAGTAAATAGACGCACGCACCAGTTGGTCGAAGGCTGCATGCAATAAGGGGTAAAAGATAAACATTACCATAATTATTGTGACCGTCACGTATCATTAACACATTCCGATAATTGGCTGTAACTGGAGTGGAATTGCGGTGCGGTTAATAGGAGCATGGGGTGGAATCAAACGCTGCCCAATCGTGTCCTTCCCGGACTCTTAGGACGGACCGATGATGATGTTTGAAGAGAGTGGGACTAATAGACTCCAATTGGACATGTTTAAAGCCCTGCTCCGAAACCTGTTCACTTCTTAATGGCAATTGCTTTAGTACACGACATCTTACTCAAAGCAACTTGTCACGAGCTCCAAGCAATGTGAGTTCCAGCCTGTCCAAGATGCTTACGAACTGTCATCAAGTGAAGCTTGTAGCCGGTACAAACTGTCCATTGTAATGGGAAGGTAATGGCGCGACGACTTCACCCTCTAGACTCGACAATACAAATTGGATGATTTGATCTACCCGACCCGAAAGGCACTTCCGACCTCGTCTATCCGTTTTCCGTAACATGAAATAAATACATCCAGTCCGCACCCAGTCGCGGCATTAGGATACTAATCAACCCCTCGTAGCGGCGTGAACATTAATCACACTGCCAAAAGAACTTAAAAGGTCACCCACCGCCTTCAACTTCAACACTTCCACGGTCGACGAAAACTTCCAAGATCCGATTATTCTATTGAATTCGTTTGTCCCCGTCTCCGGGAAGCTTTCTGCCGGCACAATTGTCGTCCGGTGCTGTTTAGAGACGGTTGCTTTCTTCGTTTCCGGAAGTTACCTTGCGTGGTTTCGAAACAGCTCACTGGAGCACGCTCTCCACCCTTGACGTCCGGAGGTGGTGACAGAGCATCCAAGGGCGTCACACACGCGGCGCCGAGGTGGGAAGTGTGAAGGAAGAATGACTCGCAATCACGCGATAAAAAGTCATCTTTCATGTTGGCGCTCGTGCAACGGACGCGAAGACGCAAAAACAGTTTAAAATCGCGTTTCCCGCACAGCGCCCTGTTCCGATTGCAGCGGAAGCGTACCATATTCGTTAGATATGCAAATACAAACGAGTGCGATGACACATATGGAATGATTTATAGGAAGTGTTTATTCGCGCGGGAGCAGCAAGAACACGCGTCGTCTTCAACTAGATCAACGTGGGGCTTCGTTACGCGTAGCTGCTCCAACAGGAAATTGGCTGCCAAGAAGTAAATCGAAACGAAATTTTATATCCTCGTGCATGACTTTGGGTGTTTGCGTTTTCGTGCTTTGGGAAGCGAAAAGACAAACACCGTGTGCGTCCTCGATCGAGCTCGTTATGCGTTTGTCAATTCGCCTTACGTCCCAAACATGCAACCGCGTCCGCCAGATTAACACCATCGCCCCTAACGAACACCTAGATAATCCGACGACCAGGAAAATCTCGTTTTTCAACTTATTTTCCGACGAGATAAACACATCCACAACATGTGCGCAATGGAACTACCGAGGCCTGTTCCAATGCAGAGTAAAAGTGAGTTGACATGGACACTCCCCAGCTCCACAAAGTCTCCCATTACATCGAACCCCTGCGAACGGATCTAACGCACTCCTCCAAAACATCGCTTCTAGACCACTTACCAATTGCGGGGCGACATGTCCAGCTTGTTTTGAATTATTCGTAGCGGGTCTCCGCCGCCCGTCGTCTTGTACACGTTGTTGGAACGATCTCGCCTGCCACGCACGTTCGTCGTCCCATTGCCACTCATGGGAAAGCTCCACCACCGGTAGCACTTTCGATACCGTGTTATCGCCTCCACCAAACTGTCACTTGTGGCTGGCGGGTGGAGAAGAAATCGAACCGAAAAACGTATCTTGCAACCACCGTATACCAGTATACCTTCAAGTTACTTCTTTCTAATCTGTCAAACCGTTTTCTCTACGCACTGTTCAAAATCTCAGCGCCAGCTGGTACGCCGGTGATAGTAGTGTCTCCCGTGTATTTTACACTTTCATTTCACTTCTGATGCTTTCACTAAAAACACTCGCAGAGAGATTGTGGGGGATTTTCATTATCGGATTCGCTTATGCATTATAAATTGGACAGTTTTTTTTTTGTTGGTGTCACATCCCCTTCGAAAAGGGCCGGATTCCCGGTAATTACAAAACCTGAATCGTCTAATGAGTCAAAGGACCCATTGACAGCTTGTCATACCAGACGTCAATAGTTTTGGGGTTGGTTCTTAGGTGAAAAGATTAATTTGATTGATTGGTACAGAAAGGAACCAGTTACCTAACCTGGCGTCCCTTAATCCTACATTTAACCTTTCCCTTTTCCAGTCATCAAGCAGTCTTATGCCGCCATCTCCAATTTCCAACAAAACGTGAGAAACTCAACCGACCAACCATTCTCCCATGTCCACTTTAGAATGCAACATATTTGGCAATACCACAGCACTTTAATTTCACCTTCAAACCCTCTCGACAGTGCAAGCGAATGGGTTGCACCACCGTTGCGTCCCTGACACCCCGAACCCAGTGTACGATAGACTGGCCACGTTCTAGACAGTCACAAAAGTGAAAATATGCTAATCATCCCACTCGGTGCGTTGCGTACGCGAGCCCGCGTACAAAAGCGTGTTGCGTGGTCGCCACTGTCTGGCGTACATAAAAACTGCATTTAAAATAATCACTTCTCTCGTTCTCGTGATTATTAGAACGGAAAGCCGAAGCTGAACGGACTAAGTGGACCGCCCGTCCCCGTCCTCCAGTGACTGCCATTACTGCTCAGTAAAAAAAAAACATAGTTCTAACAGAGTGTAAAGGTGAACGAATCATGCTGAACCTTGCTGGACGGGCCACTTTCGTGGCGGTCCCATTCACAAACCGTGGTCACGCACGTGCTGATGGGCTCTGGTTTGCTCCCCAATTTTTTTTCTTCACCTTCCGCTTTTTTTGCGGGCTAAATAAATAACTGCATAATTCGAGATGGCGTGTCGCGTTAAATAACTTTGGACGTTTGGCGTTGGTTCGGAGGAACTTTTCGCTTGTACACCGTACAATGATTGAGTAATTTAACGACATGGCTTACGTTGAAACATGTTGTACATTTTTTTGTGTGGTTGCAAAGTTGTTGTTTTATTTTTACTTTTTTGCCACATCACTTCACCCTGCATGCGTATGTTGTTATTGCATGGGATGGCCAACGTACGTACTCGTCAATCTCTCTCGCACACCGAACACCTCCTGACTTGCACCCGATGATGTTAATTTAATTTAAGCACTAATCAGCAATTAATCAAACTCATTTTTAAACGTTCCATCACGTACACCGAAAGGCCTCCTCCTGGCATACGTGAAGAAGAAGCTGGAATGAGGTTGTTTTGTTGTTTGCATATTAACGCCTTCTTACACACGTGAACATTAGAGAAAATCGAACCACTTTAGGCACACTCGCGTAAGCGCACAGATGATGTATTTTTCTCCCCTTTGTGTGTACCACGACGCGAAAAGTAAACAATTAGCCCCGGGGGAGCGTTGAGATTGATGTTGAAATTTGCCAATATAAAATACGCCCGTGCCGATCACGTACAGTCGCTACCACCCCGAGACCTGCCTCCGTCAAATACTAAACGGGGCCGAAGTGAATGGCCCACACTTGGCGGAGCTTATCACGGGAATTGTTTCGCACTGCGTCTGGGGCGGTGTGGCGTGATAAGCAGAGTGATGGCTTCAAACGTCATTTTGTAGGGCAGCACAATGATAGGCAAAAGGGCTCGGAACGGCCAGCCGAATTACTTGTCGTCTTAATGCCTCCGATAGAAACGCTTTTTAGAAAGGCTTGTACAATACTTTCACAACACACACACACACTCGGGCGGGAGTTCACAATGCGCTTGGGAGTTGGTGGTCGGAACGTCGCTTTACATTTCCCAATTTCCTGATGCTACGCCGGCCACAACACAAAAATGCGCACGCTTATTTTCATAAAAATCACATCAACCGTTCATGCACTGGCAGCTTCACCCGGGCGCGGTACGACTCCTCGATTGCTCGTGTTGTCTTCCACCCTCTCCCCAGCCCACCCTTCTCCCCACTGCTTCGCTCTAATCTCCTGCAGTTTGCCTGGGCCCTTCGAATCTTCACACACTACACCTTCTGCGCGGCCCGGAACCGGACGGACGGGGCCTGCGTGTGCATGCACTTCAACGCACTTGAACTGACTCATCGGAGTGACCTCGTTGTGACTTTAGGCGCCCCCCGGGCTTGAGTCTCGGAACGGTACAAAAGCACACACGTACGTCGTCGTCGTCACTGGAGCATGGGGGGGCCGTAACAACGGGAACCGTCCGGACCGACCGAAATGCGCTATCGAATTTCCTCCACCCGCTTCGGCTCTCTCTCTCGCTGCGATCGAACGAACGATTGCTATCATCTTCTGTGTGCCATGCGATATGGTGAAGTTGAGCGGGTTAAGAGTGTGTGTTTCAAAAGACTGTTGTGGGTGTGTGTGTGTGTTGCAGGGAGATATTGGAAATTTTATTGCTCTACAATGATGACACAAATTAAAAACAGCAGCAGTGTTCTCCACTCCGATTGCTGCTATATGTACCAACAAGACAGATCAAGATACGCGAGATGGTAAGACAAAAGCAAATAGAAGGACGTTAAATTCTACCATCAACTATTTGTACTTTGTATGAAATATTATCTTAAAATTCTTATGTGGCGGACTTATTGGCTTCAGTTTAGACTTATTCAATTAAATGAATTTTACTCCAAATCAAATTACAGATTCGAAAAGCACTTTCTTCGAGAGAAAAGTGCAAAGCAATTTCTAGATCAGAACTCAGTACCGATATTCTACTGCCCACTATACGCTCACCACTGGACTGTTTGCTCCGCTCGTGAGAGGTAATGTTAATATCTTATTTAAACTGTAACATGCATTAATCAAATCGATTCGTTACCGCGCGAATAAATCCAAATTGATCAAAATCAATCATCATTTCATACTAAATCTCTCCATTTTTTCTTTTGTCTAAAACCAACAGCAGCAGCCACGTATGCACTACCCTGCAGTGGAAATAATAATCCAATAAAAATCCCACTCCCGCAATGCCCAAAACCACGCACTGATTAGGAACATTGATCGCCCTGATTCGGAGCTGATGATGAGATTATTATTTTTATTTAACCCCTCGAAAGGGTTTAATAACACACACACACACACACACAAACACCCTCCACCGAAAGAACCAGCCTTGTTACACATCTTGCCGTTTTTTCTCCTGTTAGATGCCTCCATTTCACTGTTTCATAAAACGGTAGCGCGGAAGCACGTAAAGAAGGTATAAAATAAAAATAACACCAACTTTGAAACTGTTCATTTCGGTGTGTCTGTCTTTCTCGTTTTTTTCCTCTTCCCTCTCAATCGTTGCCACGAATGGTGGAGCTGCGGTGCAATGCGGTCAGTACGCGTCAGTGCAACCAGCGGTGTAACGGTGCCCCAGGAAGGTATGGGGTGAGCCTCCGTTTTCCAAAAACGGATCATTCATGGACACCACGTATCAACCCATTGGACGGTCCGTCCTGCCAATTGTCGGCACGGTGCCCCATCGTGCCGAATGAATCGAACCTGACCCTTACACGTGATGTTGGGTGTCGAACGTGGCTATCTTTTGCTAGCCAAAATCCACGTCCATCATTTTTGCTGCGGCTTCGTTTGAAGTACGCACACACACTCACTCACGCCGTTACTGGATAACTGCATTGTTTATTGGAGGGCTTCATTCCCGGCTCGGATCCCTTATCCGATTGCCAATTGGGCCAATCGAAGGCCTTTATCGATTAATCGCCCGGTTCGCTATCTCTCGACCATCGATTCGCCAGCCGAATCGATTTCCACACCGTGTGTCAGGGCGAACGTTTCTAATCACTCCCGGTCTAGGTACGAGTGCCCAGATTACCGTTGTTTACAATCAATCAGCAGGATGTATTCTATTCAATCCAATGATTGATTAGTGCTTGTGTGTGTATATGTTGCAGATTTTCGATCATTGTTCCCCATAAAACGCATATTGAGGTCACAAAGCAATAATATTATACACCCGATGGCTCACTCGCCGTCACTTTTGTTCCTCCTTCTGCAGCGTTTTGTGCAGCGAACAATCGCGTGAAAATCATTTCCCTTACCTAATGAATCATCATTAATTTTGCTGTCCAAAAGGCGCTGCTTGCCTAAAAAAAACCCTGTTTCTAATATTCTTTCCACGCGCCAACAAGTCGAAACCTTTCTGCTGCAATCTGCAAACCAATCTCCCAACCAGCCGAAAGAACGAACATTCAGCTCACACAACCGTAACAAACCGTAGCGAAGAAAGCCACGCGGTATATCCCCGTCCGTTCCCGACCTGTTCATTTATTATTGTGCGCTCATCTCAAAAGCTCGGGCTCAACAGCACGGCCTGCGATGCTGCGAGATTGATGGAGTAATTTGTGAAAATTAGCCCACCTAATGGTATTATAATTATGTCTCTGTCCCGAAAGCGTCTTATTTTGCTTTCGGTTTTTTTGCACTCGCCCAAAAAGAGAGTGCAAACAACAAAAATGGCGAAGATGAAATGCAAACCATCGTTTTGCTCTGTTCTTGCTACTCTTGCGCTACGCTGTCTATTATTTTGCTTCCTTTCCGCATTATAAATAACTCAAATCAGTGTTCGTTACAGCTTTGGGGATTCCCACCGAAATAAAATACGCTAAACGAACATATATATGCTCGCGCTGATACGATTCGCCGGAACGAAGCGATATGATTGAAGTTTTGACAAAATTAACGAAGGGAAAGCATCGTTGTTAATATGCTGCGGGAGACCCATCCCAGGGGTGAAATGAGTATCATATTTTAATTTATTTTCATCCTCATAGCTTTTCCTCTTGCTGCAGCGTTGCTTTTCCTCCATCTCGTTATGCTCGTTTCGGGCTGGTCGGATGATAAAGAGAAAGGATTTGTGATTCCAAATTCAAGCCAGCGCTCATCATTCGTGCTAGATGAAAGCTTCCGAAAGCTTAACCGCCTTTTTTAACGAGATTTTGCCTTTAATTAGTTCCTAGAATAAAGGTTATTTTTCCAGGTCCTTTTATCTCCTTTCTGCTGACTAGAGGAAAAGCGTAATTGAAAGGACTGCACGATTTAAAGTATCGTTTTTTTTTCCTCATCGTATCGTATCACATCTCATGTTGTTAACAACATGATTCAAAAGTTTCCTTCCTCCCTCTACTGCCACAAAAAAAAACAGATGGATCTACTACATTTCCAACATTCTGTCTCATTTTCCGTCTATTTTATGCACCATTACACCTACCAACGTACAAAGCGCACCAATATCATGGGCAATCAAATTTAATCAATTAATTTTCGCTCCGTGTCGGTCAGCATATCTCGCGTACTTCCCAAACAATCTGGGTGCCATCATTTTTTGCACTCACTTTCGTTCGCACAAAACGTTACCGTGGTTACCGCTTGCTCTCAACTCAATTTGCACACGGCCAAAAGATGCCACGAATTGTTTCACGAGAGCGCATCGAGACGTGTTTATCAATGTTGCTTTGCAGGCATGCAGGGGAAACAATTTTTTCGCGAATTTCCCCCGCCTGATGGGGAGGAAACATTGCTGACGAAGTTTTGTTTTACCTTCCCTGCCTTCGCTCAATTCTCTACACACTTTGTGTTTCAATTTCCCTATCACTGACCTCGTTGATGTAAGCATTCGATCAATCAAACGGGTAACCAAGGGAAGGGAGAAGGAGCGGCAACATCGGAGCAAAAGTGCAAACACTTTCCCGGCCCGCACGTCCTTGTTCCGCACGACACCGAGCGCGAAAAGTTTCGATTGAATGGTTTGACTTTTTTTTCGTATGCAAACGTTGAGAAACGGCGACACTGACGTCAATTGACCCCACGCACCGACTGGCCACCAACAGTCACGATGGTGAGTTTTTTGTTATCTCTTTGTAAACTAACGAGCACACACCCGGGGAGGGGGGGGAGGGGAAGGATTGGAAGTAAAAAAGGCTTAATTAAAATGCAATATATTCGGAAACAAAAGCTCGATATGGCACAAAAAAAGAGAAATTACACTTCGTTAATTAATTACTCTCGGGCGCACCCCGGGCAGGACGGTAGAAGCGTTTTATCAAATATACGTACGCGATGCATCGATATCCAGAGGTTGATGCAATAATGCAGGGGAGGAGGGCGAGGGGTGGACTGGCAAACATTTTTGCCCGCTGCTAATTGATTGATCAATCGAGAGAGTGTGGGTGTTGAAGGACCACTCCTCCGCCTTTCAACAATTGCGCTTTAAGCGCTGGCTAACAGTACGGACATGGACATGGACACGCTCGAGCCATGAACAATCGAACACACCAAACCCTCCGGGCGGCAATGTTGGATGTAAATAGTTCGAATCGTCCTTAAATGCTGCTATTTGTGGAGTGCACATCGGCGGAATGGAAACATGGAAAATTGCCCCGAGCTACAATGTACACGGAGTTTGATTGATTTAGTAATTAAATCGGACGTTGAATTTTTCTGCTTCCTTCTGCTCGGACTAGCGGACAGTGACTTTGATCGAAACCGAGAAGGGGTTTGCCCCGGTTGGTTGCTGAAACGTTCGTTTCGCAAGGCTATTTTTCTCTTTTTCATTACATATTTGTTATTTATTTTTTATTGTTTATTTTGATATTGCTTCAAACGTGCAAGCTGTATTTATCTTTCATACGAAATTATTTTTAAAACGTTTGGACACTCCTTAACTTAACTACAATTATCCAAAGGGCTGTAGTTATGACTAAATTAAAGCTTAAACTGCCTACTTTTTCTCTGACATTTTAAATCAAAATGAAGTATTGACGACAAAGCAATTTTCCATGTTTTTTCACGCACTAACTTACAGCAGCCCCACCTTTTCACATCCATTTTTTTCTCAATCATCAAGTTGTCGAATCCAAAACGATTGCCATCCAAATATCCAATACAAAATGGTAAGAAAACGAGCGTTACATTTATTAATGCTGTCTGGGTGGTTTACCTCTCCAACCTCTCGTAACCAAAGTCAGCATCAAAAGGAGGCGCCCTTCCAAGAGCGTCGGTTGAAACGGTTTTGCTCAAATTATTTGTTTAATTTTGATGACTCGCAATCCAACTTTACGCAACCATCAGCCAACAGTTTTTCGTTATGAAAATGATGCGCAGCGACTATGCCGAGACCCCTTCGACACTCTGCGCTGCTGGGTGAAATTTAAATCGTTTATAACGGTCGAGAGGGGCGTGGTGGGTTGAGTGGAAAAGCTCGCGCCACTATGATAGGAAAATTTAAATCATTAATCTACGTCGACTGCCGGGGCACGATAGAGTTTATCATTTTCAAATTTCATCTCACTAAAAACGAAAGTGCGATTCCCAGTTCGTGGAGAGAGTTTAATTTATAGCCTCGGGAGAAAATCCGTGGGGACGTTCTTTGTTTTTCTTCTTTCTCCTCACCGTATCTGGGTATGAAACAAGCAACATTATCAGTTGATTGCCACGGGCGAGAATAGAATGTTGCCGTTCAAGAAAAGTTTAATTCAACATCACCAAACTCCCTTGCAGAGCACGTCGCGAACCGCAAGTCACGTACAAAGCGGTATGAATTATTATTTCTTTATTTTACTTTGGTCGAAAAGTAATACATTTTACGTGTACAACCAAATTACGTGAGGCCGCCGATGCTTCGTTAAATTCATGCCTAATATGCTTCCTCCGTCAACAAGTTTGCATAATTAAATCAGGGATTGTAAGGCCCGCCCAGGGCGCTTGTAAATTAACGATACGATTTTAAAGGCTTGCAAACACGTACGAAGCATGCGACAGGTTATAAGGAACCTTTCGGATCCCTCTCGCCCCTTTCACTGCTTAGAACTTGGTATCGCATTCGAGTTAGATCAGTAAGCACTTGTCGATTAGAAGGGCCCCCTCCGCTGCAAGACACGTACCGTGCGCCACACAAGCGGAACGCAACACCTTCGGAGTGAAAGCCTTCTCACAACCTGGCTAATAGGCTACTGGATTAATTATTCCGTCGAAGGGTCACGTAGCCGCTCAACTTTACAGTTGACAGACCACTTAGCACCCCCTCCCGCCCCCCTCCCTGGGTGGGTAGGAGGATGTGCATCGGAACGGCGGGGCGGCAAGCAAGCTAGAAAGCCGCACCGGGGGGAAGCGAAACATCGCGCGAGGGAAAAGCAAAGGGAACTTTCTCTCCACGGCCAGGCCCTTCGTGGTCAGGGTTGCTGTTTGTTGTTTATTTCGGACGCGTGGCATTGCTGATGAATTTCTACACTCTTTAACCATCCTCACCACCAATGGGGTTTTTTTTTTCAACGGTCTCGAGAGCACACAGGGCACAAGTGTATGGATCGTAGAAGAAGGTCAGCTCGCCAGATCTTCAAGATCTTCAAAGATCTTTGCAAAACCTACCCAGCGCTGTATCGGTGTTAATAAGATGAGCGGAGATACGCGGATCCGACGCGAATAATTGGGCCAATTTCGTACGCATTGATTTCTTACGCTTCCGTGCTCACACCACCGTTTTACGCCTTCAACAGTTGGAAGAGAGAGAGAGACGATGGCGACGTCTATGGAGAGGACGTAGAGAAGCTACAAATGGCTATTAAAAACGCAACGCAGCGACCACACGAAACGCACCGTCTTCGGATCTCGACGTGCCGACGTGGGCAGCAAGTGATGATTGTTCGTAGCAAAGGGTTCTTCCCTTTTATCCATGGTAAATGCGCACGCACGCACC
This sequence comes from Anopheles epiroticus, assembly GCA_000349105.1. Lineage (NCBI taxonomy): Eukaryota > Metazoa > Arthropoda > Insecta > Diptera > Culicidae > Anopheles > Anopheles epiroticus. Next base: position 658,121 of record KB671643.1, read on the forward strand.
AACCCATCATCTCGATCATCGTCAGACATCGGGTGCTGGGCAGAAGCATATCTATCAACGCGATCAGGCCCTTCGGCTGCCTTGGGAGAAGAAGTGGCGGGAGGGAATAACTCCGAGGCACTCGGAAGCCCCTGAAGCCGCTGCCGTAACCTAGAAAGCCAACTCAGCGAGTCATTGTGGTGAGGCTTTTCTGATGTTGTTGTTTCTCTACGGTTACGGTTGGCAGACACGAGGCGCGAGCCATCCACAGTGCTGCTAACGGTCAGGAGTTTTCGCCCCTAAGCAAGTACCGGTGGACGTGAAGGTCCCGAAAGTCAGCCGTCTTGCGAGTGCTGGATAACGACCGTTAATTAAAGCATACTGATTGAAAGCACATCTCTATCGCCGCACCGAACAAACACAATCTGTCGCCGGTTACTTTCAAGATTGGAGGAAACGGGTTTAATTTGTTGGGGAAAAGCAGAGAATTTGCACTCCACTCCAGTGTCACTGAACTTTGAAATAGAAGCAACCTATTATCCGGTAGAACGAAGGCGTTAAGCAGACAACCGTAATAGACAACGTTACCTCCAACGGAAGCGAGGTACTTGCTCCCTCTTCCATCTTGCCGGCTGGCGGTAAATCTTGCGTGTAAAAGCGCACAAGATTTTAATCAAGTTAGCGCAGCCGAACGAACACACCGTCTACTATCTCCAGAACGGTTACCAAGAACCAAGGTACCGTGCAGTGCCGTTATGATGCCTCCCGTTCGTTAGCACCGCATGACGGCAGCCGTCGAGCTCGCTGGAGTGTCTGGGTGGGAAGTTAGCAGCTCATCTACCTAATTGCCACGGCATACCTTCACATTCGCGCGCTTATGACGCTTCCACCGGTGATCCAAACATTGCCCCACGCTGATAGCCTCGCGGACCCGCATCTGCATAGCGAAGCCGCTCCTCGCTCAGAAAGTACAGTTTCAGAACAGCAGTACCTCGCAGCAGCACTAGAATCGCAATCATTTGCATGATTTCTGAGCCGCCGCTAGAACCACTCTGCGATCTGCGCGTTCCCACCAAATCAAGCCAAGATATCTAATGATACCGCCGCGGTGGCACCGCTGGAGCTTTTCGGCTACCCGTACTGTTGATTTATTTTCTTTTCTCCCGTACCATCCCGGGAGGCAACGGTGGTGGAGAGCGCTTAGCCATTCTCTTCTTCGCCATGTTGTTGATTTGGTTTAATGATCATCGTTGCCTTCTCCGACGATGAGAGGTCCAGTGTACATCATTAGCTACGATCCAATGTGCTTTAATTCGGTATAAAAGTAATGTTTACATTCCCTGGAAAACGCAATTTACGTTCGGTGTGGTGCCCTCCCCGCGCAATGACCGAGGAGAAATCTTTGGTTCGATCGTATTGGCTTTCGCATTTTGAAGCTCAGTGTGTTAGGTTTGTGTGTGTACGTAGAGGTTCGTTTCAGGTTATTGCCCAGTCAGCAATAAGAATGATTTCTTCCAATCCAACACACAGCCCAAGAAGGTTACATAGCGTTTGATTGGCATCAGAACATTCAACACTTACCTTTCTCGATTAGTAACTCCGTTACGCCGTTTGACGTTTCAAACGTCAAATCACTACTTTGGGTTTGCGCGTGTCAGCGCTTCTTCAGCACCGCCTTCGTCTGCCAGTAGCTGCAGCCATGCTGTCAGTAACCGTGCCGTACAAGGTCACTCCGGTGTCAATTCCCGATGCAACTGCTACACTCCAGCGACTCATGCTAGCACGGCTCTACGATAGCACGGACGTGCTAGAAAAATAAAACGAAAAAAACAAACAAACCATAAGCGAGATGACAATGCGAGTGCAAACGCGCAAAATGACTGAGGCGAAACAGTGACTGCACAGTAGCCCGTAATAATGAGTCAATTTGACACAAAATGAAACAAACATAGACCTGCTGCAGATCGTTGGAATCAATGTCAACGCTTTCTCAGCGCAACTGCAACAGCCATCCCCCCCGCCAGCTGGTCAGCGAACTCGGTCGGAATGACGGTCACGGCAAACACGGAACAAGATAAACTGCATCGAGCGGCGAGTTTTGAGAGTGAAATTAACCAAAAACCCGGCACTCCGGCACTGAAACTGAACTATTCAAAGAGTCGTAATTCGTAACGACCATCATTTTGTGTCGAACCAAGCCGGCCCCCGTCCAAAAGAAAAGGTTGTCTTGAGCGCTCGGGTACAATGAATAAAATATCTTTCCCTCGCTCGTTTTGCACAGCGCATTTGACTCACTTTTTCCCGCACCAATGTCACGGCCGGCGATGGCGGACTGTGTCCTACACGTTTCGGACCTGTCCGATTGGCCTTGGAGCTTGGTTTTTGACTTTCTTTCAGCTTACGGGCTTAATTTCATTCAATTTCGTCACTGTGCCGGAAGTGCCACTCCCAGCCGCTAATGCACGATTGAGTTTTGTTTTGCCTTCGATATCTACACCTTCCCGAAATACGGTGGTGCCTACGCCTGTCATTTCATGCCATTTGCGGTATTTGATGACTGTGGTGAGTTACTTTTGATGGGAGAAATCGAGTACCGCTTTAGATCCGTGAGAAACTGGAGCAACTTGTTTGAAGAAGTAGAGAAGGGCAGATATTAACCTCTAAATTGGAAAGACTTCAATATTTGGAAGGAACTCTTCAATCTTCAATGTCTCTCGCAAAGCGAAACTGACATCAAAAAAGGCGATAAAGAACTGCACTTGGATTACTTCCGTACCTCCAACGACTCTTTCTCACCCTTTCTTCAACAAAACGCAACTCCAATGCTTCAAACTCATTCCCATCCCACCGTCCAGTATCCAATAATAATAATTGTTGGACCGTGGACCTCCAACACCCGGTCAACAATGCCAACGCAAACGGTCGGCAGCAGTGACCCTTCATCTTCCAATCATTATTTACCGTCTTAAATGTTGACGAATCTCACCCACCTCAAACCAAAAATTGAAGTTGCGGGGAGGCCAACACAACGGTCATTGCTATTGCACGGAATGAAGATCACGGAGGCAGCTCTAGAGCGCCATCAATCATTGTCCGGACGTTCGGAAATGATCCGAAAGGCCTTTTTCGCGCATCTCGGATGTCCGGTTGGTAAAGAATTGACTAACGGTTGGTACGGAGCGGGAACACGGGCCAGTGACATTGATAAGACCTTGCCACCATACTCAGGGAAGACTCGAGGGAATTCCCCACGCCCTCGGCACGCATCACATTTGATTGATCGATTGATATGCGCTTGGTAGGCTGGAAATGCACGACAGTTGAATTGACAGTTTTGTGCGTTCAACTGTACACATGACACATTGCTTCAACAAGTTTGAGACATGGTGTTCTCTTAATCTTGATCAAACTTGTTTTCTTTGAAGACTTTGAACAGTGCATGATGTGATGATTGTTATTGCAAGAATTCTTCCCAAAAACGTCATCCAATGCGACGAGCTCGTTCTACTCTCTGTAAACTAATTACCTCCCATAAGACCCTCCAGGCATTGAGGCATTGAACGCCCAAAGGAATAAATCATAGCGTACGTCCCCCGTGAAATGAAATGAAAAGCCCGGCTAAACGAAAACAAAATTTCGCTACCTTTCTCCACCGGCCAAATATTTATCAGTTTCGGTTGCCATCGTGCATCAGCGGAAATTCCCATCGCCAGAGCAGCATCTTCCCGTTGGCAAAATAAATCCCTCGGAGGGGGTCTTATTGATTATTATTTTACGTTTGCAAACTCTGGCTCATGCTTTCCACCAGTACCGAGCCAAACCTTCAAAAACTTACTGGGCCAGTGTTGGCACGATCTCACGATCGAATCTAGTAACAAAAAAAAGGTAATCCTACCTTTTTCCCATTCTCTCTTTTCTCTCCCGTATCGCCGCGACTCGGCAGTGAAATCGGGAGGCAAAAAAAATCTCACCCCAATTTGACTGCACTTTCGCCGGCTGCGGACGCGGCTTGCCCACGCGCCAATGATTTACATAAATGAATTATGCAAATTTGCAATTTGCAAGCCCACCGCCAAGGGTTGCATGTGGGCGAGCTGCTACCGTGCTGCATACGCCGGTTCATCCTTCAAGCTAAATCGTCCGAAATTCGTTCGAACACAGCACGAACTGAGCGATATTTTGCTCACTGACTTACTTCACTACCGTTTGCTTTACTTTTGCGTGGAATCGGTAGCGTGCGAAAATGCATGCACTCGGAAGGGTGGTGATTTCACATGTTTAACCCATTTTTGGCAAACTAATAAATCTAGCTTTGCTTCGCAAACAAACCAAACATTAAAGGCTTGTAAGTGTGGCAAAGCACGGTTAGAGCTTATGCAATCCAACACCAACGCAATTGCCGCATTATCTTTTTGTTTCATCGGAACGTATTTTAAACCAACATTTCGGAAACTATTTGCAGAGCAACGACAAGTGTTGAGCCATCACTGGATGCCTATAAAATAAACCGTTTTTAATCTTAACCATGTGCCCTCAAATATGTTGGGCACATAAAACGTGTTAAATAAATAAAATGCGCTGCCTCAAACACTCCATGAAATCAACATCCCATTTCACAGCTCGTCCGTTTCGTTTCGTGAGCACGCACATATTTCAATAAGCACATAAATTTCAGTACCCACCGTACATCCGTACCGTTCCGGTTGCAACGCCGTTAAGCTACGAAAATGCGACGAAATTTACTGCACTGCAGAGAACGTCGCTTTCCCAATTTCCTGAAGGGCGGAAAACCGATGGGCGGAAATTCTTCACACCGATCGTGACACTACAGCGGGAGTCGGTTGAAGCGTGTAGGGAAGAGAGCACGAATGTGAGAATGGAAACTTCATCCGCCCGCCGCCCGATGCAATCGTTGCAAAATTGCAATTTAAACGCGAAAGTCATCCAATCGATCGCGCGCCGGTTGAGTTGTCAAGCGCCGGCAATGTTCTCTCTCTCTCCCCACCCCCGTTGCCTGGAACCGTTTTGCCAAGTGAAATGGTATGCAAAATCAATCAGCCGGAGGGAGGGGGGGTTTGCAGGGAGAAAACTTTCCATCTCACCGAATCCAGGAACTTCCCTATGGCCACCGAAGAGACGGAGTACATGATGAGTGGGCTCCCCCGGCTTCCACATGTGCCGTGAATGCATTCACTTGTGACGGCCGCCGTATGCAATCCGGGGACACACCTTTCCGGGGTGTCCGACGCTTCCTCAACCCAGCTCCGGGGCCACATTGCTCCCGTGCATCCTTCCATAACTAATCGACGAGTGTGATTTGAAATGAAATCATTTCCTCGGGGTTTGGAGTTTGGAGTGGGCGAAAACCCCTGGCGCATTCTCAGCCGTTCCCTAAAGCGATTGATTTTGAGCCGCTCGAGATGGGATTGAGTTTTGGTTTAGGCGGAAACATGCGCACAAGCGAAACACCATGAATGCACCATCAAACGGGCGCGGATGATCATCAGGGACGTACCTGCACACAAACCACCAAATAGATTTGTCTGGTTGTCTTATTTAAATTCACTCTCCCGGCACTTGATGAGCTTTCTGCTCTCCCCGGGGTTGGGTCCGCATGCCGGTGCTCGTGACTTCGTGAAAGTGACACCCAGCTTCGATCAGGTCTCTCGCCCCGGAACCACGGGAAGTGAATAAATTTAAAACGAGAAACAACATAGACCCAAAGCCCCGTGCGCGACATCTTCATGGTCGCGAGCAGCAAATGAGCCGCGCTCGATCGTCTTCGGTCACTTTCTAAATGGGTCCCCCCCCCACCCCTCTCTCCGAGGGCAAAGATGAGTAACCGATAAGAGAATTGCACAACTTCCTCTGAGTTTTGGGCTGATCAAAATGCGTTCCTGTACAGTTCCTGTTTGCTTTATACAATGCCCGTTAGACTACCGACTCGTCCAAGGTTTTGCCGTCAAGGTCGACTGATTTGTTAGCGGTGCTTCCCGTTGCTGCCCAGTTGTTTCCTACTTTTAAAATTATTAATTGGATCGTTATCCCCAACGGAATCTATCAATGGATTCAACTAGCTCGGTGGTACGTTTCGTACGCCAATTAGTTATCCCTTGGATAGGATCTAACGTTTATTAGAATCGTGCTTATAAGGTATATAGTTGGGAGAGTTCATATATAACCTAACAGTCCAAGGAAGAGACGCAGTTGGACGCGATTCTTGAGAGCCTAGACTAAAAGATAGGGAAGATGCCCCAATTTCTTCAGGGTCTGGACGTAGCTCGATTCCCAACTTTGGACAGTTCATCATCAAGTGTGACTAGCCTGTTATACTAAGTACCTAGTCACAGAAAATCCCAGACCCTTACTGTCCGTTTTAAAGCCAGGATCGACGACGCGTATTCTCAATTATAATCTTGATCCGAGCTGGCGTCATCTATTGGAAGTAAGCAGAAGCTTGCCATCCATGTAATTTAGATGCCAAAAAAATACACGCTTCGTGGATCGTCGAAACATGAATACAATAAGAAGGCAGCTGGTGCAGTTCTCAGAAATACACTGTTCGACAATTTATTTGTCTTGAAATCACACTCATGCCACAATAGAAAGTAAATACCGACAAATTTGGCCATGTTTTACTTGTCTCTGCCTCTGATTTTAACCAGACAATAAGATTACGCACCGAGATCACACGATTATAGCCTCATGAACCCAATAATCTTTTTGACAGAAAGATTATACGAGCGACGAGCTTTTGTTTAACACAAATAGATGGCGCCACTTCAAATCAAGATTATAATCGAGAATACGCGTCGTCGATCCTGGCTTTTAGGTTCGAGCAGGTCTTGATCGAATATCGGTTTTGTTGACCAGGAAACAAATAACAACAAATTCTGAGCTAATTTACAGAAGAAGATATAAACTTATAGAAGTGTCCATAGCGAGTAAATCAAAACAATCATTTCTGACGCATTTGAAGCAAAAGGCATGAGCTTCCTTTTTTCTTCGGTTTATCACCAAAACTAAACTGAAAACTGAAAAACTAGTATCATTTTCGATTGTTGCTTGCAATGCAATGACGCACGTCTCGTTATGAATATGTATTTCCAACAAACCTTTCCAAACTCCCGCTCACAACAACAACACTCTCGCCGCGTATTTCATGAATATTTTTACTCCCAAAACGGCATTAGCTCTACCCCTCGAACTGCTGTGATTGAAAAATGCCTACCGTACACCCCGAGGCTACGATTTGTTATCATTCATCTAAACGACACTAACGGTAGAGAGAGAGAGACTTACGGCGGTCTGCTTTGGGACGCTTTCTTGCCACCATCCGCAGTTGCTCATAAATGTGTGAAAATTGCTTACCATTAGCCTCCAGCATCGCATACATTGCATACGGGTAAGGATTTTCCCCCCCAAAAAAAAAACAAGCTCAATTTCTTCCGTCCAACCAATGTCTGCGGGACAAAGCACTGCAGCCACTGCGCCTCGCGGGGAGCCCACCGGCGAGACCTAGTTTACTTTGCGCTCCCGGTCACGACACGCACACACCACGCATCATGCAACCGAAACTAAAGCTAAAAAATAAAAACAGGCCAGGCCAGCTAGCTCCGTACGATTTAGGTGCACCTTCTGATTCAGCAGAGGCTACGATGCTACGGGAAAAAAAGTCACAAACAACTTTCACGAGCAAACTACGCCAACAGCGTCAGCAACAGTCAGCAACTGTGGACCGGTGGGTTACTCAACCGGCTCGACTCGACAGGAAGAAATTCGGACAAACATCGCACATGTCTGCCAGGGGGGTTCGTGGTGCACCGAATCACTTGCGCCAAAAGTACCGCTCTATGCGCGGGTTTTGATTTTTGTGTGCCAAAGCTGATATAATCGGTCGCCACCAGCAGGCCGCACCACACGTTTCGTAATGACCGTTTCGGCACTGATTTGCAAAGGGTGCTTAACCCACTTATCTTTGTGGTGAAGTTTGTTTTGCTTTTTAATTGGTTTAAGGCACCGTGCAACTAACCGCAAACCCAGGTGAGTGTCTCTTACAGAGATCTAACCTTTTTTCCGGTGCAGCGCCAAACAGGTTGGCAACAGTCAAGATAAATAATCCACCATGTAACACTATGTAGCAACATTGCAAAGAACGATGTCCTACGAGTGCAACATTTCATGGTGCTTGGTATGCAAATATTTGACGATGCTCCAAGTGTTCGCACCTTCGCAAGTACTACCCACGCTTAGAACGCCGGTCTCCTACCTTCAACGAGAAACAGTGTTAAGCTATTTGCATGTCAAACATTATTCGCGCGAGACGACGATCCACTTCAAACGACCATGATCGATTGCAGCGTATGGCGTTACCGACCCGTCCCATGTTTGCCGTCTCACTTGAACGAAATTCGACCATGTAATGCGTTCTCCAGCTTCTCCTACACCTCCAAAACCTTATCGAAGTCATCGTTTGCACATACCAATACACCACTGTTTGCCAACGGAAACTTCATCCAATGCAACCGGGACAAGGAAAGCGCGAGATAAACATCCTCAAATTCATACCCATACATATGCATATAACTTGATTGCGCTACCAGATCCTTCTAAAAGACAAAAGGCCACAGCCTGGCAGGGCGTTTTCAATCGTTAAAGCCATCCCGAACATCGTTTGGAGCAAAAGATTTTTGGTTGGTGCAGCAGTTTTTTCTTCAATATAATATTCCACCGGACTTTTCTATCTGGAGATAACCCAAAAAAGTCACCAAAAAAGTGAAACTTTAAACTGAAGCCTTCAAAGAGCGTCGTTCACATGCAGACACACTTCTCCATCCGTTTAAAGAACTCTATCGAGTGAAAAAACTTTGATTCTTTTTATTGACTCAAGCAGTCAGCTGGATCTTCTGGTCTAATGTGCTGATGTGTGCTGAACGGTTGGCACATAATGGGTATGGAGAAATATTCCAGCTGTCGTTCGGTGCAGACGCAGACACGTGAGACACTCGGAAGAGTTTTGCAGAGCTGGTGTCATCGTGTGGAATGTAACACTCTTTCTTATGCTGTCACTTCATAAATATTCGGGATCAATGTAACGAAAGGAACAATGTGACAAATGCTTTCACGAATAGTTTTGTCTGCGTTATTTTCGGCATCTGTAGGTATCACACATTGTAACGAAGTTTTTGCAAATGCGTCTATCTAAAAACAAGTGCCCTAAAACCAAATGGACAATGTATAGACTTCAACTATGATAGGAAAAATCACAAAAACGAGTGGGGCGGTCTATTAAAAACGTGAACATACTTGCATGTCCGAACTGAAAAATCACTATTCAACACCAAAGCTTCATATCACATCGATTCGGACCAACATGGCCCTTCCGCATAACCCTACTTCTTCACTAGCAAAATCTCCTTTTACATGACCACTGCATACACTGCAGCGCATGTTTCGGATCCGCCTTCATAAATTTCTGTTTCCGTAGCGAACAAAAAAAAAACATAACATGCTCAATAGGAAGGCTTCCCACTCTCCGCCCGATGAGATGTTGAGTTAGGGATATTTTATTTACAATTCGTTAGCTTTTTTTATCCCTCCACACCTCCGCATTCAGTACGCCGGACGCATCGGTTTGCTCTGTGTGTGTAATCAAGCGCGGGGAGCTAGTTGGATGCTACCTTGCAACGGAACAGACACATACGCGCATTTGCCGAAACTTCAAATTACAGCTGACCGGTGCGCAACGCAACAATGTCCGCGAGTACTAGTAGGTTGGTTCGAGCTTTCCGGATTGCAGAGCAGATGCGCCATCGGCGAGAGGGGAAAAAGCGCCTATGGCATATGCGTACGTGTACGTACATTTCCGGCATGTTCATTTGCGATTTCGGAAAAAAGCACAACGGCAAAACGAGGGAGGAAACACGAAAAAGGGTTGTCATCCTGATTGAGCTGGAAATGAGAAAATAGACCACACACAGGCAGAAAAAACGCTGCCAAAGGACTTGGAAGCATTGAACGGGAGGTTCCAGTCGATTAGGCCGAGGGCAATTTTCAGGGTTCACAGGCTCAAGCGCTTCCGCTGCTCGTTTCCGGATAGTGTCCCACGCCGGACAGGCCGGTAGGCGAGTAGGACGACCACGAAATATCGATCGCTTGTTGGATGTGCAAATGCACTCCCGGGCAGTTTCGATGTTTCATCAGTTGAGTGCTGTCAATGCTTTGCATACTTCCCGCTTGGGCAACGTAGCCGCTCGAATGTTCATTTCGTTTCCAATATTAATGTTTACTTCTGTTTATTCTGCAAAACCCATTATCGGATTGGATTTTTTAGGGAAAAAGAATATTCATGCTACATGTGTTCTTCATAATCCTTGTCCGAAACGAATCAGGTTCAACGTAAATAAAAAGTTCATGCAAACAGCGCAGTGGAAACTTTTCTGGTCTCCAAAAAAATCTTCCCTTCTTTTAGCTCCAAAACATAAAATAATACTACCGAGAGCGATCATCAGTGTTCTCTGTTCCTCATTGTTTATACAATCGATCGGTCTGCTTGCGGGCCGACGCCTATGCAGCTCCAAATCTGACTCCAAAATCTGGTTCCAGATCGACTGACCGTAACATTGCTCCCGGCATCGGCATTAGCCTAGCTAAGCCGGGTTTTATGTTGCTCCCAATGTTTGGGCAGCCTTTCGCCACCGTGCCGATCCACAGGCCGTGTGTTTTGATATATTGCTTTTCTTCGGGACCAACGCTGACACAACATGCCGCCATCGATGTAATGGCATAACACAGAAAAACTCACGTGCAGTACAGCACAATAAATGTGCAGCATCAGGGAAAAACGTTTGTTTATTCCTTACTTCAACAGATTCTACGGAAAAATAGCTCCATCCATAGACGGAAATCCAATACCTTTCACGTTAAAGCACCATCGCTTCTGACCACAAGCCTCACGCTTGTCCAGAGCAATCGTCAACTGCGCCCGCATAAACGGCAAAGCGCCCAAAACGGAACGGAAACAACTAATTCCCCCGCTTGTTTGACTACATTGCTCACCAATATCGCCAAACCCAAACAAGAGGGCGACAAAATGAAACTATCAAAAGATTAAATTGGATCCCCCGGGGGAAACCTCACCACATTTCCCAACCGACAGTGGCAATCGTGTCGTTTGCTGAGATTATTTTTTCCCTCTGCCTGGCTCACTGTTTTTATTATTTTGATCTCTTTCGTGCCGGTAAATTAAAAATGCAGAGCCCAGCTCGAAAATGCGGGCGAGATGCGCTTGGAATAAATTTATGCGACGATGCATCTCCGGGCCCACTTGGTACCGTTTACTTTCGCCGTCATGATTGGGAATATCGTCGACAATCAGACGAACATCATCATTGGAACGCTGGAACACTTGGGACAACGATGGCGAGAGCCGTCCAGAGAACGACACCATCCCTTCCCAGAACGTAGAAGATATCTCTATTTAGTTTTGCTCCGTTTCCGAACCTTCGGAACGTAGTCCAACAAGATATCTTCATCGCAAGACAGCACAAGCAGCTCTGGATACAGTTGCTCAGCTACAACAAATCCCCTTTAGAAATTGGTTATTGTAGTCTAAAAAGAAAATAAAAGTCTTTAAAAATGTATTGGTCATGCATGAACGGCACAGAACAGCACACAATTCGCGCAGCCCGCCGTTTTTGCTGGACGTGCAGTTTTTTTCTGCACGCGATAGCCCACAATGCAGGTCAATCATCAGCCCGAAGGAGCTATGGTCTGGACGAATGCAATGATTCGGTGCATTTCTTCCAACGGAACCGCCCGTGAACTGGAGTGTTACACAGAGTCCTACGAAAACCACCAAACCGCCTGGCGGCAGAAGGAAGCAGTTGCCGTGAGCCGTAACCGTTAAGTGATCGGCGATGAGTTTGCTTGATTGATTTGGTACAATTGCACAACGAATCATGAGATCATCGCACCAACTGGGTACGCTCTGATAAATTCAATTTGCTACCGGTTTCTTTAAAAACGTTCTTCGTAACACGCTTCCCTGCGGTCTGAGTGTGTGCTGGTTGCCGTCAGGAAAGAGATTTGATTTACGAGAATTTCACTCGTTTGCCAGCACGAACGTCAGGCAATTGGGTAAGGGAAATGACAAGATGTGTTAAATTTAAAGCCATTTCTTAAAGGAATGCAACGGAAAGCCTGGATGGCAGCAAAAGTGGAGCACAATATGCACTCTGGCAAGTCTCTTCCCGCTACACAAGACATAATAAACCATTGTCTGCGCGACTGCATTCACGGGGACTTTGCGTTTCTCGCATTCAGTTCGTTTGGGTGGCTTTCCAAAGCCCCGGTATCTATCTCTTCCTGAAGGAGCGTCTCCTGCTGCTCGGGTTTTTTTAGAACCATAAATCGATCGATGGAAGATGCTACCACCGGGCAACCGCGCAGCGAGCGCTTATCATACGCACACATTGTACTTCATCCGGATATTAAATATTACGAGAATATCACCGGTACCCATAAAGGCGAGGCGCGCTCCAGAGTAACTCCATTGTCACCGGTTTCTGTCCGCTTGCAAGGGAAGAAGCGTAATCACGACACCGAGTGAGTTGCAGCATAAAATCGACCCCTCTTTCTCCCGCACATCCCAACGCTAAGCCATACATTTACCGTTGGTTCGGTTGGTGTTCTGCCGTCCTGCTTTTTTTTCGTTAATAGCACATCCGTTGTCAAGAAGCGCACACGGTGCCGGGGACGCAGCAAAAGGGGACGGAAATCCATTGTGCAAGTAACGAATAGAATAAACTTTGCATCGTTCAACTTAATCTGATCTGAACGGTATTATCCACGTGGGACGCCGCAAGGGTTCGCATCTTATTTCGTTCCCTTTCCCCTTCTCGCATCCCACCCGTGCCTTCTACCGCTTGGAACCTTTTGCAGCAACCGTCCCAAACTCTTTACGGGGAAAAGAGGCGGATAAAAAGAGCTGCTGGACGATGTTTAACGCCGGGTAACGGGTTAGACGATGCCGACGCAAGGATAATGGGGACGATAAATTTACATTTTTCAATTTTGTGCCCCAACCGGTCATACCTAAGGCCGTTCGGGGTTCACTTTTATTTTTTTGTTCGCTGCATTTACACTTGAGATGGAGGAAGAGACAACAAAAAATTTGTGAGCGGCCCAAAAATCAATTGTGCCTCTCCCTGAACACATGAAGGACGATTTTTGGGGCATTTTCCAGGAACGTACACGGTAACTAGAGATATTCAAATTTAATTTTTAACTTGGTTGATGGAATGTGTTGAACCGCAAAATAGTTTATTATCCCTTGACATGGAATTGTAGGACCTGAGCAAACGGTTTTTAGGTGCTTACTTCTGTGGACTGATTTCCTCACAGCAAGAATGGACTTGTACCAAAAAGTGTCTAATTACATCCTGAAATTATAACCAACCAAAGTAGATGAAAAGATGTGAAATTATTCTTTGGAATAGATCTGAAAACCCAAAGAAGAGTGATTCATTTAAGTCAAATAGGGCTAGATAACAAGAATATCTCCATTCAATAAGATTAGTATCTCAAAGTGATGTACTTTATGGACAAGCCCAAGATGTTCTTCAGGCTGACAAGAATTTTTAGCTGCAGATGCAAGGATCATGGAGGATTCTATATTGACCTTCCAGAGCTGACACAAATCTGTTATGTGGAATCAGATCTACACAACTCACACCTTGGTAAAATACAACTGTGGATATCCTATCAAAAAATTTGTAAGAAGATCTCTTAACAGTAAACTTTCATATAAAACGACATCCTTGCTGCAAGATCTTGAAGCTCGCAAGTAACAAGATCAGTAATGCAAGATCTAGGAGTTCTCCCGAAAAAAAGCAAGACAAAAGCTGTTCTACTTACCCATCGAACGCTGGTGCAGCATAACAAACAAAGAATTTATTGTTCTCAACACACTCAAGTATCGTTTGAAACACTTTCTTCTACTTTCTCACTCGCTCACACAGGCAGAATTTGCGCGAACGAATCGCCCCGTACGGTTGTACCTTTCGCTATCCACCGGATCGGATAGCGATGCCACCGGAAGCTGGACGGAAGCACACGTGGCCGTGGGGTTGTTTGTTTTTCTTGCCACCGCCACTCCTCGCACCACCACACTTCTTCTGAACCAGGTTCGTCCTTCGACGTGGGGACGAACGGTAGAATGGAAAGGTCAAACCTTCCTAGCTTCGGGGAGGGATGAAACAAGGACCGTTCACAGACACACCTGACCCGGCGTTACACACCTCTTTTTTTCTCTCTCGTTTCGGTTGGTTTTGCTTCTTCACACCGCAAATTTCGCTTTAACCGACGCACCGATGGCGTCCCGTCTCCCGGGGGGAGGGAGGGAGGTGGAAAATTACAACCCCTTCGGGGGTTTCAACACACAAGCTTTTTCGCACTCTTGCGCAGGGCCCAGGACGGTGGCTACGACATGGAACGCCACTTATCGACAAAAACCGTACCGCACACACACACGCACGAAATCATCACACCGAAAATCTTCCACTCCGCGGCATTCGACGTGGCCGGACGGATTGTGGCTGCCTCTGTTTGTGGTACGGTGGGGAGGGGGGGGGGAGCGCTTTCTTATCAACCGAGGGAAACTTTCTTCTTCACCGCACGGGACAACAATTGCACTGTGTCGTGAAAATTGCCCGTTTTTCGACGATTGACTAGGGCTTTTTCCACCAGCAGACCCACAGCAACGTCAACGACACACACCGGGGCAGGATGGGAAAACGCACACGCTGTCGCGACTCCAGGGGCAACGATCTTTTGGCGGCTTGATAGAAATCGGCAAATTAATACCGTAGGTTTTCCGTTTCGTCAAGTACCCACAGCCACAGTGCACAGCATTCGACTCATGAATTTATGTTCGCACACAGTTTGACAAACACTCGAGATCGTACTGTTGCTGGTTCGCGTGCTGCCCAAATGGTGTATTAGAAAAGATACCGCAATCGGCAGCAAAGATCACGCACGGCGGCCCACTGGAAACGAGCAAACAGTTCGGAAGCGTATAAAAGCTCACCACAAGGGAGTGCCTCCACCCGGGGACGGGGTGGAAGTTGTTTCTTTGCCTTTCCTCTTCGGGCCTTTCAGCGGGCTTATGTGCAATTCATGTGCGCCTCGCCGAAATGATCGCTCAATCTCGCGAGCTCACTCTTTGATGTGACTTCTTCGCACAATCGTACACACAGGTGGCACGCACGATAACACAGCCACGCACTTACACACACCCGGTCCGAGCACACAAGACGCACGCAAACTATAAACAATAGAAAGGCGAAGAAAAGTGGCCACAAATGGGAATCATAAAAAAAAACCAAACTCAAACACACGCGGTAACTGCAAACTTTATGACGGGCGTGCTCACACGATGCGCGCGCGCGAGCGTCCGTTCGGTAACGTTGCTTTCGTTGAAATAAAACCCCCGACGGTGGAAAAATGTATGCTGGCTGAGCCGTCCGGATCGCGTCCAGAGAATGAACCCCCTCTCATGCACTGAAAGTGTGAGCCAGCCGCGCAGCAAACGCTACGGTGAGAGACACAGCCGCAGAGGGTGGTGAGAGCGTTTCTAAGGCTCGGGGAGCAGACAAAACATCGTGCGTAAGCGCCCGACTAAAACTATCCCCCAGAACCTGGTGGTGGGTTTAGAGAGCGAGAAACCAACCCTCTGTGGGAGAGTGGACGAGTAGTGCGCAGTCGTGAGCTGCGAGAGCTGCAGAGTTCATGATGGGCTCTACTTAGACAGGGCTTGCCAATTTGTTTGTTTGTTTGTTTGTAGCCCAGCTTGCAAGATTGGGTAAAAGTGGTCTGCGTGAGAACTTTCTACCAAGTTCTACTTACTTCTTGTTTACGCTCTACATTTTGCATGGTAAACAACAGCCTTTCAGACACCAGCAAGCTTGGTTACACTCTTCGTGCTGGCTAGTGTCTATTATCGTTTACTATATCCAGCACTTCTAGATACAATTGGGGTTCAAACAGTTCTAGTGCAAAAGTTTTCAATAATGCTTAAATCTTACTTGTTAGTAATCAGCTTCCTTGGATAACTAAATTCATTACTTTAGAAACTCTAAGAGACTCATCAGAAATAAGAACTTCTTCGGAATTCTCAATATCGAGGAATGCTTAAGAGACATTACCTAAAATAGCAATAAAATGACATAAAACAGAACGATAAGAAAGAGCTCGTCTCTAAAGTTCTATTAAACCATTACTCAGTGCATCAGTAAAATGTAAGAACTTGTCTTTAAAGAAAGCAACCTTTACTTACCAGAACTTCAAAACCTGGGTTGTTCGGATTTTCACGATTGACATAGCTAGCCAGCAACACGTAGACCGTCGTACATCTCCGGAATAAATCACAATTATAGAAAATTTATCAAATCCAGTAAATCCTTAAACAGATTTTAAAGCATGAAAGATAAATCAGAATTGGTCGAGAATCTACATTCTATTGAAGCTGCACAAGAAGTGTGGCTGAAAGTCTGAAGTCGATACAACCCAAGGACTACGTTTTTTTTTGAGTGATCTCGAGTGCTCATGCTTTGAAGGCTTTGAAGCTTCTAGAGTCATACAAAAAACCTTCCCAAACTCCAAGAGTATCCTACTTTTGCATTTACGTTACTCTGACAGTATTCCATTCTACGTCATCTCTTATTCTCTCACTGACCACTCAGCTGATCACGTTTGTTTATGTATTTTTTCCGCATGCACTAGCATAGCAAGAAACCCATCCACCTACCTATCTTCTTGTACTGGGATTCATGCAGCTCAACCGGTTTGACCAGCATGTGACCGGACTGAAGCGGGTTTTGGCATGGACCATCAAACTGGCGTACGTTCACGGTGGAATGCGCCTTCAAGCGCGCACGCCCGCTCAGTACGGCCAGCATCCAGACCCCATTTACGGGCCATCGTTTCGGCCGGCACTTTCTCATTTACCGCTACACGTTCGTCTACAGTACGCCCGCCAAACTCGGCTAACCTTCCCGAGTTCCCGATTTTCCTATTTCCCTTGGCATGTGGCGTTAAGTCGCGTTTTCTTCCCCCTCTATCCATCGCTAACCCTCGCTTCCTGCTGCGATCCTTATCAGATTATGTTCAGCCGTCGGCAGTGTGTCATTGCCCATCGGCTTCCGCCTTCCACCAGTCACCGGAACCGGTTTCACCGGGTTCGCAACCACCAACGCAGCCAGAGCTCCCGCCCGGGTCGAGAAAAACTGACTGTACGATTTCTTGCCTTTCTTGCAAGCGACAACCGTGAAAAACTATGTCATTTGCCGTGGTACGGCACCGCAACCGTACGATGGTGGCCTTTTTGTGCGCTTCTTCCGTTGTTCAACCTGGCCAATATTACACCTTTGCTCAGGTGATTGCATCTCATATCGCGCATTTGTTTTCGCCCCCCACTTTTGCGGTGACTTTTTAATTTATTCCCTTTACCATGCTCTACAAGTCAGCTTCAGTGTTTTTATTTGGCGAACCTCATCGTCTTCCTGCAAGTTGATGGGCACGAACTTCCGATTGGCGACGCTACACAAGACCCGTTCGGCGCCCGCGTGAAAGCATCCACGGCTGCTACATCCCTAATGGTTGCAGTTTCGTTATCTAATCACTATCAATTTTTCACTAATTGCTTACTTTTGCTCATCATGTCGCAAAGCGAGAGGCAGAGCACCGTCCATTTTACCACTACCAACACTATCAGCCGTGGACACTTCGGCGGCACAAGGTGGGCAATAATTATTTGCTCTCCATACTCCCTCTTTTCATTCACATCTGCAAGATCCATCTTCTCCGCGGGGTGTCTAGTTAATTTCCAGGGGAGGGCTTCAAAACGGTCCGAAAATCTTTTCCAAACACAGACCGACACCTCACAAATCGGCGTGACATTAGTGATGCTTTGCTGAGTTTTCGGGCAGCAGAAGAGAAAAACATAGTTATTCACATTTTCCACCCTAAATGCTCATCAGTTATTGTAATGATGTGTTGCGAGTGTTTCGCTTTTCGGAGAGCTCACCAAATGGGTCTTAATGTCTTGTAACTGCGGCTGTAGGCGAACATCTTTGGTTTGTCATTAGGCATGTTCCGGTGGTGATAATATACAAGGTTCCTCTCGGTGGGATCATATTGTTTGCTTTGTTCACTTCCTTCGGCAGCCTCTCGCTGCTTGGCACCGCCGTTGACCGATTTGCTCAGCCAAATGTAGGCCACTGTCGGTGATCATTTGCATGACCATATAATTTAAACGATTTCTGCGGTCGCAAATCTGGAGCAGTACAGCCGGAAGGGCAACCACGAGTCGGCCGGTATTTAGGAGATTTATTTGTTTGCTTATAAAGGACGCAAAGAAAGCGGCTGCAGGTCGGCAAGACGGTGGAGAGATAGAAACGGTGACAAGACGCGGGTAGTAGAGCAAATCCAATTAGCCAATCTATCACCAATTCAAACCAAACACAGCGCGGCTCCCCCGTGCTTAGCGGCTATTAAAATGTAATTTGCACAATATTTTACGATTAAAGGTGTCTGCTTTTTGGAGATTTTTTTTTTCTAATATTTGAAGCATCTGTAAACGCCTAATCCTAAGCTAATCTTTAAGCATTAAATTGTGTGACGTGCTGCAAAATTTTAATTTCAATCTTCTCTAAAAACCAGCGAGATAAATACCGTTTCATTAAAGCCGTGGAAGAGCGGCTGTTTGCAGCATCTGCTTGTGCAACAGTGTGTAATGATTAGATTAAATCATACGCTCGCTCCATGCAAAGTTGTTATTGAATTATATCCGAATTCTAACGAGGCCCTTAACCATGCTCACGCTCACACCTTCACCCATTTCTCGTCTGCTACATCCGTTGAATAATCACCTCCCCTATAATTCGTTTTCCATTATCACCCGCTGTTAAAGCAATCGGGAAAATCACACCCGCACTGATAAGCTGCTGATCGTGGGGAAGCCCCCTAACATTCGATAACGAGACTGACTCGATCGATTCGGCCAGATAGCAGTGCAAATCGCACTTTCAAACAATCGGCCGCGCCGTACTCATACGCAACACTGCAAAGGTGCGTCGCAGCGTTTTGGACAGCTCGCGATGAAGGATCTCGATGAAGAGGATGAAGTAATGCGTAGTTGGCAATTTCGGTTCCCACCCTGTGGTGGTGGTTTTGCTTTGCGCAAGCTTAATCATCCTCATCACATTACTCGCAGTTGTCGGAGATTGACGACTGCACCGCGCCGGGTTATGGCATTGCAACTAGATCGTCCATCATAAACCGTTGGTTTTCGACGATGGCGGAAATGTTTGATACGCGTTCATTATGGATTTGTATCGGTTAACGAGATGCAGTGTGGGATGGGTTTTTGGTTACAACATGCAGAACTAGGTGGAAAGTTGATAAGAAGTAACCAGCTTATTCAACTGTTATTACGCTTCACATCTTCAAGCCAATGCAATGCTTCATCGTGTTTCTGAGCAAACTGATACCGCCAGAATGTGAAGGAGCAGCATACAGACTACTACCAAAAGTCTACTGGGATAAGTTTGTCTGTCTCCTGTTCTATTTTGAACTAAAGAGCTCTTTCCATGACTAAAAGGTGCAGTTCCTTTTGAATCGTTCAACCCAGCACGAGGCACAAGCTTTTGAGGTAGGCATTATTGGTTCCCTGATCAAAGAATCCAGCAAATAGGAAAGAACCTCAAATTTCAGGTAAACGAAGAATTGATACCAATAATTAAGGTTGGTCATGCAAAAGGTCTTCTTCTTTGTACAAGGTCCAAGCAAAGTTGGCAAAACTACTGCGTGGAAATTACAGTGATTATATCCGTGATCAACAATACAGCTACCTCAGGCCACGAACGCATAGTAGTTAAAGTTCCTGAAAAGTAAGTAAAGCATCTTTATACCAGTTAATATGATGTTGATAGTTCTCCATTCCGATCTTTGGGACTATCCTCGAAGTACTGTTGCAAGCACAACCCAAGCTTAACCGAGTCGCACTGTAATGCTTTTCTTACTATAATAGTATTCAGATTATAGTCTTCTTGATCAATAATTGATGCTTGTAGCCATCCTAATTAGTTTTTTGGAGACACACGAACACTCGACACACGAACAATACACTAAAATGGTAAATTCGACACTAAATTCCTGTGGCAATGTTTACAACGCCATCTTTCTTCTGCACAAACCGATCCAAGTGTGCTTTCAGATATAGCTGCTTCTCGCTCTACATCTCTACCTATCTCTTTCAAGCATACGTCAAGCAGTAGCATTTGTTGTCATTTTCAACCAAAAGTAAACACTAGCATAATGTGCAATTTTTCTCGCTTTATTTCGTTTGTTGCATAAAGCGTGCAAATTACAAATAGTCTATGCAATTGATCCCGTGATCCCGCCTGATGGATTGTGCGCATCACACTTGGCTGGAATGCTTGGCACGCCCCTCTGTAAGTAATCCTCTCCCAAGCGAGCAATTTCCGACGACTCATAATCCAA
This sequence comes from Anopheles epiroticus, assembly GCA_000349105.1. Lineage (NCBI taxonomy): Eukaryota > Metazoa > Arthropoda > Insecta > Diptera > Culicidae > Anopheles > Anopheles epiroticus. The sequence continues at coordinate 678,662 of KB671643.1, forward strand.
TATGTTCCACAGACATCATCCATACCACCGGTCTACCTGTCTGCTGGTGCGGCACCACATCCGCAGCATCAAACCCGGGGGTTTGCGCTGGCAAGGGTGGCAATTTTGAGATTGCGGAGCCTGCACACAATCACTTTATGCGTGAATCGCGGCGAGTGTACTGTAGGTAAAGACTTTCGCGTTACGCGCATGTGATACCATTTCTGCCCGTTGGTTTCCATCGCTCTGGCGGGGCCACTGGGTCACCCGTGGTTCCGCGGACACTTCAATGTTGCATCATTTCCTTGTTGATAGACTCGATTAAACCAACTTTCGGTCTTTCGGTCGGTCCGGGAACCGCACGAGCGTCAGTATGGTTAAACGTGACCAGGGGGCGGGGGGGCGACCGATATCGGTGTGGTCGATTTTAGAGTACCGGGCGAGAGTGCCGCAATTAAACAAAAGTGATTGAGTAATGCTATTGATGCACTCTCGACCGACCCAAACGACCCAGCCTCACGAGGAACTCTGGTGCACAAAGCAAAGTTCCAGGTCGCGCGTTTCAAAACCACTGCACACTCACGATGCTGGAAATGTTAAATGTAAAAGGTGCGAAAGCGTGAGGCCCCTTCGACAACGGCAAGAGGAAGTAGTTCAATCGTTCGATCAAAAAAACATACGGGGCCAAACACACGAGGTGCGATGGCGCATAATGATTGGTGCAGGAAGTTTGTTACTGTAAGCGAAAAAAACACAAAACGATCAACGGTTACCGAGCGGACCAGTGGCACAGCACAGGTGAAGATTAACGTGCCCGAAAAAATGTGTAGGAAACACACAAACCACAAAACATCGAACATTAAATGGCAAGGGTTGTGTACCGACTTGTTGGGTTTTTTTTCTGTTGGGTAGTAATCGCTCATTAAGAAGCTAAATTCAATTAACGAAGAAATCTGATTTAACCCCGAAGACTAGCAATTGGCGGAGATGTAATCCTTGCCTTGATGCAACACAGGATTAATGTTAGTACAACGCAGATAGCTCGAAATGATGCATAAGAGAAGCTATTAAGAACCGTTTATCGTTTCATATTTTTGCGTGTAACTATACTTACGCAAAGCCACAAAAATATACGTCAATTATTTTGAGATGAATTGATTTAATCAAGTATATTACATAAAAAGAGTGTAACACAAACAGTGCACCATGTGAAACAAAAGAGAAATAGTTTAATCTGCAACAAAACTCACCGCTTATCGGCTGCGAACGGTTTGCTACAAACACAAACGAATTCCACTCCAATCAAATATCTAATCATCCGTATTTTAATCCCTTTTATTGTTGTTGCTTTATTTCCTCCCCGCCAGATACATGCGAGTTTCCCGACAACGATGGAACATGCCCGGCGTATGATAACGTACGATGCGCCGGGGAGCGATGGAGGAAAGCTGGTAAGGAAGATGTTAGCATAACGTTGCCCTCCGCACGGACAAAAACGAGCATAACGTATGCTCGAATAACATGCTGCAACATGGCTGAGGCGGGCGTTGAGAAGGTAACACTGTTGGCCACTGAAAGGAAGAAAGAGGAGAAGCAAACAGAAACACTCACACTAACATTCACAGACACCGCGAAGTGTACGAAAAGCGAAAAGCGATAAAACAAAGGCATCGTTTGCACACGGGGGCGCTAAGAGGGGGGTGTGTGGAGTGGGAGGAAAAACGGTGGCCAAAAAAAAAGAGACGAGCGACGTAAAAACAAAACGGCCACGAAACAGGAAGGCGATCATAATAACGGTGCAAAACAAATGAAGAGATATAAGTACGGCCCTAGCCACTCCGCCACCCCGACACACGTGCACACAGCCTCTTCGGCGCGTGAAAGACGGAAAATCTCAACGGGCCGTCACTATCAACACCAGCTGAGAAAGGGGCAGCGCGGGTAACCCTTGTCCTCTGCTGCATGACTCCCTGTTTCCGAACGTGAATTATTCCCCACAGTTTGCTAATTAATTGACATAGTTCTTTGGATGGTGGCGTGGCCCATTCCATACCGGTGGCAACGGTCTGGAGAGCTATTAAGTTGAGCCAAGTGGAAAGTGGAAAGGTTGTTCGTTACCATATTTTCTTTGTGTTGCGCCGCGGCTCATCTCGCTCGTCGGGGTGTCCCGGGGCCTCCCGTTGGGAGGGACCTCTTACCGCACCGGCGATGCATAAGGTGAAATATTTGCTAATGAGACGGAGCTAGTGTATGCATAAAGGGGTGTATTTAACGTAACACCCATGTCAACGGCTACCCCTCTTTGGCGAGGTGGGTCACACAATGGTAGAAGGCAAACCAGATCGGCACGTACCAACACCAGTAAAGCAGGATAAAGTTTATACTTTTAACGTAAAATTGCCAAACGAAAACATTCTACAGCTTTAAATGAAATACCATTCATCCACTCAATACATTTACTACCGCTCACCTTGCAGTAGCCAGTATTTTAATCAAATTAAAAGCATTCCATAAATCAATATCCCAAACTCGATGTGCTTCCATTCATCTGAACCAAACCAAAGAGAAGTCCCGGCCTTTTCCCGGCCTAGCCAGGATGGGCGAGCCTTAGCGAGTTGGAGTAGGCAGCTCAACACTAGTGGCGTTGATGCCATAATAGTAATAAGAAATTAGCATTCAATCCCACCCAGCTCGCTCGTTAGTGTTACCTTTTAATGGGACACGACCCGGGTCGTGTTATCCCTTTTTGGAGAGGGTGTTTTTGTTTCTTTACCCTGAGAGTCCATACTACGGCTGACTTTTCTCTGCTTGGGACAATTTCGGGGATGAATTTGGTTTCACTTTACGCAACTCAGCGTCTTGCTTTGCATTTTGCTTGAGGTGATATTTCCTTGTGCATACGAACCGGTGGTGAAAAGGTGAACAATACACAGTAGTACTCCATCCAATCGGCGACCCATAAACTCCACCGGGTGCAGCATAACTCGGGAGCGTTAACATTCACCCTTCACCGCGTTGGCCCTTCGCTTGGTGCAAGTGGGAAGCAATGGTTGTAACGAACTGTGCTGCTTGCATTCAAAACATGCAAATGTAGAAGAGTTAAGATTATAAATTAGTGTGATAAGGCGCGGCGAAGCAACAGCCACCCGAGGGAATTAGAGCAGCACCTCCAGTCGGGATGCAGCAGACTCAGTAATGATGAAGTAATCGCCAACACCGCGTGTACAGCAACACCAGCGGTGGTTAAGCTTTTCCAGATGCATTATTTATTCCATTTGTTCTCTTTCACAACAAGTGATACTCACAGGAAAGCGGGCAGTGCATTAAACAAAACCGGGATACAAAATAGGTGAACGAATGTGTTAGATGACAGAGCTTTTTGTGATATTCCATAAGCACAGGAAAGCGACACCACCGCGTTTTTTTACAGCGGAGATGATAATGTGGTGGTGTTGAGTATTGTTTGTAAAACTGTGGTATGATTATCATTTATATTATTTCTGCTGTACTCTCTGTCACAGCTGGTTATGCTGGAAATGAATTACCATGCTTGAAATGGTTATCATTCCTTTGTATTTGATGGTTTATTTGTTTTACTAAGCCGATGAGTAATTGGAATGATTTTTATTTCTTTTTTAATGTACGCTGCGTAATGAAGCTACACTTTGTGTGTCATGGCTTTAAATGGTCAATGATGGTTGTATCAAAATAATGTCGCTTTTGTTGCTATTTCAATACATAGACTGTGTACTAAATTACAGGAAGCGAACTTTTACGATTTATTCATTCAAAAATTATTACAATTTAAAGAATAAAGACATAATCAAGGACTTCTAATATTTTGATACAAAGGATACAGTTGAAAGTGATTTAATTCGCTAAGCGAGCTACGGAACACATTTCCCAACCCATGGGAATAAGTTTCTTCCGTTTGTCAGAAACTGCTTTCATCTTTTAAACTTGATCCGTCCATATCCAAGTAGTATGACGTGATGTTCATTCTAATCTCCTCAAATTACCAAATCATCAAATCCATTGATTTCATTTCATCCATTGATTACATCATTTTAATATTTATTTAATGTTAAAAGGTATCAACTTTTAGAGAAAAATAGTTTAAACTCAATTTAAAACGAATCTTTGCAAAATAACCGTATTTTCGAAACCATTTCCAGATCAAACGATTTCATCGCATTAAATCGACTACTGTTCACTAGATGGCGCTTAGTAAAACATCGCCCGTTATTTGCGCGCACGAGTTTTTTATGAAAATTAATTTGTCTGTTTAAACTATTTTATATAAAACAATATCTCTCCGATAGAGGTATATGTTTAGTTGGGGAAGTTTTAGAACAGTAGTTTATATTAATATTATTTGCAAATTATCTCTACCAGCCGACGAATGATTGGGACAAATAATGGGTATGAAAACAACGGAACACACTTGCACAAAGTAATGAAAAATGCTCCTAAATTGGAATATGTTTGAAAATTATTTGTCTAATATTCTTCCAATGAATTGCGATTGCTGTAGATTCTGTCTAGCGTAAAATAATTGTTCCTAGCGTTAAACAATGTAGTTCCTAGTGTAATGCGATTATATTTTATTTTCAAGTAATTTAAGAACCCTCGTTGCGCCATAAAGCGAAAACAAGTTGTTTCAATTAATTTAAACCACAATTTGCTTATAAATTCCGCTTGACCACTGTTCAAAACCTGAGTTGTCAAACGAAAACTAAAACGCACAATCGTAGCAGACGGTTTCAACGCAGGTTGTAAAACTGATTCGCAGTTCACGTTGAGCATTTCCATAGCAACGAAAATAACAGCCCGCAGGAGGGCAGCTAATGCTCGCAGCTGCAACCAGAGGTTCATTATTCGTTTTGACTTCGAACGGAAAGGTCTCTTAAAGGGAAGAAAATTTTAGAAAAAAAACAGTGTCGAAATTTCAAAGTGTATTCTATTCCGAAGCAGTTTTACCACTAGAAGAACCACTGAAACCTGTCTTGAAAAAAAAAAATTGAAGCGGAAAGTGTCCTCTCTTGAAAAAAGCTAGAAGGTTTTGAAGCTATCCCGAAGCAGCTGCGGCACCGCGACTAGTGTACGTATACGAAAGGATTTTTATGGTGCAGATTTCCCCGCCAATTGCCCCCGTGTCTGGGGTGCGCTCTGCCTTTTGGTGCCTGTTCCCGCTCAAACCCGTACCGCAGCCCTTGACCCAATTCCATCTTTGGAACTGTGGCTTTGCTGATTAATGCTCGTCCAAAGTTCTGATTCTTCATTTCTTCCCTTATTCCTTCCCAATCTCTCCGTGCTCACAGTGATTTCTCGAAGAATCAATCCACAAAAAAGCGAACCGAAAATGTGCGATCCGTGCTGTGGTCCCTGCGATCCCTGCTACTCCTGCTATCCTTGCGTAAGACATCACTGCTCTTCCTGCCACAAATGTGACCGCTGCACCCTGTCCTGTTGCACCAAGCACCGTTACCATTTCTGTTACCTTTGCCTGCGCCATCACTATTAAGCAAATCCCTTTTAGGTCCCGGTTCCATTTTTACTCCTACTCATTAGCACCACCATCTTTCTTTTGCCTGCCATTGAGGGGATGAATGTCTTAGTAGGCTGTGCTTAATTTTGGATTAGATTTTCCTTCGCCTCTAGAACCGCGGGAATATTGCGCATTAAGTGCGTTGTAGCTTTACAACTCTTTCCCTTCTGCTGTCCCCGTGGCCTTACTCACTAACAGCAGAAACCGTTGAGTGAGGTCCAAGAAAGAAGACTCGGTCGTAGACGGTACTGTCTACCGTATCCGTAGCTCTCGTAAAGTTGTTCACGGCTTTGGGACATTTTAACCGTGCCCCAACACATTCCCCTGCCCTGTCAAGAGATGCGAATGTTAGTGGGCCCGTTACGTGTGTGTTACAAATCGATACTATTTCGCCAGCCCCAACGTGGCGCGCTTTACCGCGCGCAGCAGTACAAGGCAACGCCACCGTGCTGAAATAGTAGTCTGAATTTGGATCAATGCCGCCAAGCCTTTGCATGAACGTTAAACCCCTGTCCTGTTCCATCCCTTTTTTTTTTGTTGGTGAATCCTCGTTATTTCGATGATGAGCGAAAACAATGGCAACCAGCCCGGAAGGCCAATCACATTCCGCTGGGTTTGGTTGAAGAATTGGTGGAATGGGTAGGGATGTGGAGGGAGGGAAGGGAGAGGAGTAAAAGTTCGTATACCTTCGACAGAGTAGGCTAACACGCAGGAGGACAGCGGGTGCCTAGAGGTTGGGGCATGGCCTCGAACGAAGAAAACTTTCCCATAGTAGCGCGCGTATAGTGTAGTAGGCCATGGATATAGCTTGCTAGAATGTTTCAAGAATGACGTATAAGTTCAAGAGTGATTTCGGGTGAAAGGAGAAAGCCAGAGAGCTGTACCGATAACGTTATCAGTTTGCTTGAAGGAAGTTTAAGTTCAAGCCGTATGTAGGAGTCTAGCAAAAGGCGATAACGGTGTGAGGGAGATAGTCTTCGATTGGAGTAGGTTTATAGTAACTTGTCCGGAGCATGTTTGTACTATTGCTTGAATGACCTCCCTTTGTACAGTACACCAAGAGCACCTGTAATGTATAGATCAAAACTCTCAACGTCAGAATTCGTTTGAAAAGGAACTCGATATTTCTGCAAAGGAGATAAGTGTTTCGTATGATGTACAAGATTACCCATTTAACAACTTCAAATCCAAGATTTGTTCAAGCTCATAACTGTGATCCAAATCGTAGAATCTGATCTATCTGGGTGAAGCATTTATTCAGCAGTGAAAGCGATGCGTTCACCGTACGGATACGTCAGAGCCTAGTGTCAGGATGAGAATCACTTTGATTTTCTCTATCTTTATGTTAAGGTAACTCTCGTTTAGTTATGTTTAGAACTCCTTAACCTTCCCCCATAGGCATATTACGAAATAGTATGTTCAAGAAACGGTATTTAGGGCAGCAGTAAACAAGATTCTTTACGGCAATTTTGTTACGAGCCGCAGCGCAGAAGATATCGCCACCTTCCTACCCTCGTTAGATCACCCCGACCGAATTTGCGTGTCTTACGTTCGTTTTTCTTCCTTTTTCTTTTCTGGGACACACACACACCCGATCCCACGGCTAGTCTACTCCCCGTTCCCCCTCCTATCTGTGTTGGAGGAAGCGTCCATTGATTGTGTTCGACAGTACCGACACGGTGCACTACACCTGGAATCTGCGCCGCAAGGAACCGAATATTCCGGATATTCGGTACGAGGAGATGTACGATCGGTGCAGACGAAGAATCTTTTAAATCCCATCCCTACTACGATAGGAGTGGGGAAGGCGGAGGGGGGGGGTATGATATATCGTTCCCTTCGTTCCACACACACACACACACACGCACACACTCGTCCCGCTATCTGTGGCGCTGGTCTTAGTTTAGTTGCACTAAAATCCTGCACCCGTTTCTTTCGTTTCTTTTTTTCATCGCACGCCTCACTCCCATCGCTTTGTTGCTTTGTGCAGGGTCCCTGTGGACCATGCGGACCCTGTGGCCCATGTGATCCGTGTGGACCCTGCGGCCCATGCGGACCATGCGGTCCTTGCGATCCTTGTGGACCCTGTGGCCCGTGCGGCCCCTGCGGTCCGTGCGGTCCCTGTGGTCCGTGCGGACCATGTGATCCCTGCGAGCCAACCTGCCGCACAGCCCACGACCTAAACTGCATGCCGCAGTGTCCCACCATCTGTCCCCCGCAACGCTGTGGACCACGGTTCATTACGGTGCAACAGCCGCCACGGCTGGTCGCCCAGAAGAAGGTGATCAACTGTTCGCGTACCGTGATCGACAAGCACGTGGTGCCGCAGACACGAGCGATCGTCGAGCCGAAGCTGATCTACCAGCCTAAAACCATCTGCGAGCCGTGCGTCATCTTCAAGCGGCGCACCGTGCCGGAGCCGAAAATTATTTACTACAAGCGCATTGTGCCCGACCCGAAGGTGGTCTGCACACCGCGCGTCATCGTGGAGCCGAAGGAGATCTGCACCACGCTCGTTTGCCAGCCGAAGCCACAGGTGGTGCAGGTGCCACCGGCTCGCGAGTACTGCTGTGTGCCGGCCGGCACCACGTTCTACAAGAACGGGTGCTGTCCGCCGAGCTGCGGTCCGATCTGTGCTCCCAAGCGGTGCTAGGAGGCGAACAGGAGCAGGAAACAGTGGTGTTCTCTCGTTGATGGGTAAGTATACAAAGGGTGGTACGAATGGTGGTATGACCCGTGTGTAGATCTTGGTTCCAATTCCAGCGGCTGGAGTTGTTTGAATAAACGCGAACGCCATTCCACCCTTGTGTCTTGCCTAGTCATCGTGTCTCTTCTGGAGGCCTTAGAATGGTGCAGCTGTACTAACTGTTATCTTTATCGTACTCCACAGTCACCTAAACCATGCAAGAGTCGCGAGCTCCGAGGAGGCATCCTGATCTCAAACTGCGAATGTCTAAAACGAAATGGTCTTCAGCATGACTGCCCGCGGTCGGAATGTCAGGTAAGATGATTGTACCTATGCGAGATATCTCACAATAATCTAATCTGATAACGCTCACTGCTCTTACAGGCAAAACCATGCTGCCTCACCAAACCGGAAGCATCCTGCTGTCCATCGCAGTGGGCCCGACGTTACCGGTTTGTGACGATGGGCAAGAAGAGTAATCCGGTTCGTCCGTCCGGACGATGCTGCCTGCCCTGCGGGGGTGGTGGCTGCAATCCTTGCCCAATTGATCCGACCTGCTGTGCGCCGGCATGCGATCCTTGCTGTGGACCTTGCCCACCTTGCGGACCTTGTGGACCTTGCGATCCATGTGGACCTTGTGGACCTTGTGGACCTTGCGGACCATGCGGTCCATGTGACCCATGCTGCCCACTTTCATGCGGTCCCGTTTGTGATCCTTGCTGTCCTCCGGTTTGCGATCCTAGCTATCCTCCGGTTTGTGATCCTTCCTGCAGTGTTCCTTACTGTAAGTAGGCAGTCCACTTAATGCGCCCTTGGTCAGTTTGTTCGATTGATTGATCTCCCTCGTACACCCGACAGATCCGCTGAAGCGCATCCGGTCGGCAGTACGACAGCCCACACCGCGACCAAAGATGGCCAAAACCAATTGGTACTGTCCGGCACGGTACACGATCTGGCGTCCGCCGGCGCCCTGTCGCTACCGGGGCCCGTGCAAAGCCCACTGCTACAATGTGGAGCGTTTCTGTTGCCCATGTTAGGATGAATTTGAACTCTTTCCCTCGGTGAGATCAATCGAACATGCTGTTTGGTAAATGTGATAATCCTCTTGGATCCTTAATTAATATCGTTTCTTCGCTATACAGGCGACCCTTGTAGTGACGCTTGCGTACCGTGTGGACCGTGCTAGGGGTGTTCAGAAAAGTGCGCTTATCCGTGTCTAACACAATCTTCCCCGTCCCCGTTTGCTATCATACACCATACGTTTTGTAGTGTGCCAACCATGCAGGACCTAGTCTTCTTGCGTCACCGTTAGAAATGGAACGCCCAACCCCCTTCCCGGATCTACTTACTATCAAAACGGATAGGCGATCTAATCTCCGTTCGAAGAAATTACTTGTTGAGCTACATGTTTCCCGTCGTTAAATCGTCTCTGTTGGGTTATTGAAAATTTTATGACGCATTATTAGCAGCAGTCACTTCGCACATCATTAGCAGCATATGCTTCCTGTAGAACAGAGCATCGAAAGGCACCCATCAAACACACCAGAACCGCTAGAGCACATCGATAGAAGAACAGTTCAGTGGAATAAAAAGCGTAAAATCGATTCGGAAATCAAACTAACCTCTCCCACCTCCGCTTGTTTGGGTCCTCTTTATTAATCATCCTTCGAAAATTTTAACGCAATCCTTGCAGAGGGGGAACCTTTTGTTGAGGGGGAGTTTTCTAGATTTAAACAAACTTATCTAGCTGTAAATAAGGTGTGTCACACCATCGTATTCAACCCGACGATGGGTTGGCTTTTGCTCCTAGCTCGATCATCCCACTTCTTAGCCGCGTTGGCTACAAACCCTGGACGTATGGGAGGCGAGTCGAACTCATCCCGTCCCGAATCCTCCAACTTCCTGGTGCTGGTACTGCGCTGAGAGCATCTGCACCCCGCACTGTCCTGTGACCCGGTCGGGGAGCTATGATTCGACCCAAAGTGTGTTCGGATTATGTTCAAAGGCTTCGCCGGCGGTGCCGGCCGCGTGCGATAGTGGTTCAACGACGGTGCACTGCTCATCTGCATCGCTTCCTGATCGAACTTGTCCGCGGGTACGTAGGTGCTGCGGCGCGACGGTTGTATGTCATCCACAAAAGAGTCATTGTCGTGGTAGCTCCCGGGGACGTTCGAATGATGGCGCGTCTGATGACCGTTGGGAGCGGTTGGTGACGCAGTGCTGGCACGGTTCGTCGCGTAGCTCGCCGGTCCCGCATCTCGGTAGTTCCTTCTGTCACGGAAATCATTCCTCGGAAGGTACTGTATCTCTTTCCCTGCGATGCGGCGACTTTCTTCGGGCGCCCGGACGTGAGCAAACACTGGCACCTGGGCGGATGGGTACACCTTTCGCTCCACGATGGATTCTGCACTTCGATTGAGCGGTGACTCTTCCCGATAGTCGTGCATTGGCTGATGATCTTGGTGGTGGTGGTGGTGATGGTGATTATTCGGTGAAGGTTGATGATGTTGACTGATGTTGGTGTCTGCCTTGGAGACGATGAACACCGTCGGTTCGGTGTCGGTGGAGACGTCTTTCTTCAGGATGGCTCTGTCGGGCGTATCCCTCGCTGTGAGTGTAGAGGTTTCGGTCTGCGTCATATGTGCCGTCATCCGCGCCAGTGGATCGGCGAGGTCGATAACGAACAGGATCGCCACGAGGAAGGATAGACAGCCCAGTATGATGGCATTGTCGTGCAGATCTGGATGGACCTGATCGATCGAAGCGAACACCAGTCCACCTACGTGAATGAACCAAGACACACAATAAGATACTCCATTGTTTGTCCCTCCAGAAACAGCACTTACCAGCGGCGAAAAACAATAGCGACCCCAGCGAGAGCACAATCTTCTCAAATAAGGTCGGACGTGATTTGGCATCGACGCATCTGAAATGATACGGTTAGAGATTAGTTGCTATTGCTCGCTACCTTCAGCCTGTTGACACGATTGACATCCAAAGACACACAGTGAGTCTGTACGTGAAGTCTGTGCATGATATCACATTCGTCGCACAACAGTTAGACCCATTGTTTCGATGCGGCAGGAACATGTGAATTATGCTTAAATTACTACAGTGTCTCAGTGAGCGTTTCTTGCGCAAGCGACGGGCTGCACTTTGCATGGTTCGACTGTGACCTAGCAGCGGGGCGCATTGATGGAGCTAAAAGTGTCACCACGGCACTGCCTGTCTGGTGAAGGAAAAGTCAACGAAGCTGACGAAGAATAATGTGGTATGAGCTGATGCGGGGAGCATGCGAGAAATCAAACACAGCCCGAACCGTGCCAACCCAACGCATGCGCAAAAAGCTGAAGGTCATCTGAGACGCTTAGAACTATCTAGCAGGAAAAGACAAAGCCGTTCCGTTGTTTAGATCCAGCAGGCGGAGGGGGAAACCCTCAGTAGGCGAGCAGCTAAGGGGAGAAAAAGATGGCTTTTTCTCAACCAGTGCCACTATGAGAATTTCTGGCATCTGTGGCGGACACTTCGGTAACAGGTGCAGCACACATGCCTCCCCTACACGGCAGCGTTTCCCACCTGTTCTGCATGAGTTCAGGCAGGCAACACGTTCGGGTAATTGTCTTTTCCACCAAAGGTCCGGGGACAACAACAAACCATGGCAACAACAAGAAATGCGTCGCGGAAGAAAAAAAACTGGCAGTAAGGTCTTTAAGTACTTCCACGCGTCGCCCTACGGTGATTGTTTTTTACGCTGTTTTTTTTTTTGTTCGCTCTCGGCTGACCTTGTAATTAACATTAGTGCGATGACTATCGTGTATCCCCCGTAGACGATGTTGGTAAATGCATTTCCGCCACTGCTCCAGGTTATGTTGTGTATCAGGCTCCATTCCCTGGAAACGTGTCGAACAAGAAAAAAGGGAACGTTTATTCGATCAAATTGATTTAATAGGTAGATTGAGGGAGATTGAGCGGTTAGTAAGAATTCTCTTGCAAGGATAAGAAAATGACGTCTTTCAGGTATCAGAAAGTTCTGTCCAAATGAAACTATATTCCATAATGGCCTAATTGCCTTATGCGCTCTTCATCCAAAAATTGTTTTGCCATTGCGGTAAAGTAGAACTAGAATTGTTTTCAAAATGCTTCACTTCCTCATTATTGGACATCTATCTTTCACAGAGTTCATCTCCAATTTCTCATTGCTCTTTGTTCCGGGATTCCTCTCATCCGTATCGTCTCCACACTCCACACGCATGATGAACGTAGTTCCAAACTCCAAAAGTCCTTGAGGAAATTAACCAGAGTGCACCGTTTAATATGACCACATTATTAGCTAGCTATTAGCTTTTTCTCTTCCTTCCCTTTGAAAACATTCATTTTCCAGCATGTTAATTGGTATGCAAATTGCTGCTAAACTACACTACTCTTGTCACTCCAGTAATAGCCAGAGGAACAAATCATTTGCTGTCGACTTACCGCGATAGCTTCTGGTTTCGCACAAACACACGCCGTGACTCATGGTCGGTGATAATCTTCGTAATAACGCACGCCACACAACCGAGCTGGAGATGAAAGACAGGGAACAAAAAAATGAGGAGTTCTCAGCGCACACAGAAACGTATGCGAAAGTAACTGCAATAACTTACTAATTCTAGAAACTTTATCACTATCCTTGCCGCCGGTTTCACCATAATTCTTAACTATTTACTGAACCGTTTGTTACACTTCTCGAGGCCCGGTTTACGTTTTGCACGAGTTACCACATCCACTCACAAGAAATCTGTTGCTGTTAATCCTTCGCCTTTAGTACACGCTTGTACGCACATCGAACGTGTTGTGTTCTGCTCATCCCAATTCATCACCCGACCAGCTACAACACTTTTCACTCAACAACATTTTTTCCACAACAGCCCGTATGCGACGATGACTTTCTCTCCCCCCCCCCGCGTCTAGTAGCAACAGGCACGAGATTAATCAAATTTCAACGGCACGTTAATGTCTGCTGACCGTTCTCCTTGTACATGTTTCCCGTCTCACGCACCGTTCAAATCACTCGCGCTCCTGCACACGCCGCTGCGGTTTGAATGAACGGTTGGTGCACGTTAGTTTTTGCGCGTTAAAAACGAATAATCGAAGCAAGCGAAGTTTTCTTAATTTCACGTGTTGCACCAGAGAGACGACGACGCACAAGCCACAACCGCCCAGTTCGAATGTCTACCGTCGAATGGCTTTTCCGATCCGGGTGGGTGATGCTTTTTTCCCACCCAACATACCACCTCCCCCACCTTCTCTCACCCGTGACGTGCATATGTGAGTGTGTTGCACTTTCGTCAGATCCCGTCCCTTAGAGAGACTTCGAGTCGCCTCACGGCACGGTGTTGGCCTGTGGCTGAGTGTGTGTGCGCGTTTTGTGCGCGCACCTCCAAAGACAATGCTCTTTTCTAAGACGTGACGCGTACACGCGAGCCGCCGGATAGTGCCCTCCGCGCTGTGTTTTGTGTACCGCGCGCTATTAAAATAGTTCCCTAAACATGCTTTATCTTCCCCCTTACCGCCCGCAAACAGGGCGTTGGTTGGATTCGGCATTCAGCCGGAACGGGTGCACCCTCGAAACGCACAGACACACACACACTCTGTGCTGAGTGATGAATGAATGATGCGTCGGAATGCAACAGCACGTCGTGTCGCGGTCCCGAAAAATGCCTCCAAGCACACCATCAAAAACTGTGGACGTTTTATTATGTTTGCACACATTTTCTTTTGACTTTTGATGAAACGCTTTGAGTGGTTTTGTTTGCAATGAAGTGCCGCTCTTATCAGTCAAAACGGAGAGTTAATTGCAGGTCTGCTTTTGCACCGTACCGGTCGGTAACGGGGGAAACGGGGGAGGTCACCGGCGGTGCGTGTTCCAGATATGCTGCAAACGATAGTGAAATGGTGAGAAAATGCATTTTACTGAGGCGTTGGCGGTGTAACTTTTATTTATTTTCATTTTAAAACAGAGTGTAAGGAAAGCGTTGTATGAAAATAAAAAACATCTTGAAAGAGTGTCTAAAACTAAAGAAATTAAATGTAAAAAATATAATTAGAAATTTATTAAAACAAATTGCTTCCGTTTTTAGCCACCCGCCCCACCCGCCACTTGTTTTGTAAGTTATGGCACCATTTGTACCACGGCACAAAGTAAACATGACACTTGAGTCATGCCAACGTTGTGCTCTCGTCCCCCGCGTAAGGCGACTTGTATGAATCGGTCGTTTTGTTAAATTTCAATTATTCTCACCTACCACGGCAAATAGAGTGCTTAATTGCTCCCGAGCCTCAGGCAGCGGCTACAGTGGTTTCCCTTTAACGCCGCCGCTCTTCTCACGCCTTTTAGCAGCCGCCGTACACCATACCCTATCGCACTATTTATCTTTACGCCAAAATGTGGCCCTTTCTAGCTGGGTGATAGTGTGTATGCAAATTTAAAAAAAAAACACACTGCAAACATAAGGTACACGACGAATGAATGAGTCTTTGCGGTGCTTCGATCTTGTTGCAAACGGGTCCGGGTGACAAAGAGATGGTTATTTTCACACTGTGGTCAGCTGTTCCCACACAGCCTTACCGAACGGAAAGAGTGTGTCACACATGTTCAATGTGTTGTAGGTAACACACAATAGAACCGCAAGTCGTATTCCGACCTCCTGGCAAATCTAGGTTTTGGAGCTAATTAACGTCCTTCTATTGCACCTTAACCTGTCGACACCATATTAATATGATTGATTAACAAACCGCAAATTGTACATTGGAAACAAGGTAAAGCTCCATACCACTCTTTACGATGCAGTTTTACTCGATTTTTCCAACTCTTCCTGCTTTGGGGCTGGGCTGGTTTCCTCCACCACGCAGTACAGACAGCCGAGCGTCACCGGAATGGCTGCATCGTACACCATTTCCTCCTCCTTCTGCCACGGCAACCGGAACCGTTTGGTTCGCTTGGGCAGTGCGCTCGGCTGCACACGGTAGGCGCACCCAATCGCCCGCCCAATGTCGTAGTACGAATAGTTGTGGTACGAGAAGTATTCCGGATTTTTGTACGCAAACTTCTTGGCCGCATCGCCCGTCATTGGTATTGGACCGAGTTGCTGCAAAAAAAATGAATTGTATGTCTCTTATTTTGTTCTTTTTATAGCTGCACTACTTACATTATCGTAGTCCGTCTCGCGAAAGACTTTCGGTGACATTCCGGGCAGCATTTCGTATTCCGCCGGTTTGCTTACTTTGGGCATGTTTCGCCTCGGCGCATCCAAAGGGTAGGTGTCCTACGAGAAAACGATTGTAATTAAACTGCAAAACGTTTGATATTATCAGAGAAACAGGGGGAAACGATTTACCTCAACTTTACAATGAAAATTTCGCACAAAACGCAAAACGCGTGTAATTTTCAATAGTGGCGCCATAACAGTCGAACAGAAAAGTGTGCTTACTATGATGACTTTTAGATGAAGGCACTAGAAGTATTGTGGCGGATAGAAAAATGAAGAGAAGTGTATCTAAAATGAAAAGAACAAAAGTCTTCCTTATTTGATTAATATTTAGTAATTTTAAATAATTATATTTAAATGTTGAGATTTGATTTCCAACGTTTGTTTTAAAAAAAGACAGCGACATCTAGTGGAGACTAGCCTCGTTCATACAGTTACTTCGTGTCACGGCCACGAGATGCCACTTACATCGAAGAAAATTCGTGTTTCCAGGGGCTTTAAACGTGATTGTAAAGAAAATGTGTGTGCTTAAAAAACATATTTGGAACATAATTAATCATTTTCTATTTCATTGCCTTCCTGAAGGATAACGGAACAAAAAAATCATACTACTTCAATAAATAGTTTTGATAGCAGTAAAAGTTTTGCAGCAACACGGCTTGACTAAAATGAGAAAATCAATAAAACATTTTATAATACTGAACTGAACCCCTGGGAAATGCTTCTCTTTATATTATTTTGTTTTAAAATACTTCCATTGTCTAAACTGTCTTAGCTCTTGCGCTTATTATCTAACAGCACATACAACTCCACGGAAAAAACAGTAGTTTATAAATAACCTTTTATTTTATTTGCCAAAACACAAGCGTAGCTAAACACAAACTATACTTTCATCAAACACAAATGGAAGCGAATGTTATAAATCTATTTCCTTTCCTCCCAATTTGCCTCATTCTCTTGTTAAGCGCCTCGGTAAACAGAAAACCTCCCACTAGAATGCACCAATCCTGACCCGCAACTGATTTGCAGTGCATCAGCAATACGGAACCCTTCCCTTAAAGTCCATCCTCTCCTCTCCCGTACAACACCGTATCACTCACCGGGCGGGACAGCGGAAAGCCGTAGGTCAACAGAAAATTTCCTCAAACAAAACCCTCATACGCATCGTTTCCGGCATTCCCTTTCCCATACACACGCACTAACCCAGATCTTCCCGGCAAGTAACAATCGTAAATTATGTCCCCCCTGCGACACACGTCTGAAATACACAGCCGTCCCTTCGGTAAAGAATGCGGCCGGCATTAGGCGTGCGACAGCGCGTTTTGTTGACAGTGACCCGTTTCGTGCACGGCGTGAGAGGACGCGGCTCCAGAACGAATCCATCCCAAGCGAGTCAAAACTGTCACCAGATTTAATAATCCGTTCCGTTACCGGGGGGGGTTTCGGTTATTTTAAATTCCGTCCGTTGTAAGCTGGGACGCTGCCGTATGCCCACGTTTTTTTCTCCCGCTTAATAAACACATTTCATTCTTGACGCGAGCACCAAGCAGTAACAAATTGTGTTGAACAGTGAACAAAAAGACATAAATGTGATCGCCTCAATCGGTAGGTGGTTTGTCGGTCAATGAAGTTGATGAAGTTATTAGATTTTTATTAATTTCGCTTGTCCCGTTTGATGGACGCGCACAAACACACATTCAGGGTAGAACGAAACCCGCCACAACGGAAGCTTGTAGTGCATGTGCAATTGCAACTTAAACGGCGACCGAGCAACACTTGCCCCTCTTGGCACTAATCTCACTCGCTGGGCCGGTTTGGTTTTGAAGCGCCACCAGCAACCAGCAAGTGGAACGATAAACAAAGGGATTTGTGTATCGTAACTTGTCGGATCAATTTCTTCCACATGGCGACGGAGTTGGCGACAATAGTTTAGCCGTCACTCACCCGGCACGCAATGTGCTCCTGCCGTGCAAGGAACTAGTGCCACGCTCAGCGGAAATGAGCCACACACGCACCGAGGTTGCCGTTGTTGCGCCAGACGCGAAGAATGTGCAATAACTTATTTTTTATCTAGCTCGCCAGCAGTGTCAAGCAGTCATACACTGTCTCGCGCGGGGACAATCGATCGATTAGCGACGAGATACATACGCCACTTACCGCATTGACCGAAGGGCAGAAGAACGGAAAACAATCAGCTATTAGGGCTTAATCGTTTCTTAAGGTGTCGTTCCGGCTGCGGCTGCAATGGCCGTGAGTCATGAAACGCATTAAATTATATTTAAATTTATTTCCCTACCTATTAGTAGGCTCTGCAGGGTCGCGCTTTTTACCATCCCGCCGTGTTTAAATTATCAACAAACCCGTCGAAGCTTTGGTGCCCAATATCTTCAAAACTATAACGTTGCGGCACGTCACAAAAGGAACCGCCCCGCAATGAGATGAGGGCGCTTTCGATTTCCACCGATTCCCAATACGATTAGGTTCGGTACAGATTAAATCAGTCGTTAAACGGGTCGGCCAAAGAAGCCCCCCCCCCCCCCGTGTGCTGCTTCCTTCGCTAGCTATACCTAAACGGGGTTCAAAAAGCATAAAAATTAAATTTATATTCCTTCGTTCAAACCAAGCGTTCAACTCTTACGGGAAGCCTTTCCTCCCTCGCAGGAAAAGGTAACACTGTAAATTAGTAAAGAAAAAATGCCATAAACCACGTCCATATACGATTAATTTTTAGTGCCAACCGATCGGTATGAAACGCCTCAAAGCCAGGCGCAAGATCGATGCTTTGCGTTGGACTCGCTTTTGGAGAAGCTTACAGAAATGTTTTAAGAAGGAGAGAGAGCTCAATATGCGATACGATCTGATTACCACGCGAAAGAGGCTTTCTGTTTGCATAATGTGACATGATTGTTCTAGCCGGTGTGCAAAGAAAGCGTAAGAAAGCGTATCTTATCTTACAGATATTCGTACAACAACACGGGAAACAACGCCTCCTCGTTAATCACCGCCCATGTCCAAGATGCTTATCAATCTCCAATCTCCGTTTCGTTCCGCAGCTTTGTTTAAGTGATAATAGCCATCACACACTGCCTAATACGCTATCTTAATCGCTTAACTTCCATAATCAATCGAGCGGGCGAGCGACCGCGGAGATGCAAATTTTTCGCACCAAAAACCATGCGTAAATTATCATTAGAAATTAATGGGCATTGCAGTTTTGCTACGCAAAACCATTTTGTTGCCTGTTTTGTTTTGCGGTTTCGCTAATCTGTAAAATTATTAGGTTAGGCAGTGTTGCTGCCGTTGTTCCCGGCAGGTCCTTGCGTGCCTTGTGTCATCGGACAATAAGGAGAAACATACACGGTTCGCGTTCTTTCACGCATATGTATGCGCATAAATTTACATACCGGGGGAGGTGGTGGGGGGAGCGGATGGCAGCGCCAGACACTAAACGGAACAAACTATCGGATGCTGTTAGCGTGTAGCTAATGGGGGAGCAGCAGAAAGAAGTTCGCGTGAACCGGAGATGTTCAAAGAAATCAACATCCTTTTTTCAATTTCGATTCATTTTAGAGAGATGTGACGAATTGTTCATTTTAGAACAAACTTCAAATAAATGTGTCATTAGAAATCATCTGATCCACACGACGGTTAATGGATCGGAAAATAGTATACAGTCAGCGAGGGCACGACTTCCGAAAACCTGAATTAAACTGAATTCCAATTAATGGCTGCCCTCCGTCCTAATAAACTTTGTTTATTTTTGCCCCGGTCTTGCTTGCTTGTTCAAATTAAAACTTATAACCCCCTAAACATAAAACGACGCTGTATATTCATCATGATCCCGTGCAAATAAATTACTTCTTCAAGCTAGACGATGCTAATTTATTGCCAGGAAGGAAATAAAACACACCAGAGCAAGCTCTCCGCTTTGGAACGAACGTTTTCATCAAACGGAAAACAAACCAACCATTCCATTCCATTCCTTCCCTCCCAACGCCGCCTTACTGACCGCTGAACGGAGCGTCGGTTGAGTCCCCCCGTAACGCACGTGCGGGTTGTTTTCATAATTTTCCAATTCCAAACACACACACCCAATTCCAACGCGCAAACTTGAACGCTTTTCCGGGATGGAAGATCCTTCTCTTTGCCCGGTACACATTTCCACCCGGCAGCACGCTCGCGAACAAACACACAGGTGTTCTTTACGCTGCATTCTAGCTTTTCTGTTTGTGTTCCACGTGCCAAGGGCGTCACGAACAATTTTGGCGCGAAAACTTCAACTCAAACAGATCGGCCGACAAACGCCCGGTGCAACGCGATACGGTTATGGATTGTTTATTTCCCTAAAGTCGAACAAAGAACCGGCACGGTCCTTACCGCTTAGATAAAAAAAAAACAAGTCGGTTTGTACGTCACTACCGAAAAAACAAAATGCAACAACCTTTCTCTTAAGCTTAAGCAACCATTCGGTAAGGAAGCGATTCCTATTCCTCTCACGCTAACCACCAGCTTTTACTCAACAAACAGTTAGCCGTACTTGCGAAGCCCCGCGTATCGTGCACGATTAACATACGGCAGCCATTCCTCACTCCGCTCTTCGCTGCCAATGTCATCCGTCAGCTCAATCACCGGAATAGATTAGCGAGAACAACCCTTCCACCCTGGGGGAGGGAGCAATATACAGACATCCAAGGAGAGCACCCGAAGCTGACTTCTCCCGTAGCGCATTAGCATTCATTACCACAAACGCACCCGCGATCGATTATCGAATATGGAGATGGAGGCTTCGCAGGCTTCCCTTACCTCACGTACTGCGCGCGACAGAGCACTGGGGTCTATCTTTACGGGATCCAAGGACGTACCAGATGCAGCGAGTTGGATCTTGTGCGCGGCTGAAGCTCGGATGGCGCTGCCGGACCAACCGTGGCCTTCGCGTACTGTACCTTTATCCAGAGTGCGACCGGCCGAACGAGGATGTAGTACACTATCTCTGCGATGCTGGTAAGACTCATCCCGGACAGCAGTGCCAAGATGCCGCCGAAGTTCGCCAGCTCACCGTTAAAGTTCATGTACTCTACGCGCTCGATGTACAGGAACTTATTGTCCTTGAAGTACACGTACAGCAGCATTGGCATCATTCTGAAACAAAGATGCCTTTCGATTTAGAAGCTCCAAAGGGAAGACTCCCGGCAGCCCGCTCCTTACCCTTCCATGCTTTTGTCGTGCTTGATCATCGAGTCCAGCATCGCGTCCAGATTGATCCAATCGTTCGACAGCTCCACATCGTACTTGATTGTGGTACAGGCGGGCAAACAGTCGCACGTATCATGGCCCGTGTACACCGACAGCTCGTCCAGCTCCATCAACCGCGTCACGGCCCTTTTGGTGCAGCGCCTTTCGTGGGCCTCACAAACCCGGGTCGTGTTGGTGCGTGGCATTGCGAACGTAACGCACCCGCAAGCGTCCAGCGTAAAGTTGGTAAGACACTCAAACTCACAGTTTTGCTCGCTGTACACGCGAAAAAAGCGTAGCTTTCGTTCGTCCGCGAAATAGCACTGTCTTCTGCGCAGAAGGAGAAGAATAGCATTGAAATGAAGTTATCTCCAATGTCCGGTAGGGTAGATCCAACGTTTGCCACCTACTTTGTGAAGGGGAATCGATGCAGACTCTTTTGCGTGGTCAGTAAGCGTGGCCTAACGATGATAGAGACGGACTGCAACGAGGGTATCCGGATGTGGTACTCGCTGAGCCGGGGCAACTCGTCCGGCGGATGTATTGCCACTTTGTAGCCCTGTACTGCTCCCTGAAAGCCAGTTCCAATAGAATTAGACTTCCAACACGCAAGCACCTCCAACACTTACCGAACAGATGTACTCCTGATGTAGCTGGTGCATCTTCATCAGCACAACCGTGCCACCCTTATACCCGCCGCTAGCCGTCCTTCTTGGGTAAGCCAGCAGGTCCTCCTTCAGGGTGTACCCATTCTCCATCGTCCAACCGGTGCTGCGCATCATGGACGCGTGCATCGAGCGCAGCCCGCCCTTCCTCACGCTCGGATTGACCTCCCGCTCACGGAACGCTTGATCCTCCGTGTACAGTTCCTCGCTGGACAGCGTGTTGAAGCTATAGCAGATCCCATTCTCCGTCACCTTGCGTGCCCAGAGCGCCGCACACGGCCGAAAATTGAAGCTCCACAGGCAGCTCGCAAACACATCGCTTTGCCTCAGGGACATATTGACGAGATGCTGAACCACCTGCTCACTATCGGTGGGCACTCTACCTGCCGCCTTGCCGCTCGCCACACTCGACGCGTAGTAATCCGCCTGCGAGCGCATTACCGAGGAGCAAACGTGCGACAGGGCCCGCAACTTGCGCTCCTCTGCCTTCGAGAGGGTCCCGTTTTTTCGCGACCTTAGGTACACCTCGGTAATGTTGAACAGGCGCACGTCCATCCGCGTCTGGGGGCAGATGGTGATGGCCGGAAAGGGCAGCTTCCACACCGGGATCGGTTTGGCCGAGAAGCTGACAATCATTGGCTTTTCGATCCACTTCTGGTGCCCGATAACGATGGCTGAGATGCAGGTGCACAACGACAGCAGTACCAGTAGCGACCAGCACACTCTGTTCGGGGGGTGAATGGAGAGAAACGCTATTTGGTGATGCGCCAGAGTAGGAAGATGTCTTACCGCTCCACAACGGACAGCTTCGGATGCACTATGTAGGGCATTCCATGGCAGGAGCTCGATGCAAAGTACTCTCGAGCGATGTTCTTCACTATTTTCCAACAGGATACTTTCATTTCAACAGTAGCACTGAACGGTACGTCTCGGTTGACCGTGGCCTATAAAGGAATTGCTGTTCCAGTGTCCCCCGACGAAGCGAACCTGTTGCATGTTAGACTCTATAAATAACGTATGTCCGGACATCAAATGACCTTTCAGCACGACATTAAACACCGCTTAAAGAGGATGTTTAAAGTCACTTCTTCCGGAGTTCCGTACAGGACGTTTCTCGTGTTAACCTCTAGGTAGATCTATCTGACACTCGTTTAATGTTTATTTAAAAAAAACTATAAAACATACATCACTACCACCGTCAAGTACACACACCCACGTCACCGTGCTGCTACAGCGCGCCTCTACAAGTCATGCAATGAATATTGAATGATTCCGTGCGCAATAAACCCGTCCCGTTGGGGAAACCGTCATCCCGGGAGTTTAAAATTCACCCGGGAAAACTAAAACAAACCATAAAACCGACACCCGTAAAGCGCCCCTAAACACCCATTAAACTACGGCCACCATAGCGACGAAACGACTACTAGTACACTCCCTCAGTGCGCGCTTGTAACGCCGTTAACAATTACCACGATTTAGCGTGCAATTTGCAGCACACGCCAGTGCTGCTACTCCCATTACTTGATGCACCCCATGGACGGGTTCCAAATTGATGCCGACAAAGAGAGAAATTTTGATGTCATGGTCCCGTGCCGGGCGACATCGATCGATACCGGTCTTGCCGGAAGCGGAATCTATCCTCACTCTCCCTGAGCTCTGCTTCTGTTTTTTTTCTTTTACCACAACCACAGAGACAATGGATCGTAAAAGCGAAACGGAATGATGATCTAACGCCCTTAGGTCCCGCACTCCATCCCCTCGCTTTATTCAGTGCTTCTTCTGGAGGACAGTTCTGGTGCGCAATGAGACACAAATTGCAACCACGTGTTGGCCCTTTGGCGCGTTTGCGCAACCGATCAAGCGGAATGATTAATGGTATCTTAATGATCGCGCGAGCAACGTACAATCATGTGTGAGGTTGTGGTCATCCTTCCCGAAATAAAAAAAAAACCGCAACAACCACAAACATCATACGAAAAATGCGATGTTTTGAACTGTTGTCGAATTAACATATCGGAAAACTACAGCGTTAAAGATCCCTCCTGCCCATGGGGAGCCATTTTTTAAAGGGGTCGAGTTGAGGAGGATATGTGCAAAGGCATGCATATTTTAGCCAGCAGCCCAAGGTGAAATGGGAAAGAAAAGGAACCTCCAAAACCATCGATATGTGTAACCTAATGTTCGCACACGCTCAACTCACTCTCATTCTCTTTCGCTTCTGGGACAGCCTCCGAGGTGTAGCCTCCGAGCGGCCCGAACCCAAAACGAAATTGTTAGCAATTTTTAATAATCGTATGACAAATGGTTCCACAACCGCGCAGATCATAAATTAAATTTCGCATGTTCACAGAACATCCCCCAAAAACATTCCAAAACCAGCAACGAAAAAGAAAAACACTGCGACAGATTCAGCGATACTGATAAAGGCCCTGCCCGGGGCAGCTTCTTCCACACCGTCCCAGTGCGATACGATCGACAAACATTTTTATTAGCATTTGATCGTTCGTCGGTCGACAGAGAGGAGAAAGAAAGGCAAATCTTTGCTAGTAAAAAACAAATCCCCAGTCCGACAGAAAGACGGGCAGACAGACAGACGGACGGACAGTAGAGTTGTTCCTTCGATAGCATTATTTACGTGTCACGTGTAAAAAATCGTCATAAAAACTGTACCGCTTTGTTTGTGTTACATATCTTGAAATTATAAATTCTATTCAAAAGTCCACCTACATATCGAACGGTCGGTCACACGCGTGAACAACCCGTTGCTCCACACCGTTGAATATGGCTTAATTCAAAATCCTAACGAGACCAACTAGCCACCCGACAGCAGACAAATCATCCGACACCTTCAGCCCTACAGCAGACGAAAAGCAAAAAAGCACAGCTTCGTGATCCGCGCCCTTCCGTGTGTCCACATCGTTGCTGCCCAAAAAGTGAAGAAAACTAAACCAATTAGGAAGCACGTAAATCTTATCTCCACTTCATGGGCCCTGTCCCGCTTGAAAGGGCGGTTTTTGGGATGGGCATTGACAATTTTCCAACCGGCGACCACGCTGCCGTTTGTCACCCAAATTTACGAGACCAAACTTTTATCGGTGGTGTAAATTTCGAATCTTCCCCCCTCCAAGTGTATCAGTGCCACCGCACGCTAACCTTCGCCTGGGGATTTTTTATTTTTCTACTATTTGTTAATTGTTGAGCTGTGTTGGTTCGTGCGGTGAGAGCTGTGTGAGCAAGCTAACGAGAGCACTAACACTCTCGCTGACAAGTGGAATTACTTACGCACTTTTGACTAGTAATCGATGCCGTCAAACAACACACTAGAGAACGGGGTTGTTCTCATCCTGCCATGTTTAAAGTCCATAATTCACAAGAACATAAATTGGCCGTACGTGAGCGAACTGCGCAAAAAACAGGGGGAGAATGTATAACTGACCAGGGCAGGTCCGTCCTACCGTAATCTAATTCTGATTCTAGACGAACTTTTAAAAACTTCGCTTTAATAGTTTTCGACGTAAAGAAGTGCCAGGTTCGCCCGAGGCGGTAACTGCGACCAGCGTCGCGTGGCGTAGAACATAAAACAACACATTAAAACAGCGTTTCGGACGCACTCGACTTTTTTTACTTGGCCGTCCAACCCTATTAAAACGAGCAACTCTATCTCAGGTCTCCTATCGCTGAGTAAGCGCTCGTTCACATCTCTAATCCACCATTTTTTTAAGGACATTCGATTGCACTTTATGACAGTGTGCAGATAACTGTGGAACGGCAAAAGAAATAGACCATTAAAACCACCAAAACTGGTCATCCCCCATCCATCGCCATTCCATCACGCATATCTTAGACAGGGAGGCGTTAGGGAGGCGCGGTTAAGAGCTTTAACTGGATCGTTTACGGCAAATTGCTTACGATTGATGTGATCTTCCATTGGGTGCTGTGTTCCCTGGTGGAGATAGATCACCCAGAGCGCTCTGTTTATACCTCACACTTCCCGGTTCTCTTGAGCGCTTAAAGATAAACAGTGTCACTCTACCGATGTGTCATCGTTTCCCGCTTCGCTAAGTACAAACCGATTGGAAGAGATGAGATCACTGATCGCTGATCTATAATTGCCTACATTTATATTATTTTTACTCTAGCGCGCACAGGAAGATATTTCTTTTGCCTTCAAGTTTTAAATTCAAGTTTAAATCGGATATCAAAGACTTTAAACTGTAATCTTCTTACTAAAGCTACTCCGTTCCTTCCCTTTTGCTTATGCCTGCGATCATTCAAGTTCTTCCGTATTTATAATAACTCAATAAAACACAAAATTATAATCAACATTTTAAGACCAATTTACGACCCACAGAGAGTCTTGGTCATCAGTTTTTAGACGGAATCTCTTCATCAAAACATCGAGAGCTATCGTGTGCGAACGGTGGGAACTGCTGTGATGCCTTCGTTGCGTAGGTGTTCTCATCCAAGATGTAAAATAACACTACGCACTCACCCCGGGCTCTCGCCCCGGGATTGATCCTATCTATTTTGGAGACATTTTTGCGATGAGTTTTTTAGTGCTGCTTCGCCCGCAAATTCGTATGCAAATTCAGCGTGATCGTAATGAATTGATAGAAGTTTGTGTTGCGATTATTAACGATTCATAAATTTTTAGCTGCAAGACAGAGCGAACTATGCTCCTACAACGCGCTCCCTGCCAAAACAATTCGGGCGTTTCGAATTACAGCGCCCGTTGATTTCATTTATTATTCATTGTGCTCGTTGCCGTTGGACGGTGGTTGGCGATTGTTAGGCCTTTACGCACTGCCATTCATCATGCGCCCGTTTGATCGGGCGTTTGATCGCAATAAATCACACGCAACGTTCAATTAAGTTACGGGTCAAACTTTCATCAATCGTCAAACGAAGAAAACATGAAGGGCGTAGCTGAGAACTGGTGAGGAATTTGCGTTTGTTTAATCTTTCCCACCCCAGAGAAGACAGCGATGAGTCATGTGATTTAATTGCTTAATCCCGGTGACACAAAGAATCTCGTTACATAAAACAGAAACTTTAAGTGAGGAGGTTTTCTTTTCTGGCTTCATTCCAAGGATTACCCACCCAGTGTTTGTTTTGTGTTTGTAAGCAACTCTAATCCTCCTCTCTAGTGAAACAATAATCAATCTTCCCGAACCCCACCGGACACATACACACACACACGCACACTCGTTTATCGTTTTATAGTTTTATTGAACTCATCAACAACGACCCATTAAAAGTTAAAGTGCTTTAACATTGGCACAGGTCATGGATTGAAAGTCGTCTCGGCTCGGACATCCAATGCAGTCCCTCCGACCCCTCTGCAAACCGAAAAACTTTTCCTAACAACAAGCCAATAAACATAAATCTTACCGGCTACGGTCATAAAATTACAATTTGTGTCGCCTTGTAGTAACTACTGTAGGGGGACAACACGGCATTGGACGTGCTCACTGTTCTATGGGCAGTTAGCTGTAGCACATTAGAGACACCCGGAGAGTGAAAGAGATGATTACAGATTTTACACAAAAAGCGATATTAATACCTTTATAATTTTATTAAAAATAGTTACGAGAAAAAAGATACAATTGTCTCATAAAGGAAAGGCTCACTCTTGTCAAGCGGAAGAGCGAATGGCGAACGAAAATAGCTTAGGAGGGAGTTTGGGTTGAAAAAGTTATTCCTGACTTCCTGACAATCCCATTACGAGGTGATTTAAATACGACTGCTATGGCGCACATTTATGGCAGTTAAGGATTAAACGCACCACCACCGTAGGGACCAATAGGGATGATGGTTCGCTTCCCCAGAAATACCCTAAGCAAATTAAGCGATTTGCCTGGTGCTACTGTTTCCCCAAACCATACAACAACAAAAAACTATAGCGCCGACATCTTAATAAGTCATTAGACGAAACCACACGGCAGCGGCCTGTCGACGCAAACGTGCCGATTGCTCAAAATTCGCTGTCTGTGTGGTTCGGTGTACATTTTTTGGTGATTTTGATTAGATCATTCAGCTTTGCGAAGACACACCGTGTTCTGTAGGACACTCTTAGCAGCGAGATGCCAGGTGATTGGCTTTGTGATGGCCGACAGGCCCTCGGAACAATTTATGAGAATTATTATCAACCCGAGCGGTGCGGAATGCTCTACGCTTGCCCAGATCCTGACAGACCGCACAAATGACCACAAGAATGCGTAACCTTTGTACCTTGAAGGCACTAGCAAACGCTACGCAGCACTATTTAGAGCGAACCGATGGTGTCCCACCAGTCGGATAGAGGCAAAACATTCTCGTTCTAATATTAACACAAACCCAATCAGTAAGCGTGCTATGTTTACTCAATAGCGTCGCTTGCCGAAGTTATCATAAATAATTCCAAAGACTGAGAGGTTTTTAGGTTACTGTAGTGCGTCACAATAACGATCGTCACATAGTTTCTACGGAAGACAAAACACACAAACGGTGGCGCTTTATAATTGACTGTCAACTATTTTGAGACAGTAATAGTTAGATAACTAAGTCTCGAGGCCTTGAGCTTATCATTTAGAACCGTTCAAGGATGAAGGATGTTTCAAATTCTTTAGGTGCGCCTTTTTAAACTACAAACAAACGCTACTGCGACTCAGTTCTCGCTCTTCTACAGCACTTTATCAACATTCCAATGTCATCTAAATAGAAATGTGCAGATTTTGCAGTTTCTGACGATAAAAGTGCATCCACGGCCATACTATACAGAGGGATTCTCCATCGTTATCTATAGTGGCGGAGGTTGGAAGACCAATCACAAAATGTGTTGTTTAGCGCGGTTTGATTCATCAACAGTCAACTGTTATCTTGAGTGTAAATTTAATCCAGCCCATGTCTGGGGAGCGTTTTATACTACAGGGTAACTCACTGAGAACAGAACTGCTTGGAAATAGTTTTTACTAGTACTTCCTGGCGCGTAATAATTACTAAGATTTTGCGTATATATCCATGGCAGTAGAATCAGTCACTGCGTGAGGGGAAGACAGACCCGAACGAGATTCGAACAACGACGTGTCTTGTAAGACGGGTACGCGCACTACCACTAGATTACCGCGTCGTTCGGATTATTATTCGTTAGTTAGTCAATTTAAGGGTCACCGGATAAGCTGACAATTTCCAATCAGGTGAAATCCACTTCAACGATATATTTCAACAGGACGATTTCTGTTTATTTTGTTAATATAGATATCTAAACATCAAAATAAATATTCAATCTCTTTTATTCAATTTTTGATAAGAAGATAAGTGTAAAATGATCAAAATTATAGTTTCATTCTAAAATTTCTAGAATATATGCACTTCAACCCCGAAAAAACCCTTTTTTATGTTTTTTAATGGCTCAAAAGTAAAGCCTCTCTAGCAACAAATCAAGATCTATTCGAAGCTTTCACTTCACATTTAGGTTAATCAGTTAGGAAGTGAAAGAAAAGTTCACCAAACATCACCAACTAATTGAACATTCATATTTATTATCCCCCTCCCACTAACCGACCAGCACCCACACCGCGTTCGAAACCGTGCCCAGCGAACCCTGCTCTACCATCATCATCATCATCATCGTCATCATCCCCGAACAGCTTTTCTGTATGCCTTTCTCCGCTACCGGAAGAACCGAAACACCCTTACTCAGTGCTTACATTTGTTCGTATTCATTCATGTTGAGCGCACGCGAACCGCCGCGTCACCGTCGTCGTCTCATCACCGCACGAGTGTGCATTAAGCATCCCGCCAGCGGACGACAAAACGAACGACCGTAAGCAAACGTTTTCTTGAGCTCCCCGAGTAGCGAAACCGCTTCGCTCCTCGTCAGTCAGTTGCTGGCAGTGGAACCGAACGGTAATCGCGCGCGCCTGTGCTGCTCTTGCTCCCGTCCGGTCGCGGATTGCGCCTTGCCGGACGCAAATTCGCGCACAATTCTTACCTAGCAAACCGGGACGCAAGTTCTCTTCTGAGCCGTTGGGGGCAAGCTGCAAGTGTTTGGAAGCGTTTTTTTTTTCATTTCCCCAAGTTGTGCCCAAGTGAATGGTGGTAAAATTTTTGTTCCCAAAACCGAACACCCGCCTAAGCGAATTACAGGTTTGGTGGCGCTGGTGCCAGTGAAACAGGATAATTGTGGTGCGTGCGGTGGTTAACGGGGTGCTGCCGTGGTTTGCGCTTGCAGGTTTTGGAGCTGTTTCCATCCGAGAAAAAATTATTCATAATTCGAACGTGTTAATTAGCCGCCCGCTGCCCGTCCCATTTAGCACCGTGTTTACCGTGTTTACCGCGGGATCGTGCTGCTAATGATCGAGAATAATGGGTGGAAAATGCGTTCCTTGAGTGAAAATAATAACACGACCACCTGCCGCCGTACGGAGCGTGGTGCGTGATTATGTGTGAATCGTTTGTGCTACCAAAATATTTATGCATATTTGCTACCAAAAACCCACACCGGACCGTTGGTTATCATTTGTGAAATCTCTACACCTCACGCGTCTCTCAAACCTCTCGATATAAATGTGTCTTCAATAATCGTAAATCAGTGTCGCTCCATCATGGCAAAGGCCTACCTGCCATCGGTAAGATGTGCTCGTCCCCCTCAGGTGAGGCCACACGGGTTTCAACAGGTTTGACGTTCGTTTCTCCCAAAGTGACTCAATCCTGCCGGATCGTGACTGAAAGCTGAGCAGCTCGTTCACGCAATAAATTATGCGACCCAAGTTCCCGTGATTCCGCACGGGATTGTTGTACGGATTGCGGATCACCTTCCTGTACCGTGAAGCCGTGAGCGCCTGTGACATAAATTACACGCTAATGTGCCAGTACACACTGCTATGGTTTCTGCTCCGCAAAACTCGCGGCGCCATACGTGTACGATTTGTATCTTTTTTGTGTGTTTTTATGTGCGACCTGAGCGAAACAGTGCGGCCCATTTCCTATTTATCTCACAGCATCGGTAAAGTGTAGCACAGGCACGTGCAAATGGATGTCGAACTGTGCATAGCTGCATACCGGCTAGTGGACACTTGTACTGGGACAAGATTTGTGGTGCTCTAACGTGTTTCTGTGTTCCGTGGTTGACCTTTTTTTGACACACTGCACACTGGACTGCACAACACAACAATGCAGACAATTAATTAAGGTGACTCTACGGTAAAATGCAATCCACCGAGGAGGCTTTTTTCACGCTTCCTTCCCATGCTAATGGAAGCTCTATTAAGCAATAAACCAATTTATTTGGAAACCCGTTTGCCAATAGCGCTCCCAGCCAAGCAATAAACCACGGTCGTGCTCTTTTTAGTGTGTTTGTTTTACATTGCTTCTGTAATAAGATTATCCCCGAATAAGCTTGACTGGAGCGCGCTTGGTTCTGACATTTACTTCGGAATTCTCAGCAAGGTCGGCACGAAGGTTCTAGATTGATTTCAAGACACACTTTTTGATAGATTTAATAGGTTCCCTTGAAATCGACACATTCTTCGCATAATTTAAACCCCTTTTGTGTTCCATGATAAGCATTGGTAAATGCTAATTCATAGCAAAATTATCTTCATCACCCACAATTACTCCGCAAACAGCCGGAAAGGACGGACAAGGAAGCTCCACCGTCCAAAACAGCCCATAAATTTCCCGATCAATCTTTGCGATACGGTCACATGTGTTCCGACGGAATGTAAACACTGCTAATACGTCACCACAATTGACACGCAGACGGTGGCATTGGCATGGAGAAGGAACATCAGCGATGCCTCTTTTTCCTTTTGATCCAGAAAACCTCGTATCGATAGACATGCAAATAGCATGCTGCTATGCTCCTTCTCGCCAAAAACAGCGTAAAACCATATCGTCAAATGGACGGCAACGATTGGAGCTGTCAATTCCAACCGGTCCCATCTGCCGAAACCGCCCAGCCAGTGTGTCCTCCCTTGTTCCTCTCTCAACAACAAAAAAAAACTAAAACAAGTTTATTAAAACATTGACCACCAAAAATCGGTTCGAAGCAGCTACTAAAAGCATTCGGCAGTCTTTGGGTTTATTGTTTTACGTTAACACACAAGCACACCGGCGGGATGCAGAGCGAGTCGTTTGTCGGTGGAATTTGTGAGCGCGATAAAAAAAAACTTTCCACATTTGCGTTAATAGCAAAAGCCCCGGAAAGCTATCTCCAAAAGCTACACATTAAAGCGTGTGTGTGCCTTTACCGGCTCAATCGATCCGAATTCCCGGTTGGAGGGAGTAACAGGAGCAGAACGTCAAATTTGCATATTACATTTTTGCATAGGTTTTGTTTTTGTTGGTCTTTAACTCTTGCCGTGCCTCGTGCGTGGCACTACAGCAACGATCAGGTGCAGTTTTTCGCACCGTGTGTGCGCTGTAGAGAATGCAGTTCCCATCCAGTCCCCGACAAGCCGCCATCTCTTGTGGTACGTGCAAAAATGTTAACCTGACCCAGCCAAGGCTGTGCTCTGTAAGGGTGGGTGTAAGTCAGAACGTAATGGTTCCTTCTCAAACGCTACATGCCCAGACCGGACCTTCACGCCTGGGGGGAGCTCATTAGCCCACGGGGGAAAGACAAAATTAAGATAACGAACTCCAAAGATCACTGTACCTGTTCCTTGGAGCAGACTACATTATGTATCTATTTTTATGTGCCACTCAACACTTGTATGAAGGAGGTGTGACAAAGGGACCTACCAGAGAGGGAGGACATAAAGTGTTCCATTTTGTTGTGCCACAAGCTTGCAAAATACATCCTGACATCCTGATGAAGAGCTCAATACCACAACATAGGCTACGGTACAGTTCAGGGACGATCTTATTCCAATTTAAATTGGATAGCCCCCTTTGCCATAAAATAAAACAGCCCCCTTTGCCATAAAGTCTACTGTTAAGCAGCATCCCAACCTAATCCGATTAAAATGTCGTTACACACCGGTTCGGCGGTTTCTGATGCTCATAAATATTGGATTAACTCTCTCTCCGAAAAAGTACAATATTCGTTGTGACACAGGGCAAGCGTAATGGAACAGCTCCTACAAACAGGACATGAGCTTCAAGCAACACCACTTTTACCAGTAATTATCATACAAAAAAATGCATTCCCATTCTTCACTCAATTGGTATTGCTTGCTGGTTTGCTTTTCCCCACAATTCCCAAAAGATCGATCATTTACACCGGTTCATATGCAGATGTGATCCCACAAAAAAAGAACTGCCTTGACATGGTCCTTCATATTTCATTCTGATGGCAATACTCCATTAAACGGTCGTTCGTAAAATTCCACACAATTCCGCAGCCCCGGATGCATTCCGAATGCCGGTCGTAAAACAGGAATGGACCGAATTGGTTATTATTCTCCTCTGGTTTCTTTGTCCCTGATTGCTGTACAATCCCTCCCTTCTCGGCGATTGGAATTCGAGTGAGTTCAGTGTTGAATTTACTCAAATTAATGACACAATTTTTCACACATTATGTGTAAATTAAAAGGTGCTTGTATGGCAAGTTTTTTTTGGACACATACGCTTTTAAAAAAGAGTTCCTGGTATCTTATCGCTCACTGGCAGCACACTGCCAAACGTTTCGTGGAACCTTTGCCTTTTAGCAGTTTCCGTTTAGCAGTCAACAAACCGAAAGTCTTTGTCATCAAAGAAACAAAACGTAAAGTGATTCACCTTTTGCCCTGTTCTTCCGGCTTGGGTGTCCCATCCCATCGCTGGGTTTTACGAGAAGCAATTTAATTAAAGCCCCATAAAAAGCTAACCTCAGGCTCCGGAGATCCGGAGAGGTTTATGGTGCAGCGTCAAACGGTGCGCAGGTTAACAGCGTGTTGCCCTGGTGCGTGGCAGCCGATCTACGCAGATCTGTAATCTTTCCCTTGTTTTATCGTATCTATTTCAACTGACAAACTTCTTCCCAGTCCCAGCGGAAAACAAACCACAATTCATAAATCGCCACCGGGATCGCATATTTTACACCACGCACGGCACACGGCGATTATTTTAAACGTGGCGCCAGTCCCCTTAAACATTACGATCGACGCGTGCTTTTTCTTCCAGGACTGGCAATTAAAATAAATCCCAAAGCCGAAGGAGACTCTCTCCGCTATTCATATTTCAAACATTTATGGTGCGCCTTCCCTGCCTTCCCGATTTGTTGTTTTTGTTTTCGGGAGTTCCAACCATTCCGTATGCATTCGGTGATTGATCGATCGTAAGCATTTAGCAGCGGGTGTTAGCATGAATGCATAATGGTTTTCGACGACTTCTTCACGGGAGTGAACCAAGCTGCTCCCGGATTGATGAATGTTGCCAATCGTGCAATTTAATCCACTTCATATCGATGCAACACTCTAGACCGGAACGCTCCTACCGAGCACATGCACGAACTTCTCTGGACGTGAGCGGAAAGCATAAAGAATTCTCCACTTTTAGCTTTCTACCATTTTGTCTTTTAAAGACACACATTCTGTTATGGTCAATAATTGGTGCTAGCTCTGGAGATGATCTGAAGTCAAGAATTAAAAAGACATTAATTCGGTATGACTTACAAATTAAATTAATCGTTGTAGTTTTCTTGTCCAGACATTTTTGTTTTGCAGAAACCGACCGATCGGGCTGTACCGTACCTTACAAAGTCGCACAAAAGGCACCGAAAAAACCGCCAACGGGTCTGCAACATTGACAAATGTTCAGTACTTTCGGCACACACGGCTTTTCGGCGGACCTACGCCACCGACAGTGGATGATTAGATTATTTCGCTATTTGTCATTGGAGGACACGCGTCCTACACTGCACGCCGCTCTCCAAAAAGTCGCTTTCCTTTGGAGCGTCTTTTCCCACGCCACAACGGCGGTACCGTATTGTTTTCCTGCTCGCAAGCGGTCGCGCGCTGCGTGGAATGTTATAATTAGGTAAGGGTAAGCGCTCGGTCGCCGGCTCGGAGGACTTTTAATCCGATGCGCGATTCTAGGGGCGAAAAAAAATCCTCCCAACCTCAACACACAGCCGATCGATCGAGATTTACATACAGTGGGTGAGTGAGGCTTGTAAACATAATTTATCACCGTATGCGTGCGCGAGATGATTTGCATACTCGATCACCGATCGGCGGCAAACGGTGCTAGGGTCTGAGGAGTGCTTTAAGCGCAGGGCGGCTCATCGGCAGGCCCATCATTCGTCATTCGGTGCCTGTGTACGTTCACAGTTTTGTTTAGAAGGTTTGGGGATTGTTTGCAGTTTGTTTCACAAAGCTGTGTCCCCGCGTTTGCAGGATTAAAATAATCCACTTCACGCACGCGGTTCTTCCCGCGACAGTTAATGAGTGGTGTGTCGCTTTTATACGGCTGGATACCGCGAGGTCCCGGCCTAATGGCTTCATGTTTGAAAACAAATGACAAAAACCCCGTGAAATGCCGAAACCGAGCAAGCCGGACATAAATCATACCGGATGACAATTAACAAAACCAACACCGCCCAAAGCTGAAACACATAAGGGCATGCGAGCAAGTGTTTGAAGCAAGTCGAAAGAAGCAAAAGAAAGTCGGTGGTGCAATAGCCTCTTCCCGCGCCGAAGATCACGCCATCCCGGTGCTTGCGGGCAGAGAGACTCAGACAGACCGAATTAGTGACATCAGCAAAAGCAAGACCTTGTTCCGTTTTGTGTGTTACGGATCCGAACAACGAAACGGAACCAAACAATCAACACCGCTACCTAACAACAGCTACCCGAACTCTGCTTTTACAACGAATATCTCTTCCTACTTCCTCAGAATCCACTCCTCAATCCCTACAGTGTAAACGCGTGTAGTGTGTAAGCGAGCCAAAGCGTCTCAACCGGAAGGGACACTATTTGCCCTTGCAAGATTAAGAACGTGTTAATCGGTGGGTGAGAAAATCGGGCCTTTCCCCAGTTCTAGTGTCGCAATACCGTCCCCCTTGCCGACGCCGCCTAATAGCTGGCGAAAAAAATGTCAACGAACGCCCCTCGCAAACGGGGCAACACCGGCGCTGGCGGTGCCTCTGCTGCTGCTGACGGACGAGCCGCCGCATGTCGCCGTCACGCTCCACGATATCATTTGTCAGCCGGGCGACAAATGAGCGTGCTCTCGACGCTGGCCGTGCTGTTCATTCTGACAGGTAAGTCATAATACATGGAGTAGAAGAAAACGGGTTGCCGAAAGATAAACACTTCTTCCACTCCCACTACTAACGCGAACGCAATGCGCCATCTGTCCGGGGGGGTTAATGCAGGCGGTTTGTCAATCCTTCTAGCGGAGGGGCTAGAATTTCTAATTTATTTCAAGCTAATTTGTGCCCTGGAAGCAGGGAAGCGTTTGGTCGAGTGGGCGGCTTTTAATGGAAGTAATCACTTCTTAAGACGACCATAAATTACAATAATATGATCAGGATCCGCACGTGACGAGCGCTCCCGGGCGTAAGTTCTTCCCGCACTGTCCACTTAACCGTTTTATTGCACCGAAAGGTGGCTGGAAAAATGGATGGCTTCATGTTTTCTTCCTCTATATTATACATGCTTCTCTTACATCCAGTCCTCTGACAGATACACAGCTCCAACTTCCGAGAGTGCGTCCCCTTGGCTGACAAATGACTGACCATTACTCACGCATGCATTTGCTGGCCCGGCCCAACGCCATGTGAGCCGTATCTTGGGGCGAAACCTCAGACGAGCGTGCGCGTCGTCTCGCGAAAGTTGAGGAGAGAAATTGAAATTTAATTGCATTCTGTGTGCTATGGATGGGAAGGTCGGGTTTGGGTGGAATTCCAGAGGGACATCAGGGTGAAGTGTGGTCGGATGTAGATCGTCAGCAGAAAGGGCCACACTTACCACCCCAAATGCGATAATGTGTTCGCATCTTGATGAACATATTGTTTTGCCGGTACGTGCCTTACGGGTCAGGTAGAATATTTAGCACAAGTGCCAATGACTCCTAATGCCCGTGTCACGCTTTAACGAGCATGATTGATAACAATGAATGTGGAAAGAAAATTGAACCGCTTCCTTTGTTCCTCACCAACATGACCCTTATACTTTGGCGGGGTAGTTTTTTCTTATGCGATGACGATCCCATCCTCAACCAATGTCTTCACAGTTTGAACAGTTTTAAACACGATTCTGCAAAGACTACAAAGTATTTCCCGCTCATTGTTTGCAAACACTTTTACAAGCAAGTGCGACAACTCGCGATCGATAAAGTGTTTCGATTGACACTTCTCGATAATGTGTGCCATTTAGTACACGACAGTTTTTTTTTTGCACCGGTTTTTTTTGTAGAGCTTCTGGACACTTCGCTTAAGTGTCCATTTCATGCCACCAACTCTCAAGAGGCCTCTCCCTCTCTCTCCCTCCCTGACGCACAAGAGACATCGGGGTAAGTGGCTTTGTCAACAGTATTAATTTTAGCGCCCACTTCACGCAAGTACTTTCCGATGCTAATGTGTGCGCTTCTGCAGGAATCGATCGTTGAATCGTATTGAAACGTGGTTACGGAGAGGGGAAACACCGACGACGGGGGGTAAATTATTTTCCAAATATTTGCCCAACTTTATCAACGTGAACGGATCAATATTGCTAGAAAACGCCCCGAAAACATTACAATCGACCGTTGGCCAAAGTCTAGAAATCCAATCAAGAATATAAACGATGTAAACTTCATTAGGCAAAATGGCGATTCGGTTCACTCAGCACGAAAAAAGGCATTTATAATAATTACAAAAGGAAGCCACGCGCTGAAGCGCTCCAAGAAGGGAAGGGAGGAAAAAAAGTAATTAAATTATCATCTCAATGGCCTTTGGTTAAATTAAATCGTTTTATTATGCTAACGCTAACTAACGCTTATCGTGCGGAGGGGTTGCGCTCCGAAACCGTCGTCCCATCGGATAATCCTAGCATCACATAATCAAATTCATTCGATCTGTTTCTGTTTCCAAACTCCCAACAAAAAATGACTTTCAGATGGACAAACGATTAGGCGCTGCGAGTATCGATCCGAACCTGATATCTGACAGACGACAGAGGTACCCGCGCTCGATATCGATCGAAACCCTGTCCGATGATGATCGCGTCTAGTTTTTTTACTGTCCTACAACCAAACCCTCTTGAAGACGAGAAAGACGCTCGCATTTAAATGAGGTGTCAATAGGCGTCCCAAGCAGGGAGGCGGAGCACTCTCGAAAACGTGAACCGTTTCACCGAGTGATGTACCGGTGCGGGAAGGTTTTCTAAAATAAACCTCCGAAAGCTCGTAAAATGTGGTCCATTTGTACCAAACCCCAGAAAGTCATAACAAACTGGCGCGCGCGGTTCGGAGCACACGTGCAGCTTCTATCGACCGGTACGGCACATTCCAAGGTCTTCAAGTTTAGTGTCCGGCCGGCGTCGGTGTTCGCCAGCAGTTCGAAGGGAAATCGATTGCATCTTCCAAGCGTGTTAAAATTTGTTTTCCTTCCATATGGGACGATCTTTCAACGCCTCTGACGAGGTAGCCACACTCAAGATGCGCAGTTACCCGCATCTGTCAGGTTTGCGGAGACGAGCGCGGCTAACTACACAGAAAAGAGAGCTAATTACTCATTTCTTATTTTGGTTTTGCTTTGCCACGATCGACACGGGGAAGAGGAGGTTATTTTTAACAAATGCTTCCTTTTAAAATATTTGGAATTCGGGTGTGAAGAACCGGGCGTTTGCAAAAAATAGCATGCAAACAAATTGCCAAAAAGGCGTAAGCAAAATATTTGTTATCCGAGGAAGGATCATTGATCTTGTCAGTGAGGATCTTAACATATTGCCCCATAAATAAAGGTGATGTATCTCTAGCAAGAAGTGCATTTTTCAAACCTTGTACCGTGTCTATTTTTTTTAGGCGATATCGATGCACAAACTTCCCCAGTCATCAGACTTCCAAAGTTTCTGAGGAAAAGTTAACCTCACTAAAAATTAAATTTGACGTCCAATGCCGTCCAAAACGCATCCTTCACCATCCCCCGGTGCGGGTGGACAGTTTCGGAACTGTCATCAGCAAAATCACACTCCATTAACCTCCCTGACCCGGACCGAGCAGTAGACACTTTGACGGAGACCAGTCGTCTGCGGTGGCGTCAAACTGTGGCCCAAACTGCTACCACCAAACCGGCGCGGTAGCCTCGACTCAATAAATCTTCGCTATCTTATTCGCTATCTTCTGCCTGTTAGTAGAGTGCATCACGGCGTGTAGACTGGACAGCTCTAGTAATGGGTCAGGCTATAGGCGCCCTGCTGCGTCTAAATTACTACGACTACCCCTTCGGAGCTGCTTTGTGTCCGTCCGCTTCTCCGTAGTAGTAGTAGCGCACACCATCACCACTGAGGCCCAAGATGACATGTTCCGATATGACAGTCAATTAAAATTCAACGATTGCAACGGATTTATTTACGCCCATGATTGAATCATAATTTCGACCCGTCATTATTGCCAACCGGGTTGCGGGTGTCTCCGGGATGCAAAAACCCCGACCAGAACATGTACGCAATACACCCGGCGTTCAAACGAACTATCTTGGCCTATCCCTATCTGTTTCTTTTACTCTCTCTCTCTCTCTCATTTGCCGTAGAAGTGGCGCTACGTTTTGGTCTGCCGGTTTCGCACGCGACACGGAACTGCTGAACAAAAATGCCGCAAAACGGTGCGAGCGACACGAGACGCCTTTGGCTGAGGATTGTGTCGCAATTTAGTAACACTCGAGCAACGGAATGACTTGTTTATGTGCATCGGCCACGCTTTTTGAAGGGTTAGCGTTGCGAGAAGCGCTCGTCTTTAGCATATTAGCTGCAGTTTTTATTCATACACGATCTCGTTCGGGCTTTGTTTCTTAATATAATAAGCAACAGGTATAATGAGCTGCCCTTGAAGGCCGTTTCTTGGACGTCCATTAAAGATGGAATCAACGAAAATAACTCACAATTAAGGCGTCTGTTATCAGTTTTCACATTAAAAACTAAAAGCAATACATTGTGACGTCCACGTCCTACGTCGGCAAATATCCATTACCATTCCATTCGAAACTAATCACCAGATCGTTAGTGCACCATGCATGCGTTCGTCAATCATACTCTACCCGCGCTCAAGTGCAACCCATTTAGCCGTCAGCATTGGGCTTGTCAGCACACGATAGCAAACATTGTTCCCTTGTCGACCTAATAATCTGTAAAGCATATCAAGATGTCATCTGACAATATGGCGAGAGTGTCCAACGGATAGATCACGGTCAACCCGCGCCACACTCTCGGCAGCACAGTACCGCAAACAGTGGACACAAAACGATTTTCCCACTGAAAAGAACCAGCACCAGGGAAGGTTTAATTAGTACGTGTCGCGCTGCTGTCGCGGGTCGAGGAAATTAGATTCACTTAACTGACCGCCATCAATCACCATTGCGAATTGCGAAAAAAAGAGACGTGCAACAGCCCGTACTGGTTTGTGAGCACTGCTTGTAAGATTGTTCTAATGACGGGGTTCGGTTCGAGGACGAAGAGCCAACATCTTTATTCGAAAGCCTTCATTCCTCGCGGTCAGGACGAATTGATGCATCAATGTCTAGCGTGGGGGGGGGGAAGGGGAAGGGTGGAGGTGGTTGAGAGACGTCATAACAAGCACAATAGCCTACGAGGGAAAAAGGAAATTGGAACATAGAGATGGATGACTTTTTAATGCAACGTTATTAGATCGCAAGGGTTTGCAGATTCTCAAGGAGTTGCTGTGCCACACTTCCCGTTCCTTGTTATGGAGATTTGGTGCGGATCTTTCGCTTCCCACTAGCGTTGTCTATTTGTTGATAGTGCACTCGTTACTCCGGTCGCACTACCGGTACGGTGAATATTAAACACATTTGTTGTCCACTGGGATAACATGCTTTAAATAGCTTCTAACCGAAACCACGCTCGATCTTACGTCAATCGCACGGTTAACGATGCATTTAGCAGATCGTTTAAGTACCAGCTGTGAAACAGAACCCAACCATTCCTCCACCCCCCCCCCCCCCCCCCCCCCCCCCCCCCCCCTTCACAACACATTCCACAGCAACTTTCGTCTAAACTTTCGTTGCAAATGTAAACCAAATAAACTATTTCGCTTCACCAGACCAAGCGATGCCAATCAAAAGTGTTGTGAGAAGACCGTTTCACCCATCCGCCAAAGAGGACTGAGGGCTGACTTTTCCCGCCCTTTTTTGTAGACCGCAGGCAAATGCAAACAAACAGGAACGCCACCACCCGCCGGGCAATGGTGTTTATTTAGCGAAATTTGCTTCCCCGATAGTGGCTGGCATCTCCCCTCCCCGGGCGGGAACGGGAACGGAGCGGGAGCGCACTTATCGCTCCGGGATGGATTTGGAGTATGGAAATGGTGCGGAATCGAGCGTTCCGTAATATGAAACGTTTGCTAGGAACGGAGCGCGTAGATGCGTCGCGGCACGATAATTCTTATCCGCTTATTTGCTCATCAAGCAAGCAAGCGCTTTGCCATTTCTACCTTTATCGTTACGAGTTGGTTTTATCTAATCAGAGTTGTGCAAGCAGAAGAAGAGAGAAACTATTTCATTACGATAAGCCACTACTACGCGTGACACTTGCCAATGCCGATCCGTTGGCAAATATTTACATCAATCTTCCGCGCTCTTCAGAAGCGAACCAACATGTTCTGCAACACGATCGAGCATCCCCTTTGACAGTATGGTGTCGATTTTATTGAGCGGCTTTTGATCGATCCACTCCATCGATCAAACAATTCGTGCGGGTAAACCACAACTTCAATACGATCAGACACATCTGCTGCACAGAGACGTCTGGGTAGCCAACAGTCGAGACCCAAGGTCGGCATTCCCTTCTGGGCTGTGCTTCATTTGCAATAAAACCAAATTAATCATACCCAGTGAAATCAAGCATCCTCCCAGCTGGTACTCAAGATCGTGAGACTAGAATGTTATTTGATGGATAAATATTTACCGCAAACGCTTAACAGACTGTTCAGGAATGTCTATTTATAGTAAGAGAATGCAAAATAAATACACTTGAGCAACGATTTTCCTCCTTTTCAAATGTCATTTTGTAACGCCAATGTCCCGTGCAACAGTTTCCTTATGACCCAGGTCCCCATGGCCGAAACGAAACAAAACTGAGCTCCCACACGGTGGTACCATTAATCACCTGGTTTTTACGCTTAACTGAGCACCGTATTTCGGACATTTCGGGCAATCAACAATTCACACCAGAAATTGCATATTAATCACTGTGTTTAAGCCCGCTCACTTTGGTATTGCACTTTTGATGCACAACCGGTATGACATCTTAAACTGCAATAAACAGCAAATAATTCCTTTCAAAAGGAAGTAGCTTTGAGACAGTTGATTTACAACAGCGCCAACACTCACTCGACGTGCTCAGGAAAAAGGAATAAACGCAATTCATTTCCATTCTCTCCTGAGATGACATTTAGATAATAGCGTTTTTTTTTGGTTTTTTTAACTGTTCATTTTTTTTTGGATACAAAAAAAAAGTCTGCCCAAAATGTATTAGATTGACTTCCCGCGTAAAGTGTAGACAGTTGTACATCCGAGCATATAAATATTTGTAACTCATTTCGCAGTCCACACACGGACGCAGCGCGTCCAAATCGAGTGCAGCACACGCTTCATTTTTCTCACGCATCAACGAACAACACCGGCAAGACCAAAAACTCGCCGCGAATCAACTCATGCGTCGGATGAATTAATGTCCCCGTCGTTTTTTTTTTTGCGTCGCCCGGTTGCGGTTTTCACAGTCCCACCACCGATATGATGTGATTTTATCTGCAGCAAGAAACATTACACTAACCGGGCCGCACACCGGGCGGCATCTCGGGGCAAGATTAACGCCATGCAAAATCGTCAAAACATGCCATCCATCATTCGCCTAACCGGGCGTCACAGATGGGCACAGGGATATCAACGTGATGAAGGTTTCCTAAGCGTTAGGCCATTTGTTTTTAGTTCGGGGAGGTTTGCCTTTTTTTTAACCAGCCCTCTTTTTTCCTGCTCTGTTTTTTGGGCTACCTAGAAGTGACGTGACCACCGCAAGATGTCATCTCATTCGGTAGCGCACACCAATTAATCCCGCCGTGCGCACACCAAACTGGCTGCTAAAAATACTAATCGCTAATGGTTGTTCTGCTGGTGAAAGTTTTATTTATTAAATGGTTCGAGTCATGAATTTGAACGAGCGATCACTCAGCTACGTTCTTTTTTTTTTTTTGGTGGAGATGTGCGAACAGACACATCTGCTTCCAGACGGATCATTTCTTACAGCGGAAATCTTTGAAATCACATTTTATATAAACACACGTAAATTTGCTTTCCACGCAAACAGGACACTTGCCGTGCGTATCAACGCAAAACCTTTTAGCCACCTTTTCTGAAT
Organism: Anopheles epiroticus; assembly: GCA_000349105.1. Classification (NCBI taxonomy): domain Eukaryota; kingdom Metazoa; phylum Arthropoda; class Insecta; order Diptera; family Culicidae; genus Anopheles; species Anopheles epiroticus. Next base: position 721,495 of record KB671643.1, read on the forward strand.
TCGCAAAACACACACAGCATCTCATAAATGGCACACAAATTGTAAAGCAAATTGAAAAACGGTTTCGTTCGCAAATGTGTTCATAAAACAAAGCGCTGAAGGCGCAAGTTGTGCACACACAAAATGTGCCAATAAATCAAGCACTTCCATCGCGTTCGCTCATAAATAAAGACATTGCCTGGCCTGGACCCACCGCAAGCTAGCTCCACAGAAAGCAGGAAAAGTAAACGAAACGGAAAAATAACAATAATCGTTTGTTTTGCTTCATAATAGTTTTGAAGCCGTGGAAAATCAAGAAAAATTGGTTTTTAATCTTTTAAACACAAAACACAGCGTCCCACAAAGGGTGCAGCAAGGCCTGCGGATCGGTGGTATCCCGTTGAAATGTTTTGATTGCACCGACTAATAGATTTATGCCTTTCCGGGACGGCTTTTATTTTTCGTTGTGGGTCTGCAGCAAAGCTCTTCTGGAATCGACAGCCAGCCAGGGCTGTTAAAGAGGACTGTTTAAAGTTACACCCGAAAGGTTATAATGTGCTCCGAAAGGTAGAGCAAACTAATTCACCACCCGCTGCGCTGAGCAACGCCGCACTCTTAAGCGCATGGGAAGCGGTGGAACCTATTAAAACTTTTAAACGGCACGGTCTATCTTCACCTTTGAAATAAAAAAAGCGATCGCAAATGCGGCTTTTTTGCCACCACAAACACGGTGCGTTTGCAACAACCGGCACATAAATCATACTCCCGAAGGCCAGCAGTTTCCTCCGCCGTTCCCAAGGCTTGTGCAGTAAAATCAATATTGAAAAACGGTTGGGCAGAAGGCAATAAAATGTATACCGCGCTCCAGAGTAAACAAACCGCACCGGGACCGGGTACCGGGTACCGCAACACACCATATCCATAACATATCCTTCGCGTCCTGTTTTAATGGGGTGTGAAAAGTGCACTTCGTCAACGGGCGAGTGACGAACTCTAGTGGCTCTGGTTGCCCCGTGTCTTGACCTCCAATTGGCCGAGTGAAGCACGCTGGAAAGCGGGGAGAAAAAAGTGCTCTCGTTAACATTGCACCGCCTGAAGTTCCTGAGTTCATTGGCGTCGTAAGTCAATCGTGTGTCACAAACCGTGTCTCAACACCGTCTTGGTCTGGAAAGGCAATCATTGTGCCACCGCGAATCGCCCACACGCATCGATTCCCTTTCGGGATCGGGAATTGTGCCGCGTCATGTAACTATCGCCACAATCGGAACGGTCTCAATTAGCGAGATTTTATGCAGAAATTGAATGTAACGACACACAAAAGAGCCCAATTACCCTCCCGCCCTCGGTCGGAGGAAACCGGGGAAGCGAGTTGTGAGCCTGTAATGACAGGGCTAAATGTTGCAAGTGCAGTCAGAAGTAACGCCTGCCCCATTAGAGGCCAGTACGCGAGGGAACACGAAATTAAAAGGGATATTGTACGTTGCAGTTGCAGATCCGATGGTTGTGCGTCTAATGAACATCTTGACAGGCTGCCAAAAACAGTTTGACGCTCTAGTTGACACGCCTGTGCTAGTCATGCTCCGTTCGATAGACCACAAACAGCAAGATGCGTTACTCACAGTTTTCCCTTATGGACACGTTGAACTTTTGGTGTGTACCACCATCTACCGACGCGAAACTACACTGTGAGTCCAATTAGTTCCGACGACCGAGATGATTACAGGCTGTCGGCGAACGACCACGCTGAACACTTCATAACGCGTTCATCTGTGTGCATCAGTTGCCTTCGCGCCTAGCCGGGAATCGTCCGAAATGGATCGTCACTGCGTTTCATGAAAGAATTAATTAGCGACGACGGTAAACCATTGGCAATTCGCAGGTTCACTCTTTTTATTGGATGTCATCATCTAGTTCTAGCAAGCTCAGTGCTGACAGTGCTGACTGCATCTGTGCAACATCTCCTGCCCAATAACACATTCCCAACAAATTCCAACGATAAGTAAAACAAAACATCCTTCTTGACATTTTCCACATTCTTCAAATTCTCCCTCCCACCGGGGCTTTGATAAACAAATAGAGGAAGCGCGTCCTACGGTCTCACTTCAATTCTATAGTTGCTAGCTGACGTCAGGAAAGCGTCAGGAGGGTGGTGCTCCAGCCGGAAGAAATTTGACCCTACAGGAAGGCCTAAAATTAGTTCATTGCCAGCGTCGCTAGCTCCATTGATGCGCGTCATTGCATTCTAGCGATTATTTGAGATTTGAATTTGAACTTCCCTTTGCTAATTATAGTATGCGAGCAGACAACAGGAAAAAGTGCGTTGTGCAGATCAGACAAGGGAGCTCCAATACACACACGGCCAAAGAACCGGTCTTCATCGAAATCGGTCAATGTGCTACATTTGGACGCGTTCTTATTTATCATCCTCTCTTTTTTGGATGGAAGATTTGGTGCAACCTTCAGGACGTTTGCCCTTTCTTTTCGCTTCCTTCACAACCAGGCACGAGAGTTGCAAGGCCCCCTCTTAAAAGCTTAGCTCGTTTCCATTATCTGCCAACGCCTTAATGATGCCATTCTAACGCTCCCCAAACAAATAGAAGCTCCTGTAAAGGAAGCAAGTCCATCGATCGTACGCTTTTTTACAAACTCTTATCGGCTTAATTAACCAAACATTTGGAAGTGTGCGAAACTGCATATCGTATGCATCGAAGTGCACTTTATTTCTTTCTCTTTTGCTTGCATTTCGCTCTCCAAAGACGTCCAAACGATCCAAAGTGCCCTCTTTATCGTTCGTTCGTGACAGCGAAGAACTGCGTACGCTTGCCTCGGAAAGCCTTTTTTGTGGAGCGCTTATGAAGAATTACAAAAGCCCTCTACACCTTTTTTCTGGCATATAAATATGCTCCGCTGATCCTCTAGCGCAGATAATCATACCTTGATTTATGAAGGTGTGACAAGCCGGCGTGAAGAAAAAATAGCACCCCCTCCTTCTAGATGGGCCACACGATGCAGGGGCGCGGGTGCGGGTTTAGGGGTGAAAGATTAATGTCAACGATAATTATTCAATTTGTTGACAGCTTCTTAGCTGATTGCTACCTTATCGGCAAGAAGCATCGATCTCGGGTATGAGGTATGATTTCCGAGCTCTCCTGGTGTGATTGGTTGGCCTATGCAAGGCTTTTAAGCCGTTTGTTGCTTACGCCAAGTGTCACCTCTTTCAATTACGATGCGATTACAACGGCCAATTTGAATAAACTTACAACCTGTACCCGTTGCGTGTTATTTATGTCTTTTCCTAAATGTTACAATGTACGATGCGTTGCGGTTCTCCCAATATCGTACAGAGACACTGTCATCCTCGTGCTTAACTTAATTTTAATTATGCTTCAAACACGAACCAGAAACAGCGATACAAGTGGAACCATGTTTTTAAGCTAATGATCACATCTGTTCGTATTTGCTTGTGCCACCATTATTCGCCGGATTTTTGCCACACGAACCCAAAGAGCTGCCCCTTTTTGGGGAATGGAATGCGCGTTGATTTTGGCGACTGATTTATATCGCCACGCTTCCACCACGTTCCGGAACAGAGGGGGGGAGGGGGTGCGGCAAACGTTTACAAATCATAAATAATTGACCGTATAAGCTAATAACCGTAACCGGTGGTATTAATAATTGACCCGGCAGTAAGGGTACCATTTCTCTCCCAATCAAGGCTGGATTGGGAATTAATTTGTGGCACGCTTTAACACGATTTTTGTTTTGTACGTATTTTGTCACTTTTTCATACAATTTTCTTCTCTCTCTCTCTCTCTCTCTCTCTCTCTTTCTTCCACTTATTTTCTCTCCACAAACAGCCTCCCTTCCCGCTGCAATGGGCCACCCGAGAAGTTACAGTGTCGGTGGTATCGAGCCGACCGCATCGAATGCATCCGATGGAATAGCTAACAGGTTTGCTTCACTGTTTCTTTTTTACATCCTGCATCTTGCTGTACAAACTTGATCATTTGTGAGTGTGTGTGTTTGTCGTTAGTCGATGTGTGTTTTTTTTTGCGCTGCAACAATTACAACCTGGCTGTGTGCATGCGTCTCCTTCTGCCTTATCAAACGCTTTTAATCACGCTCGCAACGGCCTTTCCCCAGCGTAACCGTTCCACTAAGGGAGAACGGGTGCAGTATTACGACGAACGAATCTAACAGGCTTGGTAGCCGTCCGATCGGCATGCAGGCATCCCTGCCCTGGGCAGACCAACTATTTTGTTTGATTTATAGACGGACAAGTGCACGCAACTCCGGCCAATATTTGGAATCTCCGTCTTCTCCCGAAAAAAAAAAATCTGCCCCGTACACGCTCAAGCACACTTTTTAATGAGGTGTCCCGCATGTTGAGAATGGAGCTGGTCGAGCTGGTAGCACACTAACGCTACATTTGCCACCACACTAATGGATGGCACAGCATGGCACACCGTCGGGGCAAAGAGTGCAGCATCGGCACACCACAGGAGGTCCAAAAGTGCTCTGCTCCGGCTGTGTGTTTCACAAAAAAAGGATAGAAAGCAAATGTTTGTACCACACAGAGCCAACAAGTTTCGGTCATTTTTTTACTGCTTATTAGTTGCCCAAAAAGAGATCATTTGAATTTGGATCGTTGTTCTTCGCTAGTAATGATCGCCTGCTTTGCCCCTATTGCGAATTAATAACCGAGTGAGTCTTTCCGAGCAACACATTTTTCCCCCCGTCCCAACCACGCATTAAGATTGCTTAATTAATAAGAGACGGGCGGTGAAAACTCGCCCCATGGTGCATAACGCATTCGAACCCCGCCTGGAGTTTGCTTGGACCCCGGCGATCATAACCTGCTGAGCGGAGAGCGTCAAGCCTACTGCTGCCACTCTCCACCAATTTGCAACATGCCCCTGCTAATAGGATTAAAGACTCGCTCACGGACAGGACACAAGTAGCGCTTGAAACAAATAAGCCCACCGATTCCTTCAGCACATCCCGATCGGGCCTGCCAAATGACGCTCTCGCCTAAATGCAATTTAGTTACGCTCATTTAGCCACCAAACGGGCAGCCTCCCAGGTTCTGAAAGGCTCCCTCCTGCGCCTGTGAGACCGTTAATAATTTGCACCGCCAAAGACAAAACCAAAGAGAAGGATGAACCGATGAAAATGGACACCATTTAAAAAAGCATTTTTCAAAGGCCACTTCTTTGGGGGAGAAGAACATGGCACGGGCATGCAAAAAATTATCACCAAAAAGCCCATGAATACCTAACGAGCCGATCGTGCGAATCTAGCGCAGAATTCGCATTCCACTCGCAACAAAAAACGCCAACCGACCTCTGGCTAATTTATTGCTCCCCATTTTTATCGCCGTAGAGCCGTTGCATATTTTAACCCGCGATCATAACTGTCACTTTGATTAAGCGCCGGAAAGGGGGATAGCGCACTGCCTATGGAGATCCTTCGAAACCTCCTCGTGTAGTTAAAAGCAATCAAAAAGGATGGCTTTTACAGCTCCAATTTCTCATCGGTTGATGAGACGTTTTAACATTCCCCAGCAGGAGGTTTGGATAGTTTAAGTTAGTGGCTAATGAAGTTATCGTGCCATCTAACAGCTACATTCAGCGCTATCTGTCGATCCACACCGTACACCTGTATTAGCATTGCAATTAAAAGGAATGTTTTACTACGGTGCCACAAAGTCAATCTGCATTACATTGCCATTAGTACACAAATAATACTTGCTTTAACTCCCCCATCATGCCCCTTCCCTCCCTTGGTGGCAACATTCACCCTTCGAGATAACCTAATAAAAGACTGCTGGCAATTTAAAAAACGCATTCGTCGAAGACACTCGCGTTAGCCGCGCGGCTCCAGCGATCTTCGGGCAACTTTCCGCCAACATATCAATCTCAATACCACGAGAAGGCGGTCGCTTCCATTCCGAACGATCAAAGCCGTCCCCCTACAAGTGCACACAAGTGTGCGCGGGTATGTAAATTTTTAATTCACTTACCCGTTGTGTGAGGGAAATTCAAGGGTAAAGTGTGTGGCTAGGGGTTTAGACACCGGTGCCAGCCATTCGCCACTGTTGTGCGACGACGTCTCGACGCGTGCTAGCGGCGCACTGCGGCCGGTTGCTACTGCAAGGCTTCGACGAAGAATTCGTGGGACCTAGTGCGACTGCACGCGGTGCACCAGAAGTACCTGGAGGTGGAGTAGGTAAAGGGTGAAAAATTAATTAATTGACGTTGCTATTGACCATTGGATTTATCTAGCGTTTATTCTGCTTCATTTGTAACTGCCGGCTCTTGGGCAGCCGAGGGCAGCAGGCGCTCCTAAGCCTTCCGGATAAAGCAGCCACCGCGGTTGCCTCGCGGGACGCGTTTCGTTACAAATGCTTTTGCAGCAGTGTCGTAGCACTCAGTCTCAGCGTGAATTATTAGTTCAATCAGGGAGTACTAATCCCCGGCAGGACTGGCAAGACTTGTCTCCACTGTGCCCTTTTTTCGCCTGCGGTGGGCCTGCACAGCTGTACCCACGCGTCCCATAAAGCAGGGTGTTAATATCCGGAAAAGTAACGGGAGCTGTTACTCCGTTCGTTTGTAGCTCACATAATGGGTTGTAAAACATCTTTATCGGCCTCTATCAGTAGATTAGTACCTTCATTCCCTTCACACTGACAATCAGACTTAAATGGAACCAGTAGCTCTCGAGCAGGATAATGGAACGGTAGGCAACAAACCCCCATTTTTCCTCGTTTCAATGCAGAACGTAGTGTGTGCCATGGGGTGCAGCTCTATGCTAGGCAAGATAAATGTGCATTTTCAATTTATGCACCTCCACCGAGACGAGTTATTACGCTGGCACTGTGTAAGTGAAGTCTGTGGACGGAACAAGAAAAAAACCTCCGAGCGATTAGATTAGAAGATGATATGTCAATTAGCGTATCGATTACAAGTCGCTAACTAGACGCCGGATTGGAAATAGTTTCGATCCACTCCATTTCAAGCACGCAAATTGCTTGCCCAATACCAATCGATCAACCGACTTCCTGCGCCGTGTGTACTACATAATCCCCAGCGGATGCTTTTAAGGTGCACATTAAGCTGGGAACAGATTTTCACCATTTCTCAGCCAACTCCAATCCGATCGCCCTAATTGGACGTCTCTCAGATAAGTCCTAACATTGCTTATCCAACGAGTCCAAACGAGAGCTGAACTACGACGACTTAATGGACGACAGCGTGTAGTCTGTGCCGTTCCAACCTCCCGTCTAGCTCCATAACCATGCGTAAGGCCACGCAAGCTCAATTTGCATAGTCATCAATCCTAGCATTGATCTCTAAATAAACCAATTTATCCGCACGATGACAAATATTCCGCCTACGCGTACACGACACTCAGCTGCACCGGCCTGGTGCGCATTCCGGTACACTCCGCACATTGTGTGTGCGCCGGCTGCGTGCTAATTCCCCTGCAGTAAAACAAACATTTAGTCTTCGCCAACGTCAATCAACCCCGTCAGAGGCTGCACCGGTGGTTGGATGATTGATGAAGAGCTTGCCGCCCTTTGGTAGAAGCTCTCTTTCTCTCTCTCTCTTTCCTTCACATCCGACAGAACAGGGGGGGTGGAAATAGGGACGCCATTTAATAACCCGTGGTACGATATAGTATTTCCACCTTGCCGACGGATCCGGTCTACCAACCGAAACGCTGTAACCGAACCGGAGCATCGCCTCCGATCGGACCTCCAACGAAGATTCTTCATAATCACATCAAACTGCCCAGAAGCTCCGGGTAAAGGTGGTTAAGATGGTGGAAGCATGGGAATTATAACCCGATCAGCTTCTCTAAACCCTCCCCACACGAACCCCGACAGGTTGCAATTATCCGCGTTTCTGTATTTGTTTTGACGTCCAGTTTCTACGCGCATTACATTACGGCCTACGCAGCAGTGCCCTAGGAGGTGCTTCTTCCGACTCATCTCCAGACTCCACAGACCACCACCACCTGTTTCATTGGTGGGATGGTGGTGGCGTGTCTGCGTGTATAATTACCATCATTTGAAATAAATTATTTGTTCTGCAGCCCCCACCGTTCATGCCCCAGCAATTGTGAACCAAACGAAACCGCATGGTGGGAGATAAAGATTGCTAATATCATAATTGAAACCAATGAAGGATATTAGAGTGTCGGAATGATTCGCAACGGGGCAAGAGAACGACCAATTCTGATCTTGTTCTTTGGGGAAACGGAATCTCGAGTTTTAAACGGGCCTGCCAGACGTCTCTGGATTAAACGAGCGTTTTAACAACAATCTGAGTGATAGACCAGCTAGCGAGCACTACAATGTTAAGCAGTATTTAACTACCCCATTTGCACACTCTGAACTGTCGTGCCTTTTAATGCATTAAGCAGCATTATTGCAGTACCCGCATCTCCTTAGCGCAAGCGTTTAGTCGTACGCCAACTGCACTGAGTTATGAGACTCATAAGGTGGACACGATCGCCGGACACATAAATATTCGCCTTGGCACGGTAAGATTAGATAAGTGAACGTGAACACGTTAACTCAATGCTTATTAATCCACCTCCATAGAGAGGAAGCCACATAGTGTCCATATGTATCGAGAGAGTTTCACTCCTAACGAGTCCGTTTTGCTTGCACATGTATATGCACACGTGCATTAATGCTGCTACTCTACGGGTGTTGTAGCAGTTTTAATGCCATTGCCGTTAAACGCATATTTCAATCGAGACGCGAGATTAAATTGATGACCGGCAATGTGCACTTGACATAGGGCTACGCCATCTTCCCCCCATTTGGTGACGAATCCTTTGATGTTCCCCCTAAAGATCGACAGTGCATATACACACACACTCATGAAAAACACTCACACAGGGAAGAGTCAAACCGCTTTCCAGCCCGACGCCGTACAAGTAGTCTCTTGCTCGATTTCCACTTCAACAGAACCGCCAAACGTACCGCACCGCAAACAAACGCGCTGTACGTACCGTGGAACAGGTCGGCGCCGCTAGCAACATCCGCGCCAGGCAGGGGCAGCAGCGCCCCGTCGAGACGGCGAAACATACGACCCCATCGCATACACCATACGGGAGGAGGCGTCCGTAACGGGCGCAACATCGTCGGCGATCAAGTAGTACGCGCTAGCACTCATAGACATCATAGCAAATCGATCGATCGGTAAGCAAGATTTCTCTCACTCTCTCTCCCCCGCTCTCTGTTTCAAAATTTGTCCCGTGAAATACGCATTTGGCACGTCTATTTTCCCCATTTAAAAAGAAAAAAAAACATGTAAATTATCCCTTCCAAACCCCCGTCGTCTAAGGGCAACACTTGCCGGACACGCGACACAACCGTCGGTTGTCGGAGCATCGACGATGGTTATCGATTTATCGATTTGCATCCGCATACAAACGAATGCTTATCACGCAATCATGCCGCGCCGTTTGCAGTCAGCTGTGGCCGATCGGTTAGAATCAGTTACTGCCTTCCCATGCTCACTGCTGTACATGTTGCCCGTACGTGCGTGCCTTCAATGTTGTACGATAAATAAGGGGAAGGGTAGGAACCCCAGGGGAAGTTGCCGTACAATTGACACTAACGTTCCTTTCCTTCTTCACCTCCACATGCCTAGCAGAGTTTCATCGAGCAGACAGCAACAGCCGGTGCTGTACAAGAACCTCCAGCAAGGCTCCATCACGCTCGAGATGGGATCCCAAGCGTTTCTGGCACCGGATCAAAATAGAACGCTAACTTACCGTACCCGACCGGACACACCGGTACAGTATCGCGTGCGGGACTGCTCGCAGTGGGACCTTCTCAAGGACGGTTGTTGATTTATGCTCCCTATCGCTTATTGATCTCGCAGGTAAATAGACATCGTACTCCCTCCACCAAGAGAAGAAATGGACGACTTCCGCAGGGTTACCATCATCGCGTTAAAGGACCCGGTGGAACCATGATGTCCGGTAGAGGTGGCGGCGGAGGCGGTGGCACTGGTGGATACAGACGCAATGGAGCACCGCTTCATCCCAAGTCGACAACGATCGGAGATCTGTGCATTAGCTGCCCTCCCGAGCGTACGGCAATCGCCCGGAAAGGCCTCGACGGTGTACTGATAGAACCGCCGTGTCTGTCCACCTGCAACGGTCGTCCCATATCCAAGGAACTGTACGAGCTGGAAACGTTGTTCGGACCGCGCATGAACTTCATCCTGCCCCACTCGTACGGGCCACCGTACAGCTTCATGGCGAAGGTGGTGAGCAAGCAGACGGGCAGCACGGTGCTTACCTGCGACCTGCGATACCGCGTGATCGTGAAGCAGTGCAAACGGTACAAGCCCAAGAACCGGGACTTGAAGGTAAGCTGCAGTCTGGAAAACATCTGGGGCTCGCGCTGTACCTTCCACTGCCGCAACGGTGGCTACCTTAGCCGACCGAACTCGTACGTCGAGTGTGGCGAGAACGAGCTGTGGGAAGGAGAGGAACCGTACTGCATCTTTAATGGTAAGATTTCGATCTGTGGATCACGAGAAACTCACCCGAAGTTCTTGGGGAACGCATTTTAACATTGCTTCTCGGTCAATATAGATGTTTCCGATGATTATGCGGCCGATGGTGATGCGTCCAGTGCTGCGAGCGATTGTCAGCTAGATATTCCACCGGAAAATGGACGCTTTGCTTGCGATCTGAAAGATAACGACGGGGCATCCAGTGAGCTGGCCGTACCGAATGGAACTGCCTGTCAGGTGAAGTGCAACGATGGCTACCATGTTCCGGCACATCTGCAACCCGCCACCTACTTCGGCTGCAACGAGGGACAGTGGAACAACACGATGCGGCCCTTCTGCTACAAGCCAACGCCGATCCCTAGTGCAAATAGCCAGCGCCGTAGAGGTTATGGATAAAGCTGGACACATAATGGGATCCTTGCTATCCTGGATCTTCCATGCAGATAGGAGGTAGTGAATTGGATGTATTGTTTTCTTGTAGACGAGAGTATTCGCTGTGAGACATGTTCGGGTATTACTTTAGAACAGAAGAAGAAATAGAGAACTAAATTGCTTTTTGTTTGGTGGCAACGCATTAAATTAAAAATGAAACTTTGACTTTAACCCGTAAACGACGTAACAATAACGAACATGCCTTACTCAACATGAATGTTGCCATATAATATCATCGTGTGCGCGTGAAACCCACTATAGACTGGCTCAGCAACTTTCGCTGGATGTTCGTGCATTCAGCGCTAGACGAACGAAGACTTCAGAGCGCGTCCAGAAGAGCTAAACATTAATTTAAGTCGCTCGTTTCATCGCTCTTTCGGCACACCCGCACAAAACGGATTGGGATGGTGGACACAACGAAACGCTGTCGTCGCGGAATGCAACCTAGTTGCGCCAAAGCTAAGAAAAAATGTGAACCTGTTCCTTACTTATTTTCAGTGCGTATTATGATTTTTTTTGTGTCGCTTTGTCTAACCCTAACAGTTTGGATTGCGAGAGGCAGGATACGTGTGTAGCGAGTAGTCGAAAAGGATCGAAAGGAAGAGCGGCATTAGTTTTAAGAAGTTGTGTATGGCTTATTAATAACATCGTCGTAATGTGACGAAATTTCGAAAAAGAACTGTTTAATCCATGTAACCGATCTCTCATTTTGGCGAGAGATTGTTCGTTAATTTGGATGCAAATCATCATTTAAAATTTTCATTTAAACATATTTACATTTTAGATATACTACAACATGCAGGCAGCGTTCAGAAACCGATGATTCAAAAGTTATAGTATTTTCGAATAAAAAACAATTTTCCTTCTTTTACCTGATGATACAACTTTTCAGACAGTTCAAAAATAAAAAATCGTATAACTGAGATGGATGTGTTACTTTAGAAGGAAAACTATTTTAATTAACCACAGGTAGGAGACATTTATCATCGTAGAATAAAAATAAGTTTTTCTTTCATTTTCAAATAAATAACCGTACTTTATCCACACTCCTCGATTACGATTTCATACACTACACTCTATACCGTGAATTAGTGAGGTGATATATTTCAATTAATCTCATTCTAAACAACAGAGTATACAAATACAAATCTGCCAATTCGTGGGACAGACGCATCCCCTCTAAACCAATGCATACCAACTGTTTTGCCTATCAATAAGTAATAAGAGTTTCATAAACGTCCGTTTTACTAACATTATGGTTTGCATGTTTCCTCATATTAAATCCCTATCCTTTATGCATTCTTTTCTTTTTGGCAATTACGTTAAACGAACTTACGCAGTTCCACAAGCCAATTTCACCTACTAACACTCACTGTCACTGATCTGAGGATTAATAGTGTTCAAACACCCTTTTATACGGTTGTTATATGTTTGCTTATATAAAAAAGGACATTGCTAACCAGTTGAAGTATGTAAAAAAAAAATCACTATACATAAAAAAGCATTGCGCATTGCGTTGATACTAAACGGCCATATCCCAACAGACGAAGGGGCCATTTTTCTTGTGGCAGGTAGCAAGCGGATGGGTAGAAACGCGCGTTACGTTCTTAAATTCTAACATCTTGTCCCGTTTAACCCAAAACGGCGATCGCTCTGCGCGCAGAGGGGTAGGGAGGGAAAAAAAAGCACAACAACTGCACAACAAGCTGGAATTGCACAATGCTACAATGCGACTGTGTGTGTGTGTATGTATGTATGTGATAGGGAATCATTTTCTATGCTATAGTCCGTGTTATATGGCTAGTACTTTATCATCGTTCTTTTCCTTTTCGGAAGAGATCGACCGGAAAACGGCTTCTTTTGTTTGGTGAAAGATATTGTGATGATAGTGAGAGGCGTTGAAAGATAAGACAAGAAGTCATCTTTGTAGGAATAATTTTCTCCTTCCTCCCATCAGAATTGGCCGAGAGAAAGGAGGAATTGGAAAATAGGAACAATCTTCCTAATTTCACACATTAAACCTCAAATGATTTGTAACTGCTAACCAACGATGTGACAAAAAATACATCTAAACGAAAGAAGGGAAAAATAAAACGATTTTCATTAGGAAGTGTTCACTTTTCTTGAGAAACAAGGCCACCTGACAGGAGGGACCGTTGTATAAAACACGCAACAAAGTCTTACATATGTTAGCCACAACTCACTTCGACATAGCCATCGATCATCTTTCAATGTCTCGTATCGGAAAGTAGATAATTAATCGTCAAAAATATGAAAACACAGACACACAAAAGGCAAACATTATTCATCATGCAATAGATGGATTGTACAACGGGTGCGTACGGATGCACAGAAAGGATCGCGTGTTAGCATTGGTCGACAGAAGTACGTGTCGGTAGCAGAGATAATTAGTTGTAATAATTGTATTCCTGTAAATCCCATCCTAACCTTAACAGATAATCATAGTACAACCTCATCTTTATCGTGGAATGTTACGTTGGGGCTCTAAATAATTTGACGCTTTTTTGCTCCGCTCTGTACTCGGGAAGAAAGTATTGGAAAACGTATAACATTTGGATATGATTCGTGTTGATTGCTTTGAATGCCCTTTCTTTGTTTGATTCACAATCTGTTTTTCACAACTTGTTATTTTTTTAGGTCGCTATTGAGCCACACATCTAACACATTTTAAATGTTACCCTTTTGTATTAAAAATACATTTCTTTGACACTGGAATGTGATTACGTTTACGTTTGTATCATAAATGTTTTAACATTATTATTTTGATTCTACCCATTCTCTATCCTTGGTGTACTTGGCATATCGATTTCCTATCGATAAACAACACAATTTGTTGTATTTTTTACTCAAGCGTCCACAATGAGGCCATTGTTAACCAGTATTTTGTTTGATTGTTAAGAAAGGTGCTTTCGTTGGATCAACAGGACAAGAGTCAGCATAATGATTGATTCAATGTTTTTACTCAAACATTTAAATTCATCAAAAAAGAAGTTAATCGTTATTTATAGTTGGTGGGGTGTTAATTCAATAGATTGAAGTACACAAATGTACCATCTTATACTTAGTGGAGTGTGTAAAGATGCCAATCTGAGGTTGGACGCTAACAAAACTATGTCGCTAATTCAATAAATCAGAGAGATGCACATTGGTAACAGGTGTTTTGTGGGATGTAACCCAAAGATAGGTTTGTAAATTTATAATTGCTACATAGCACCTGGTCTAAATGCCGTCGGAAAGAGTCATGTTTTGGTTTTGCTATGGCAATACTTAACTATCGGTCTAAAAAACTTCACTTTTTGTTGCATAAAAAGTATTGTAAAGTTTAAGAGTTTTCCGTGCGTTAGTGGTCAAGCATCAAAAGATTCAATTGTCAGTACACAAGGAGGGAGGATTGGGAAGGAAAACGGAGTCATTTAGTCGCTTTGTCGGAATCGGAAAGAGGACACTCAAGGGACACACGAAACAAGTCCCCACTTCACTCATCAAACACACGATTCAAACTAACATTGATACCTTGGCCTTGCTGAGTTTCCAGCTCGCGCACGATAAAGTTGCGCAGATCCTCGTACGCCTGCTTCAGGTTGTTGTTCTGCACGACCACATCAAAATTGCCCGGTTCCGTTCCTAAAATGAAGGATGTAATTGCATTATCTTTCCTTAACAATTGATAGCAAATTAATGTACCATATTCAATTTCTTTACGCGCCGTATTCAAACGCTTCTGCAAGCTTTCCTCCGTTTCGGTCTGGCGACCGCGCAGTCGACGCTCCAGCTCCTCGATCGAGGGCGGATTTACAAACACCAGCAGCGGATTTAACCGGTCCGAGTTGCGGATCTGTTTCACGCCCTCGATTTCAATGTCCAGCACACACACCTTGCCTTGGTGCTGCACGTTCTCTACCGCCTTTTTGCTGCGAAATACGGCATTGTGTTAACACAGTGAGGACGTACGACGTAATTTGAAAGCGAGCGGCGTAAACAATCCCTTACCTAGTGCCGTACATGTTGCCACTAAATACTGCCGTTTCAATAAATTCACCATTCTCGATGGCGTTTTGCATATCCTCTACCGAGACAAAGTGATAATGCACACCATTCTCCTCGCCCGGGCGCGGTTTACGTGTAGTATGGGAAACGCTGAAATGTGATAAGAAGAGAAATTTCGTTAGCATACACTACCCTCATGCCACAACTTTCCTCCTTACCTGAAACCAAACGTATCCGGAAACTCCTTGAACAGTTTCTTCAGCAGAGTGCTTTTGCCCGAGCCCGATGGGCCACAGATGACGAGCGGACGAGGTCCCTGCTTCACCATTTTTCCGTTGAGGCTTGAAAATGCTGCTCAGAACAAACCAATATTAAAAGATAGTTTCAAACGCAAGTCTGTTGCACTTTGGCTAACTATAACGACAACACGACGTTCGAATAGTAACTAGAGCATCGACTAACAAGATGCAAGCTTAAATACTGCCTCTGCCGAGCAGTCAATTATGCCCCAACACCTCCAAGCAGACTATTTAATTGATACAGCAAACAATCATGCACAAAACTGGCAACTAATGAAAATTAATGTCCCTCCAAAAGCAACCTACCTGCCTGAGAACACTCTTCTTCACACCTCTCCCCTTTCGCACACACTGAATTAAATGTGCCCACGTAAATGGAATATCCTTTCAAACACGCAATATTTGCCAAAGGCGACCTCTATTTACCGTTCACTACCGATCTGGTGATTCTTGCTGTATTGGCACGGGAGCAAACAAACTCTGACTCATACAATTTTCCCGCGATCTTCAAACACGCAAGGGGTTGAAAAACAAGTAGTTTAAAAAAATTATTTTCCCTCTGCTCCGGAGGAAATGCAAATTTTCACAATCACACCCTGCCGAGGGGATCGTCTCGCCCTGTGACAAGGTCGTGTCCGCGACCGCGTGTACAGTGTTGCTAATGGCGCAGTAGATACGCTCTCCGGTCCTCCCGGGTTCTTGATCCAGCAACGTATGGATATGGACTGAGTTCGGGACGGTTCGGGTACGGGATAATATTACCCATTTACCAGACACTCGTTCCTTAGGCGCTTCGTGTTCGCAAACGCCATCCGGGCGTGCGCAAAGCAGCGCCCTTTATTTTTCGTGGCGCATGCGCACTACGCCGGCGAAGATGGAAGACGATCGCCGATCTTACGCTGCCATTTCGCGAAACCCGTTTTTGCCTATCTTGCCTAGCGCTCTCCGGTTGCTAAGCGGTTTCCTTTTTTCTACCTCACCAAACTAAACGCTGACCATCATGCACCGTCCTAGTTTGCCGAGGAATATTAATCATCACGTGGTTGGGAAATGGCGAAAAACTAGATGGCAACCGCACTGACGACATCTCGCCTAATGCCAAAAAAGGGATGGGTTCTCTGTATATTATTAGCGCGATGGGATTTGCGTGTCTCATATCGTAGTTGGTATCATGACGACAGCATTATCATCTACACTACATGTCATAGTTCCGACAGCAGAGAAAAAAACAAAACAAACGTAAATACGAACCTCCGATCCCTAATTACAACATCGTACACAATAGTTAATTTTAAGTGTCATTTTACGCCGAGGCACAGTACTCAGATGTGCATTTTTAGCCTAGACCTAGTGCAGTATTTTAAGAGCAAATCTGTTTCGCCGTTTTTTTTTTGTCTGTGTTTAGAGAATCGGCCAAATGGCATTCAATCGCATTTTCATCATGGAGCGGTTGAGGTTTCCATTTCATTGGCTTCGTTACCTTCAAACGAAACACGATGCCCCTCTTCTTCTTTTGCCGCTCTTTTGTGAACGTGAGAGGTGGGGATCGCCGTTGGCAACGTGCACGCATCTATTAATAGTACGCACAGATTCGCGGTTATTAAAACGGAACGCACCCATGTTTCTTTATAACCGCCTTCGGAACCCCCGTGGGGGATGCTGTGCGGGAGCAAGAAGAGAAATGCTCGCAAATTCTGTGAGTAAAACCAAGGTGCATGTTTTTAGGGTCGCTTTCTCTCCCAGACGCCGGAAGAGACCGGGGCAGCCGCCCAGTCATTGTTCATTCTTTCGTCCTCATTGTGCTGAGGAAAACGAAGGCATCGAAACTATAAGGGCCACATGGTTCGGAACCGTGCGATCGGAGATGGGTGGGTAAGAGCGCTTCTGGCATGTTCTACGATGGGATGGGTGAGTTTCTCTGTAAGAAGCAAATCATAAATATAGTATGCGACTAACTAAACGCTACAACTATCTTTCCATGAACCACTTTTGACGACGACATATTTGCAAGGACGTTACTCACCCCTTGCAATCAAGACAGTTAGTGTAAGCATGTTGAATGATTGTTAGGCCAGGTGGTTAGTCACAGACGGACACACAAACAGCAGTTTCGCGATGTGATGGAATGTTGATGCTTTGATTTTGATGATGATTAGTTTTCTAATATTAAGATTATTCCCGTTCTTGCACAGCCTCTGGAGGATGATTGCCTTTCACCTTAGTGTTCTGCGTGTTTTAACCTGACATTTGGCTATGAATAGCGTTACTATGGAACCGCTTGGAAAGGCTGTTGCTGCGAGGTAGAACAGTTTTCTAGAACCTTTTCGAGGATTGTGCTTGCTATTTTGGCACAGGATTGCACTCCGTCGCTCGCGATACTGACTTTAAAAAGATGCTCTACGTCACCACCGTCCGTACAAGCGTGTGAACGCGTGCTTTGCTTACTTCCGGGTATGTAACCGAGTGCCGGAATTAGAGCCGATATGCTTGCCGTGCAAATTGCTTACACCTTCTAGTTACCTTTTGCTAAATACTGTAGATTGTTCAGTTGCTGGATTGGCGCTCCAAGCAAAACAGTCCTTTGGCAGGGAAAAGAATGCTTTCCGCAAAACCGTAGTGTCGTGGTGGAAGTAGCAGCAGCAGCAACAGTAGCAGTCCGGCACAGGACGTTGTTAAGTAACATCAGTGGATTTTTCCACGCGGTCTGCAGCACTGCGCTCTCTCAGCCGGCTTGCCGGTAACGGTGATGTGTAAGCACTGACCGAAGTTTCACCAAATTTTCACGCTCGAGGCCGCGCGCGAACGGTACACGAAAACGAAGCGAGCAGCTTTTCCTTTGTATGCAGGTGCCGAAAACAGAGAAAATTACGCAGAATCACATTCACGCACACATCAACACTGCCGTCTATTTGCAGCTGCCGCGCGGCTTTTGTGTACACTTTTGACGGACGTAGCTGTCAAACGGCAGA
This sequence comes from Anopheles epiroticus, assembly GCA_000349105.1. Classification (NCBI taxonomy): domain Eukaryota; kingdom Metazoa; phylum Arthropoda; class Insecta; order Diptera; family Culicidae; genus Anopheles; species Anopheles epiroticus. The sequence continues at coordinate 739,726 of KB671643.1, forward strand.
AGGGAGACTCTGATGGTCATTTTTTTAGATAAACACCATAGCTTGTGTATCTAATACACCCGATTTTGGGTGCAATTACTACCCAGAAATACCAATTAAAATCCTGACTATTTTCAAACTCATCAAAACATCAAATTGGCACGTGCTTCAGCCAAGAATTCGGACTACGAAATGACCCCGCCTTGAACAACTTTCCCACTATTCAATTATTTTTAAATTCGGCTAGGGTGACCAGCGTTTAGCTCCCACGTGTTGCTACATACAAACTTTTTTTGAAAACGAATTACATTTTACGTTTTTTTACTAGTTACCTCTGACCCGTATTTTTGCAGATTGATACTTCCTTGTTAACATCATAGCAGTCCAGATTGAACACTGTACAATACATAGCGGACTCGGTGCAAGCATGTCCAAATTTCTATCTCTTCGTCGTCCAACGACAATCTCCAAATTAGCATCGCTAGTTCCTCAACATCCGGACGCTCTTCCGCAAGAAATCATTCCACAATGGGCGGATCTTCAACCGTCGGCAAAGCTGCCGGATCGTTGCTGTCCAGTGCACGCGAAAGACTTTTCAAGAGGAGAAGTAGGGCAAGCTCTGTGGGAGTTTCCCCCTCAGCATGGGTTTGATTTGCAGGATCCGTGTAATCGAGTTGTTCGAAGGACATACGAGGTGTTACATGATAAGCATCTGTGTGAATTTTGGACCGAGTCGCTTTGGAAGGTAAAACAAGCACAAGTTCCTGACATAGTAACTGGCCCTAAAATGTGTTTCCTTTACATTCATTTATTACAGAATTTAAAGCGGCGTGATTTGATCAACAGAGAAGATGGAAGGGTCACGTGTACACTTATGGAGCTCAACGAATATCGAAACTTTCTTTTCCAGCACTATAGATTGCAGTTACAGCGTCTTCTAAACAGACTGGTATATTGTTACCAAAGGAACAATCGATCCCTTTTATACCCAAATCTCCGCTTCTATTTCAGGCAAACGAAAAGTCTGTTGACGACCACAACACAAAGGTACAAATTCATATGGAAAACGTTCCAGACTTTGCGGAGAAGTTGACCATCAGGCGCCAACGGGCAGCTGGCATCTTCGGCAAGAAAATGGAGCAGTAAGTGTCGCAGGCATATTAATTATATCCCTTTCATTTTGTACGAACCATTCTTTCGATTTTCATTATCAGCTGGAAACAAACACTTGAAAACCTCAAACAGCAGATCGCAAACATTGTGAAAAATCGTGAGATGAAAAAGCGTCTTAGTATGGCCGAAGGACATCAACGCGATTTGCAGAACAAGCAACGTTATTATGAGCTTCTAGAGCTCCGAAAAAGGTTAGCAGAAAACGTATACTTGTGAAGAGCTATTTAAAACTGTAAAATTCTTTTTTATTCTATTAGGAAAATTCTGATACTCAAGAGAAGACTTCGGGAACAAGACAATTCCCTTCAAAAACGACTTATCAGCAACAAAAGAAGGCGTCAAGAGATAAAAACCAGAATGGTAACTGCTTTTCACTTCATATTTTGTATCCCTAAAATCAACCAAATCGTCTTCTTTCAGCTAATAGAACACTTTCGAATGCACTACGTGGCGTACTTGCGAGAGCGGAACGAAAGCAGGCAATACTTGGAGTCGTTTTTGATACAAATGCAACACAAGGTGCAGGATCGGAAGGAGATGTACGAACGCAAACACAAAAAGCTAGACGAAGAGCTCGTCCGCCGAAAGACGAGAAATCTAGCCAGCAAGTATCACCGCCGTAGTAAGGCCGCACTGGTGAAAGCCCTCCAAAAAGAGTGTAAGAAAAGCATACTGGCCAAGTCGGGCTCCGGAAAGGCTGCTTCGATGGCACAGGAGCGCATCGAGCGTGCAATCGATGCGGCTTGTACCATTCACACTACCATCAGCCCCACGGCTAGCAGCACGCAGATTATCGATACCGCGAGCCAGTTTGTGCTGGATCTACGAGACATTCTCGAGGATCCCTTACCGCAAGATCGGCTCATAACGGGCTACGTGGTGGATCGGTTGCGCGAAACTATGGACGAAATTGTTGAGCAGTCCGTGCGTGAAGCGCGTGAGCTTATAGAGCAGGTAGCGGTTAAAAAGATCGAATTCCTCCACACGGAAGAACAGACAACAATCAGGTCTTCACTCTCCAGCCAGGGAAGCCTTCTCAAGCTGCCCTCCTTTCAAGTTCGTTCCGAGATCGACCCGTCCCGCGTTTCGATTGGGCCGGTAGAAATCGTTGAGCACTACGAAACGGAAAGCTTCTCTTTGAAACAGTGTCGCAATCGGCCACCGACTCCCGTTACATCGGTCACCTCACTGGTCGAGTGTACGATGCGCCAATCGCACGAGGAGCGTGCCAGCGTCAGTGCGCTGGAAGTCTCGACCGAAACCGCGTTGGACATTTTGCGGCGAATACGATCCGATTCCTATCCGTTGATACACGTGATGTACAGCCAGAGACGTTATTTGGAGGGCAATCTGCTTAAGTACGGCATGATCGTGCAACCGTACGTCATTCAGCGCGTGCTAGCAGCAATCGACCTGGAAAGATTATCTATCGTCAGTGACTTTGACGGTGGTGAAGATAGTAGCAGCCCTGTGGATGAGAGGGAATCAATTCTTCTACGCACCGCAAACGCTCTGTTGCGCTTCCCCGAAAGCAATCACCAGTACGCAATCGCTCTCTGTGACTCAGTTCACTTCCTATCAGTGCAAGCAATAAGAAAAATCCAGCAAATACTGAACGCACCGTAAGTCGCCACCCGTGTGGTTTCTCTAATCTCAGAACTACAAGCGGTTTCATCTTATCTAACAACTATTAGAGTGTATTTATTGTGCTTCAGCCATCAGAGGACGTTTCATTTGAAAGAGAGTCGAAATAAAAAGGGTCTTTGTCTTTACACGTTGCTTACACGATACGATAGATAGGACTTTTAGGCCAACATTTTCTGTAACCGCCCATCATCGTACATCTTCTTGATGTCGGTGCCGCCACCGACAAAGTTACCATCAATGAACACTCGCGGCACCTAGACGGATGATACAGATAGATAAAGTGTTATTGTTGATTTGCACGCATAATGGGTTGATACCGTTGATTTGCACGCATAATGGGTTCGCAATCAGTATGATGTCATTGTTGTCCACTTACCGTTCTCGCACCGGTCAGCTCTCCCAAGATGGACTGAATTTCGTCGCCATCGTTACGCTTATCGAGCTCGTAGCAGGCGTATTCCTGGTTCAACTTTTTGAAGGGCTGCAATAATGGGAACATGTGGTATTGTATGTGATTGTTAATGCTTAAATAGTAAAGCAAACACCGGAAATCACACCTCAAAGCCACGTCATTCGCCAACGAAGTTCACATATGGGACACCCGTTCGATTGATCCGGTGAAGGGATTTTACACCACTTACCTCCTTGGCCATGGTGCAGTACGGGCAGTAGGTCTTCGAGAAGATGACCACCTTATCCTTTGCGATAGCGCTTTTCACGAATTCTGCAACGGGACCACTCATGTTGGCTGGAACGCTTCGGCTTACCAATGAACCCATACGATGTCGCGACTGCGTCTTGTATACACACTTTTGAGTCTTTCACCTCCTGGCGTAATCGCACGAACGGCGACTTTCCCCGTCTGGAATGAGGAATGCGGATGACAGCTGTACAGTAGTTTGAATACGAGCTGGTACACCGCAGGGACGTTGCACAAACACAGCCATTTCTGCTCAGCTATTGGATGGTTAGTTGAATCGAATCGTCAAACGAATCACGAAAAATTTATGTAAATTGAATTTGTTTCTATTTATTCTGGATTTTAGTGGAAAAATAATAAACCCATACACGAGGTGAATGTTTTTATTTTGCAGTGCGGTGATCGAAATTCACCACCCACCTCCCTGGCTGTCAACGAATGACAGTTTTCGTCAAATCTAGCAAACAGCAGTGGTGTATATCTGTTCCAGTGAAAAGTGAAAAGCCGAAACGAAAGGGCCAATTTTTGTGTGGCCTTTTTACACGTGTAAATCGTGCTCTCGTGCCTCGCTAGAACGTACAAACTGTGCGAAAAGGTAAGTGCCGTAAATTTAACTAAGTTTACGTTTGATAAATGATAGAAAAGTAGGTAAAAATCCACCTCACAGGTAGCATCGGGAAGCGATGCCCAAAATTCGGCCATGTTTGATATCTCGGGACAACAATCGCCGTGATGGCTACGTAGGAAATCAAAGACTGCATTGGAAAGCAGTAACGAAAACAAGCTCTTAGCTCTTTTTTAATTTAAGCTTGTGGTATTGCTATTTTTTTATTCGGTAGTAAGGGCCAGGAATTGCTAAAATTAGAGTATAAAACAAGTTGTATCCACCCACCCTCACCGGTTTTACCTTACTCACCCCCACACACAAACACACACACACACATTCATCCCTGTCCCAAGTCAGTATGGATATCTCACACTAGCGCCTAGTAATAATTCGTTTTAAAAGCATTTGTTCGGCTCGCTAATGAAAATGTCTCTTAATCGAACCATGTTTCGCTTCGTTTTTACTATTGTTATTGCTATACTTGAAGATTATTCCAAGTTTGCCCCGTCAACCGCCGCCGGGTTTTACGGGTTATCGTAGCCGCCGAAGCGCTCGTACTCGTCGTCGCCGTCCCTGCGGAAGAAGTCGCCACTGCTTCTGCCTCTCGCCATTCCCATCGCCGCCGCTTCCGTCGAGTTTCGTTCCGGTTCCGATTCACCGAACAACGCGCGATTCTATTATTACCGTGTTTAGAGCCAAGCCTGCGTTAAACGCTCGAGAGCCGCGTAGAGAACCGCGCGTGTCCGCCGTTCGCACAGTCCGCACAGTGCGAACCCCCGCACACATTTCCGTCCCGTCCGCGGGTTATGAGCAAAGCCGTCAAGATAGATCCATCAAGCGAAAGCAGCCGGGAGCTGCCCCCCGGTTCGTTCAAGCTCTTCATCGGCAATGTCGACGAGAAGACGCAGCCGTCCGAGTTGCGGCCCCTATTCGAAAAGTACGGTACGGTTGTCGAGTGCGATGTGGTGAAGAACTTTGGTTTCGTCCACATGGAGAATGAAGATCAGGGCCGGGAAGCGATCCAACATCTGAACGGATACGTGATTGGCGGGCAACCGATCAAGGTTGAGGCGGCCAGAAGTCGCCGGGCACCAAACGCCAATACGACAAAAATCTTCGTCGGCAATCTGACGGACAAGACGCGCGCCCCGCAAGTGCGCGAACTGTTTCAGAAGTTTGGCTCCGTCGTGGAGTGTGATATCGTGCGCAACTACGGCTTCGTCCATCTCGACCCGACCGGGGACGTGAACGAAGCGATCCGGGAACTGAACGGCATGATGGTGGACGGCCAGCCGATGAAGGTGCAGGTGTCCACCAGCCGGGTCCGGCCGAAGCCGGGCATGGGCGATCCGGAACAGTGCTACCGGTGCGGTCGGGCCGGCCACTGGTCGAAGGAGTGCCCGCGCCTGATCTGGGCCGAGCGCGGCTTCCGCGAACGCAGCATGTACGCACGGGATCCGTATCCACCGCCGCCGCCGCCACCCTTCCTTCGCGATCGTATAATGGACGGATTTAGGGTAAACATCGAATCACAAACCACCACCACCACCATCAGCTACCTCTACCCCTAATCACATTCCGCACGCAGTACTATTAGTTTTGTTTCAGTTTTTGGTCAATTTCCATCCCTCTATCCTTTATTTCAAAATTTTCTATTCTAAACTGCGCCTCTTTAGGAAAAACGTAAACAGGCAACTTTCAATATCTCATTTAACAGTCTACATCGATGTTTCATTATCTCTTAGTAGTTTCCGAAACATTTTGCTAGCACTTACGGACAAGACACATTCAGACCCTTTTGGATTACATTTCTGAAACGCCAAAAACATTCTCCAAAATGCTCTTAAGTGCTTTGCGAAGCGTTCGCTCTTTAAGTCGTGCTCTATTTATCTCAATCCTGCATTTGCTTCCCAAAATTCCTAACCGTTTTTGCTATAGTCATGAATCGAAGTGACCAAAAATAATTCCCATCGTGCAACATTTAACACCCCTTCCCACAGGACACCTTTGACTACTACGATCGGTATGAGGATCCGCGTGACCTGTTCGAGCGCCGGTACGCTATCCGAGGACGTGATTTTCCCCCCATGAGACGTGAAGCGATGCCGCCGATACCGCCGCTGATGAGGCGCAGCGTAACCGAAAGCAGCCGGGCTAGTAGCAGCAGCTATGAAGCGATCTTCAGCCGCCGTACGCCACCGCCGGCCAGTCGTAATGGTAGCAGCAGCATCAGTCGCTTTGGCGTGTACGAAGACTTTAGCCGCGACTCGTTTGACGATCGACGTGGTCTGCGCGGACCGTCGCCCACCCATCGATACGCACCGTACTGAGACGAATGGAACTAGGCGTTGATGGGCAAAGGGTATATGGGGATGAACCGATGATGGTACAGCCCGCTGGAAGGTACCGCTACAGCCGCAGGAATTAAGACACACAAACTACGGTATGAAGTTTATGTAAATCGTGCCCTGCAAAATGAATCGAGAGGGCATCCTGGATCTTACGGATAATTGCTGCAAGGTTGTACTTACAGCTGTTTAGAAAAGGAAAAGAGGGATACAATATTCTTGTTATCGGTCGGTGTGCGATACCGCCCAATTGCCGGAAGCACGTCATAGGGATGGAAAAAGAAATTCTCATATTTAGGAGAGCGCTAGAGAGATGCATTTTCGTTCACACATTTCTTCATTCTTATTTTAATTGACTGTGAAATATATTCATATAGGAACTCACACACCCACTATTTCATTGTCATGTTTTGTCCTACTTTTCTTTTTGTGTTTGTAATTTTAACAATTATGCACACTACATTAAAGGGCTGTCCTTGTTGATGCAGCAAAACTACTCATCACACGAGAGGGATGAAAGAGTTGTGAAGGATTCATTTTTGTGTTCACGTGCGTGATTGACATTGAAACGGATATCTTATCAAGAGAATGATTTTAGAACAAATAACGAAAGCAAGTGCAAGAACGGGCTAGAACTGGAATATACTTGTAATGACTATCGTAAGCTACTAAAAAAGATATAATAAAACAAAACGTTTTAAACACCTTAAACGAATCAGTTTCAAGTTCGAATCAAGTTAAGATCTCCAAATAGGTTTTAGTCACACAAGAGTAGTCTTTTATTTCACATTTGAGGATGGTAACCTGCTACGAAGCGTTTTGATGCGCTTCGCTAACCTAATCACAGTACAGAAGAATTATTCTTTACCGAACCTCTCTACAGCTCCTTCCAGCCATATTTGTTCTTCTCTTTGCCTTTGTCCCTATCCTTACCGTAGTCCTTTGTGCCCTTAGAATCGCCATACTTTCCCTGCTCCTGCTGTTGCTGCTGCTGCTTGGGCCCTTCCGTCTTCTCCGGTGGACAGTAGCAGCATCGTTGCTGGGAGTCTAGATACGATTTACAGCCCAGCGTAAGCGTACCGGTGAACAGCATCTTAGCTGCTGCTTTGCAACCTGCGCGTAGGAGAAGCCATAAAGCATTTGAATGAGGGAAGTTTAGCCGGTTTCATGTTAACCCACCCTTTACGACGATATCGCCCACCACATTCTTCTCGTAATCGTCGCAGTACCGATAAAGGCATCGTTTAAAATCCAAATCGCACAGCTCCTTGTCGCTGTTGCACGTGTCGTAGCAGATATCGTGCGCATTGCAGCACTGCTCCATTTCCACTGCCGGCAGATATTCGGTGCTAATCTTCATGCCAAGCGATCCACATCCGTCCGACTGTGGTACGTAAAACTTGTTGCGTGTGGGTGTTATATCTACAAAAAGATAGGGAGAAATCGTTAGTTAATGCTTTCTGTAAGGAAACTTTCAGGTTCGCTCTCTTACCGCCAGGACATTTGTACACACAGTTCTCCTCCACCGCCGCATCAAACACCTCGTGGACGACTTTAAACTTTTTCGCCACATGCAGCACATTCTTCATCACGTCCCCGAAGACGGCTTCCGCCGCGATGATGGCATCACGCAGGTTCGCAATCATGTTCGAACCGTAGCCGGTGTACGCGTACGTTAGGAAGGTAAGCGAATAGATCGCCACCTTCATGTAGGGGATCTGCATCTCGTCTGCGTTTTGTTTCTATTAAGTTCCGAACTACTTTTAGCTAAATAAAACGTGTCTTGCTCACGGAAAGAAATGCAAATTTGCGTCACTGCGTTGTCGTTTTGGTCTCGTCAAAAAAGTGGTGGGTGCCAGGTGTTGAGTCGGTTTTCCGTTTCAGAACGGTGACCAGATCACTGACGTGGTCAATTACGGTGAGTATGCGTTGGGGAGCTCTCAGGGTGGCAATTTTCACCAGAAGTACTAAGCATTTTAGCAAAATTTAGTGTTTATTTATAGAAACGTTTTTTTTATCTAGCGTACAAGCAGCTTCAAATAAAACGATTGTGGGAGGGAAACGCAAAGGGCGCTTTGTTTGTTTTGATGGATACAGCGAATATAACTCCATGTCCAATACTTGTAAGGTTGGCCGTATGTCTTTTCCTTAACGTTTGCTTATCGTGTTTTGGGGAAATTTAATCCTATAATTATATTTAACTAGATTATGTGTTGCATCAACTAAATATAAAACGTTAAATACATTTTCCAACACGGCTTACAACCAAAAGGACGCTTTCAACGAAAAAATCAAACGACCGTTGCTCGCGTTGGCAGTTGACCTTCAAAATTTGTTTACTCTGTGCGCGAGTTGACACTGACAGGCTGTGGTGCGTTCTTTTTCCCCCACTCCTTTTCGATTTTGGCATCGGAAAAACAAAGCAAAAAAGTGTTCTCCCATTCTTGGCGTCCTGCTCATAAATTGTGCTACCGAAAATGCGAATGCGTGGACTATGTACGCAGCTAGTTTGAAGGGGTCGTCCGGAATCGTGCGGAATCCGAAGGTAAAACTTGGGACGGTAACCGCACTTGCGGGTAACGCATCCTCGTCATCCTGCCCAACGACCGGGGAAGTGCAACAGCATCAGCGTGGGATAGAACATCGGAAGTGCATCGGCGTATCCTTGCCACCGAATGTGGACGGTCGCCCGCGGGGTACGCTGACGGTCGGGTTTGGTAACTTTCTGGAATCGACACGCATAGCGCCAGGCAATTCCACCACGACCATTGGAATCCGGTGGAACAGTACGAAGGTGTACGTTGCGGTCGATCTGCAGCTTGTGTGGTGGGGTCAGAAAGCATCCACCCCGGTTAGAACGCTTCAGTGGACGCAGGGCAGGAAGGACAGTGCGGGTATTGATTACGAAGTGCGCACTAGTGCCGATTTATTCCGTCGATATCTGACAAGCTGTGAACCGGTTCGGTTACGACTGTACTCCAAACGCACCGAAACGCTCATCGGTACGGCAAAGGTGCAAATCCCGGAGAAGATTGTAAACTTTACCGAAACCGCTGGACAAACCGTCACGGCACAAGCCTGCGGAGAGATCCAGAGCGTTCGGGGCTTTCGGCTCGGCGAACTGTGCTTAGAATTTTCGCTCAAGCTTGACCCCAGGGAGCTCCAGGGGGGAAACCCTTCCAAACCCATCCTTCCACAGTCCCAAAAAGGAAAAGAGAATCGTAAGATGATGTGCGTCGAGAAGCCTTTGGGAAGCCTCCCATCCGTACCCTGCAATGCCCCGCTAGTGATCGAGGGAAAGCTGGCACCGCTGCACGAAACTAAACAACGTCCACTAACCGGTGGAACAGTGAATTGTCTCACCGGCTCGAAAAAAAAGTTCCACACGCTAGACAACAATTCGAAGCGAAAGGTGCTGGACTATCTTACCGGTAAACCATTTGAAGATGACCAATCCCGTCCCTCCTCGGAACGTTCGACACTGAGCGAGATCTGTTCGATCTCACCGGCGGAAAGTATGCTGGAAGCGTTGGCACGATACGATGCAGCACCGGATCGTAACAAACACACCTACCTGCAAGCGGTCGACTGTGTTCGCGTGCTGGTAGAAGGGCTACGACTTACCCGGGCGGGACAGAAGGAGATACAGCACCGTACCAAGAACCAGTGGCTCACGCCAGCGATGAATGGGTTCATCGTGAAGATGAAATTTTCCCGCAATCCCGCTACAACGCTTCTGAAGTTCATCTCGAACCCGATGGCATTCGATGAGGTGGAAGTATCGTTTGAAAGCCAACCCAGAACGACTCGGCTGGTGCTACCGACAAGTGGTGGGGATGAAGGAGCAACGTTCGAGTTCGGCATCCATCTGAACGTGGGCAGCACCTTTGCAAAGGCGCGACTGTTTTACCTTGGATCGGCTTCGGTGACGCTGCGAGAGCTGTTGGAAGGACGGTTGGGTTGCCACAAGCGCTGTCCGGTTAGGTTGGCTGCGGATGATATTCTCCTCGGCACGCTAACGATACGAATGCACCTTGGTCGGCGCGGTCTGCACTTTGGATCCGAGCTGATTGACGCCGTTATGGTCAACGAAGGCAACGTTACGCTGGAAAGTGACTCGAGCGATAGTGACTCGTGGGATGGTCCTGCCACGGAACCGCTGCCCGCTCGCAAACATTGTCAAGCTCACAGACCACATACCTGCGGCAACCAGATGTTGTCGAGAGGACACCTTCGCCATCATGGTTTGTTTCCGAGCGCTAGCTGGACGTGTACCAGACACACCGGATGTCCCACAGACAACCAGACAAACCCTTCGGCGAAAGCATCCCAAGAAACGAACGTATCGGGAAGTCAACATTCGTCTAATCCTGCAAACAACGAACGAAATGATGCTTCAAATCAGCAACAATCCGCACCGAATGCGATGGAAACGGAAACAAGCTCCCCGAGGGAGAGCGTGAAGCTACTCCACGGGCTTCTTCATCTCGGCCAGCTGAGGTCAGTTCCTTCCGACACCGATTACTTCCTTGTGGCTCATCCCTTCTGGACGGAAGATTCAACCACGCTCACCTCAGAGCTTTGTCCGGAAGGTGGCAACTTTAACTACCTGCGCACGTTTCCCGTACTCGCCAATCAGGCTTTTATCGAGCGCGTTCGCAATCAGCACATGGTGGTGGAGCTGTGGCAAAAGCCAAGAGGCGAGCCGGAAAGGTTGCTCGGTTTGACCCGCTTGCCGTTGCACCAGTTTTACATCGCTTTCCGGGATGCGCAGCTCAGCGAGCACCTTTCCCATGCGAAACTACCCGTCATTTCGATCGATGGCTGGAGCGGCATTGGATCTCCGCTGGCCGGTGAACCGTGTGGAGACATTCAGGCCATACTAGCGATCGGCACGGAAAGTCAGATCGAGCAGTTTAAGGCAATGCGCAATCTCCAACACATTTCGACGGATGTTCCACGCTCACTGGCCAATCGTGTCACTGTGCCGAGCTCGCCAACGCGCCGTATCTATCCCCGGCCGGAGCATAAATCGATTCAAACGATGAGCAGCGGTACAAAGCAACCGCAAACGTCCGAGGTAGCGAATATGCTGTCGGCGTTTATCGAAAATCTCGCCCAACGGTTGCCGATATCGTCCGAGCGCAGTACGGCACCGAGCTACGATCACAGCAATGCCACGGTGGATCGATCGATGGAAGGACATCACGCAGGATCACCGCACTCTAATGCGAATCGGCCCCAATTGCGCAAAACAGCCGATCTGTTGGACAATCTGCAGAAGGCACTGTCGCAGCGACCATCAGCTTCAGCGCTGGATGGGCTCGGTGGGCTCGGCGGATTGGGAATGGCTTCTCTTCTCGGGGCCAGTAGCACACCGGCCGATCAAACACCACCAGCAGCTGGTGCAGGCACTGCCAGTGGACAACCTCACGACGCTACGGTACTTCCAGTGACGAAAGACGAAGGCACCGCCACTACAGGTTGTTCAACCGAAGGCACAACGGACCCACAACCCTCGTCGGAAAGCTCCACGAGCAAAGTATCACCAAGCGGGGAAACCATCTCACCACCGATCGACGAATGCAAAGTGTTCCGGGTTGCGATCGAGATTGAGCAGGCGGTCAATTTGCCGAAGCTGACCATCAGCAAGAAGTACGCCAAGCGGCACAAGAACCGTAACGTACCGGACACGCTGGAGTTAGAACCAAGTGCTTACGCCACGTTTGAGGGGTACAATCTGAAGCCCGGCATGCCAAATACGGTAAAATCTCACGAAGGAATCGTCTACACGACGCACGTGGTGGAACGAAACTGTGCTCCTGGGTGGCAGAAGCGGTTCGAAGTGCAGCTTCCGGTTGATTTAATGATGAATGTAAGCCTTCTAAGGAGGTTTATTTTATTAACGAAGAAGATAATAACGTTTTGTTGCTTTATTTTAGGACGAAAAACGATTTATACTCAAGATTTGGCGCAAGGCAGCTCTGAGTGATGCACCCAAGTGTCGATTGCTGCCAGCACCGATGGAGGATGCCGTGGTCGGGTTCTGTGCTATCGATCTAAGCGTACTCCTTTCTGGTATGCCGTACATCCTCGGTTGGTACAACATTATGGATTTTTCTGGACGCTGCAACGGACAAATCAAGGTACCGACCACCGGGATTAAGTGCTATCCTTCAAATGTTACGAAGATCTTTAACGTTTACATCCATCGCTTCAGGTGAACGTTCAACCGCTGGAAAACGTGCAAGTCTACAAAACGCTCGACGGGCAGATGAACTTCCAAATACCGCTTTCGATCGATGTCGACTGCAGTGCGATCGGGTTGGATGCGGCCAACAACACTTCGCTCAGCCGTGCGTTGAAGCGCAAGTTTACCGAGCTGGAGGAAATAACGGAGCGTCTGAAAGCGCGCCTGTTTGACGTCACCGGGGACGATGCGACCGATCCGGACGATCAGTTTGAGCGTGATCTCAACACGGAAGCGGAAGAGGAGGAAGACGAATCGTGGCCCGATCAGTGCGGCGATATGTCAAACCAGAAGCGCAACAGCCAGTATCCGAACGGTGCCCTAACGCTAACGACCAACACATCGTCCTACTCGATGTGTGCCACCGATCGGCGAGTAACCGAACAACCGGAGCGAAGTTTAACCGGTTGCTCGAACCGCAACCAAACGCGCCACGGTGGACAGCTGCAGCTGGAAGATCTGATACAAACGCACGATATCGACACACTGATCAATCCTGCCCTCATTAAGAATCTCTTGAATCCATCCAATTCGGATGAAACTCCACCGCTGGTCGATGATGTCGGAGGTGAGGCAGCCACCGATGCGGACATGAGTGATGGCAATTCATCCTCCTCAGGTTCATCATTACTTCCGAACGATAACTCGAAGCAGCAGCCGCAGCCGCAGCAACAAGATGCGAAGGGAGGTCCTGGCGACGTAAAGGTGAGGCAGATTGCGTCGGCACTGCAGAGGACAACGATTTCCGACGTAACGTCCGGCAAGTGCCGTGAAGCGCCCGAAGGGGAGCCGATGAAGGATGTTAACAATTAGAAAGACTTTATTAGGACCCCATGGGCGAAGGAAACGGGTGAGCAAGTCGGTTATTGTACAAGAAGAGCAATTGCAATTTCATTTTAAAAGGTAGTTTGTCGCATTTATGTCTTTTTTAGTGGTTAGCTCTTAATATTTATCTCGTAAAAGCGCACATTATCGTATCTTGTTCGGACTCGCGTACCTATAGCATCCTTTTTAAGACGCAGACTACCTACCGGGTTAAAACTTTCGACAGCGAATTGTGTATCCAGTTTGAGAATCAATACTAAGCTACAATTATGTGTTTAATCTTCGATTGTATTTTAGTAATAGAAAGAACTTACTTGCTACTGTCGATAAGCGTTTTTAGAACACAGTTTATTAGCTCGTCATTCATTGCGGCCCCTATTCAAACATGGAAAGATAGTTTTCCAAACGGAACTTTCGCTTCAACTGCTTGTTACTGATGAACTGGATCGCTGCACTGGTCTTGTCGTGTCGGTGATAGTATGCACAGTGCCGGACACGCTAGAGAAAGGGACATTAGGACTTTTCTTCATCGAGGAAAATTGTGGTGTGTCTTACCTTATATTCCTTTAGTGCATCCATGCGTTTGTTTTGGTCGGACTTGTGCTTAGAGCAAGTGCGGGCATCCTCCAGTTCCTTCACCATGCAGCGCCGGCAAAGAGACCGATCCGTTCTCAAATTCTTCCAGTAGTCCACCTCCGGACGTTCGTCACACCGCTGACAGCGATCAAAGTTTTCCGTCTTACAGAGTGTCCTTGCAGCGGGCATAATTTTGATGGTGCCACCAAACGAATGGTTCCGTATGTCTTTGCGCGTTTTGAAGATGTACGTTCCGACACTGATATAAGATGTAAGGAAAGATAATGGTAAAAAAAACCCGAAAGTAAGGCACAGCATGTAGCCACTTACCCAGGGTATGCAAGCGAACGATCCTTGGTACGTTCATCCGTTCCACTGCCAAAAGGTTTTGCCATTTGTTTCGCTTTTGATTGTTTCTTCACCAAATCGTAATCTCCCACACCGGGACTGTTACTAACTTCCTCAAAATTAAACCGCACACAAGCGGCAGCCAGTGGTCCATATCCCTTGCGGCTCACACGTTTTCGTAGCGCCGGATGGTTCTCGGGTGTGCCCGCATCGTACCCGATGTTGTGACTTCCTGGGGCAAGATTTTCTCCCAACAGCTCTGGCTGTCGACGGCGCATCAGCGCACTCACGGCGGGCCCTCGAAGTGGTACGGTTTCTCTCTCGATGCTGGAACCGAAGCAAATCCTTGCCTGAGGTGGACGCTGTATTACATACTCGAAGCCTGAGGAAGACACTGAAACACATTAAACGGCAAATCCGGATTCAAACGCTCCTATCGGTCTTCTAGAAATTGATCCCTTAAACTCGAGAACGACTCGCACCGAAATCATTACAACGCCCGAGGATAAGCTGATATTCCTTGCGAGCTTCCCGCAGAAGCAACCGTGAGAACTCGTTCATTTCAATCATCTTTAGAAAAGCCCTTAAAGCACTACACTTTTCTACAGCTCCCCGTGAATGATATGCTACCACGCCGAGTGCCTTAATCAGACTGGAAACTTATGGAGAAAGCAGCCGAGACATTACCATCGAAAACTCTATCGCTCGAAACGCCAATTTCCACCAAAAGCAACGAAACAAAACCACGTGCCGATGGTGAAAAGCGTGTGGCCCGCATGTTAGGGGGACGGGGCCAAAGTAAACATGCCGTTAAGTTTGCATAGATTGTAAGGTTACAACGAAGGGTGGGTGGGTGCCTTCCGTTAAGAAAACAAAAGCATTACAACATCGTCCAAATGCGTGGGAGAAGACCGGGTTAGGTAGCGGGGGTTTTATTGGTGTGATTTATTTTCCCCAAAACCTTAACTCAATCAAACCAAATCCTTTCGCCCGTTTGGGGCGGTGGAAAGGAAAAGGTTGAATCAAAATTTGAATCCGTGACTGTGTCACAATCGAACGGGAATCGAACCAAAGGACAATTGATTGGTCCATAAATTGTGTTCGCTTTTTGGAGAGACGGAACCCGAAATGAGTCAGGATGATAAGGGAAAGGTAAAGGGTTTGATACACTCATCCGAAGGAAGGGACAATCAATTTGATTGATTAATGAGATGCTTCACTAGAGGGTGACAGGCACAGGCGACAGGTTCCGTGGAATGATCCAAGTAGCCAAGGGGATTGTTCTGTCTTTTGTTTAGTATTTACTCTTTTTGTAGGGCCTTGAAGAGTTAATCTGTAATAGCTGAACTAGAACTACCCAAACCTTGTGATAAGGTAAGTCCCGGGAAACATGTGTCACTGCTCCTGTGTACACTTGGGACACATTTTCAATTTCAGAACCATTCATGTCTAGAGATTTATAGCTTCATATCGCACTGTCGTGGCTCAATAAGGCACGGAAGCTCCACAGAGCGCTTCCATCGTCGCGTGACAATCAGAAACTTATTGCTGGTGAGAACTTGTTGGAGGAAATCGTCCGTTGGAGGTCCCTAGAGGCAAGAGGAAAAAACGGGAATGATTCGGAAAATATGAAAATTCCACGTTGGTTTCTTCACACTTTCGCACACCATTTGGTAGCGGTTGGTAAGGACAGCCTTTTTTCCTTTGCCTTGATCTACCTTTTACCACCATGACGGAAGATTTCATCGACCGTTTTTGGCTTGCTAACCCCATATTCAATTTGGGGATTGGTGCTCCAATACCAGAACATACAGACGTAGACACAACAATCGTGAATTTACAGCCTTTCGCTTCACTTCGATCGTAGATAGGGTCCGGAAACGGGGTACAAAAAAAAAAGACAATACACCAGCTTATGGTAATTAGTGCTCCCTCCAATTAGAGCTTTTCCACAACGAATAAGTTATGAATCTGCTTGCTGGAGCATGAGTCAGCGACATTAGAACTTTATGATGGGCACGATGATAATGATGATATCCAGTGATAGAAGTTGTTAATTTTCTAGACAAAAAGGACAATTTTCTTTGTTGTCGCAGCTAGAGCCAAGTGATAATGCCTATGCTTGTTCGGTTCTTGTCCAAATCCACTTTACCTTCCATAGCGCACCACTACGCCAAACGATGAGCAGGGGGGGAACAAATTTGAAGTCAAAAACTTTCACCAACAGGCCAATAAATTCATCGTTTCACACCCGCACTTGCTGCTGCCGCCTTGCGGGCAACCGAGGTACCGATTTTTCCGTCCGGTCAAGCAAAAATCACAATCAATTCTGGCACCGCAAAACCGCGTGCTTACTTTTTCCACAGGGACCGTGCAACAGTTTTTTCCTTTGTTGCTTCGATCCGCGTGACGAAGGGCTAGAAACGAAGAGAAAAAAAAACGTTAGCAAAGCTCATAAAAACTCTTACCGCGGGAAGGAAGGTTGTGGAGTAGCGTGTGAAAAGTAAACATTGTTGCAGCCAACCTTTCCCCCCTATATTGTCCCATCGGTCGTTGTTTGTTTGTGCGCGGCCAGGGATGTCTTTGCTTGCGAAGGAATATGTCCTTTGGTGTCCTTCGCCTACTTTGTACGTTCGTGGTTTCATACACCTGACCACAGTGACAGAGGCAATTTTGCAGGGCAGGATTGTTCGGTTTATTCGCGTGGAGGCGGCCTGATTGGATTGCTCCAAACAGGTGATATCGGTTTGCGCGCCGATCGATACACGTGGTGTCTTGGTGTGAAGGAACGCGATCGTGTAAAGTGTGATGTGATTGCAGAAAGATAATGAGAACTTTAGTGAATAGTTTACACACAAACCTGACTAAGTGTTTAATAATCGTAATAATGTAAACCTGAAGATAATTTTGAGCAGCCGAAATTATCGAATTTTGGCGAAATCTTCAACGAATTGTGGTAGACCAAGATCAGCACGTTGCGTTGTTTGTTTAATCATTGCTTAATACTTCCATTAACTAACTTATCGGAACGTACATCGCAACTATGTCTTACATTCGCATTTTTGATGAAATTCTGAAAAAAAGTGATGGAAAAATTTATATTGAAACAGAAATTGTTTCGGTTTAGCTCAGAGTTTTCCTAGGACATATT
This sequence comes from Anopheles epiroticus, assembly GCA_000349105.1. Lineage (NCBI taxonomy): Eukaryota > Metazoa > Arthropoda > Insecta > Diptera > Culicidae > Anopheles > Anopheles epiroticus. The sequence goes on from KB671643.1 coordinate 757,330, forward strand.
ACTCAAAATAGGCTAAGAAATCGGCTCCGGAATCAACAATGAGAAGATCTTTAAAATGGTTAGTTCCGGATTACTAAAGATCTTTTCTCCGTTTTCAATTCCGATTTTGAAGTCAAATCCGGGGCTAATTCCTGAATCGGAATAGAAATCAAAATCTAAATGGATCTCATAATGAGAATCGAGTAGATCCGAATCCAAGATCCTACTAATAGTGTGAACAGACGTAATCGAACTATCACCGTATCTAATTCTATCTAATGTTTTAGATTTTTTTTAATCGTTTACTTATGAAATTTTATGAAAGAGTTACTTTGAATAACTGCCTCTTAAAAAAAGAGCAGTGAGATGCTTACGGTTGCAAGTTATTTTTGCATTTTTAACTATTTTTTTACAAAATGAAAAATATAAAACTAAAAAGAAGGCTTAAATGACAAACAAACGATTAACGGACGCTTAACAGCACTACCCGTGGTACAATTGACACCCGTTGACAGATCTGTCATTGCGTGTTCAACGGGAATCGCGCACCCCACCGAAAACTGTCAACCGTGCTCGACGGGTAGCGCCAGCGCTAGGGGAACCAGTCTAAATTTACCATGAAAAATATTTCCTGAATACTAGCGACAGCGGTGTGCGATGTGATTATGTGGTGTGTTGCGGCAATGAAATGAAAATGTTCCTGTCGAACGAAATTGCACATGGCGGCGGTAGAGCATCATGGAATAGGCGCTCCGTAGAAACGCGTCGGAAAACAGGTACAAACCGGGTGTTTTCGGGCTGATTTTTGCAGCAAAATGCGTTGGAATGGTCGGTGAACGAGTGAGCGATGGAGTTTGTGCAAATTTCGGACCAATTTTTGGGGCGAAATGACGAAAATGGCTGATTTTCCAGAACCGTCCAATGAACTCGTGCGGCGGTCCATCGTCGTCTGACCGTGCTACACCAGAGCAAGCCCGTCCAGACGGGGATGATTTGGTGGTGCAAATATGTGTGTGTGTAAAGTGTGTTCTGAAGTGAAGATGATAAATGAGATACATTTTATGTATAAAATTGGTAATTTTAAAGCAATGAAATTAACGTTTCAGTTTTTTAATAAGTTTATCTCACATTTTACGACTTTAGAGTATGAAAAATCTGAATGAATAGAACAGGGCAAAAATAAAAAATATTTTAATGATGTCAGAAAAATTTAAAGTAATATTTTCCGCAGCAGCAGCGGATTGGCTCGAGTGTATCTTAAATAGTGTCGATTATCAGAGCGGGGCATCTCCGCTGTGCCAACTATGTTGCTATGTTAATGGTGTGTGGGGCGCTCTGAAAAAGATGAAGGCTATCCGTGACTTCTCGTTATAGTGTGCCTTGTGGCCTCAATTCGGCTAATCATACAAGAACATGAATGAATAAATTGTTTTATAAAAGATGCGTCTTAACGGTTTAGCTGCTGTACCTTAAGTAGTAAATTATTAATTTGCTACCATCAATTCATTAATTTTGACGTAAATCGAACTTTGTCGTAGTAAAGTGCGCAACGTTTTGAAATTAGATTCTCTCGATGCATCGTCGGTCGTTCAACCGGCTGAACAAAGAATATTTGGAAATGCATTTTTGCTTCATTTTTCCTCTCATCATGATTCATACATCCGACAGGCCGCCGTGGGGGATGTGCTTATGTGCAATACTTCCTCCGTTCGTTTGCGAATGTGAAAGTGTGTATGTGTGCGTGTGTGTTCTTGCATACCACGAGATTAATTTCACATCGCAGGGGTAAAAAGAAGTTTTTTTAGTTTTGCTCTCACCCCTCGCAAATGGGGTGAAGCAATATTTGATCCTGTGATCATCGGCGTAATTTAGTTGAACCCTTGACACAAGCGGCACAAGCACACATCAACGCTTACCCATACATGTGTGCACAATCCATATCTTGTTCCGGAAGAGGGTGAAAGGTGTAAAATGATTGCAAAAGATTATAGAAAATAAATTTATTTTAAAATACTTTTCCATTTTTTATCTTTCAGGCTGTTCATTCCAATTCCATCCTCCTTAGGAGAAAAGCAAACATTCACACTGTGTGGTAGTCGTTTCGCAAAGAAAAAAAAGGTGCCCTGAATTTGCTTCCCCCGAGCTCTGTTCCTGACTAACTGCCTGCCTGCCTGCAAACGAATCCATCCGCAGAAAGTAAACGGTTAAATCTCTCTCCAGCATTCTTCATGGTTGTGAAACAGAAGCTGCATAAAAGCCAACCCACATCCGGGGACTTGAGAAGCCATTAAATTTCGCACGGAAATTCGATCTTTCTAATTCTCCCCTGTCTGCTGGTGGTAGTTAAAGACGCCTAGCGATTTAAAAATGACCACCACGCGGGAGGACGTGCTGCTGCAGATGGGTGAGGTACGGTTTAAGAAGGGCGACGGTACGCTCTACGTGATGAATGAACGCATCGCATGGATCGCGGAGCATCGTGATACTGTGGCGGTGTCGCACCGCTTTCAGGATATAAAAAGTAAGCAAACGATTCGAAAATCTCCTCCATTGTGCGGTTTCCATTTTTAATTGCTTTTGTTTGTTTTCCAGTGCAAAAAATTTCCCCGGAAGGCAAACCGAAGGTACAGCTACAGGTCGTTCTGCATGACGGCAACAGCTCCACGTTTCACTTTGTCAACCGGCTCGGTCCGCCGGCTCAGATGGCCGATCGGGATAAGGTAAAAGAGCTGCTGCAGCAGCTGCTGCCCAACTTTCGGCGCAAGATCGACAAAGAGCTGGAAGAGAAAAATCGCATCCTGACGGAGAACCCGTCCCTGTTGCAGTTGTACAAAGATCTCGTCATCACGCAGGTTCTGACGAGCGAAGAGTTCTGGGCCCGACACGCCAAGGACCACATGAACAAGGAGCAAACGGTAAAGCAGGACATCGGGGTGTCCGGTGCGTTCCTGGCCGACATTAAGCCACAGACGGACGGCTGCAATGGGTTGCGCTACAACCTGACAGCGGACATTATTGAGTGTATCTTCAAAACATACCCGGCGGTGAAGCGGAAACACATGGAGCACGTGCCGGGCAAGATGACGGAGGCGGAGTTTTGGACCAAGTTCTTCCAGTCGCACTACTTCCACCGGGACCGGATCGTAGCGGGTGGCACCAAAGACATCTTTACCGAGTGCGGCAAGATCGACGATCAACAGCTGCGCCAGTCGGTGCAGGAGAATCTAGGCGATCCGCTGCTGGACATTCGGGCGTTTGAGGATAACACGCTCGAGGAAGGTTTCTGCAGTTCGGCCACCGCCAAGCAACAGACGGTCAACAGTGGTAACATTGTGCATCAGAGCATGATCAAGCGGTTCAATCAGCACTCATTTTCGGTGTTGAAAACGTGCACGGACGTGAAAACGCTCAACTGTGGCATCGGGGCGATACTGTCTGCGACACCCGGTGCAAACGATGCCGCGGGTGGTGGTGGTGCTGCTAATGGGCAGGCCGCTGTGGCGAATGGAAAGGACAAAGCTTCCAACAACAACAACAGTCTGCCGGCAGACGGAAGTAATAACAACAACAATAATACGGTGAATGGATTCAGCAAGAAGGATAAGCGAACGCACGACCTCGCGAATGGGACGGCGGACCACAAGGCCCAGAATGGGTTGGTTGTGGAGCCAACGATAAAGAAGGCACGAATTCAGGCAAAAATCACGTACGACGATCTGGAGGGCGAAGATGACGAGCGGACACGTGTGAAGCAGCTGAATTTGACCAAAATCGAACGTTACCTTCATGGGCCGGTACCGGCAACGGGTAGTGCCGGTGGACAGGACTCGTCGCTGTCGAGCAATCAGAAGCGCGGCGGTGATGGCAGTTTGCATGATTTCGAAACGACTCATGCAATGATCCTTGAAGCGGCCAATGGGACGTGGAGCAATCGGACGCCGCACAAGCTGCTGGTGAGTCCGGCTGCTGCCGTCAGTGCGCTAGGCGATCTGAGTCCGGGCGGTGCGCTGATGAGAGGATTCCAGGAACAAAGCCTTGCCCGTAAGTATTACAGAGTGGATGGGAATGTGTGTATTACCCTCCCCTTGCTTTAAAGTGTTCAATCGTAGCTATTTCGTTCCGGTTGCGGTTGGTCAACGGCAAGGTACAGTGAAGCTTCATTTTCCACACGAATCGAACGTTTACGTCGGTCGGTCATTCGTACTAAAATTTGAACACATTTTAAATCAATTACTGTTTATGGCCTGTTGCATGAAATTTTGTTTGCATCTATTAATTATACACTGTTATCTTTCTTTGCAGAACTTGTGCCTCCGGATATAGAGAAGGAAGTGCGTAATCTTTATCTTTCGTTGCTGGAGCTGCTGAAGGAGTTTTGGAAATGTTTCCCACCAACCACACCGCAGCTAGAAGCGGAAGCAACCCGCATGCACGACATACTGCAACGCTTCGCAATGGTCAAACTGAAGCCCTTTGAGGTACGCCCAGTAGCGCCATCCATTCTTCCATCTGCTCGACGTCCCTAAAAATACGCTTTTCTTTTTTGGGTTGAATTTTTAGGACCGTGCCATGAGAGAACTGTTGCCATTGGGCTCCTCGCTAACGCTGCATTTGAACCAGCTGCTCCAGTCGGCCAACAGGAAGTATGTGATCTGGCAGGAACGTCAGCGCCGTACGCACAGGTAGCAGCAAGGTTCCTCCACCACAACGCTTCATTAGCGGGCTGTGTTGCTGTTGCTGCTGCTGCTGTTTTCTATCATCACAATCCTCACAGAATCGATCGGCGTCAACTTCTTCACCATTACCATCTCCCTTCGTGTTCTATCTTCCGATCATATTTTGTTCTTAATTTGTTAATGTTTAGTGAGCGCTACAGAGGTTTAGAAATTAGTTTTTGGTTCCACACTCATTCCCAACTCTGCTATAGACTGTAGGTTGCGCATGAAACAGATCCATGTTAATGGCTATTTTTAATGTTTAAAAAGAGAGCAGAAACACATTAACAACAAAGCCGTACAGCTCTTAAATTGTGGCCTATTACCAACGGAGAAAAAAACGCTAGCAGCGAAGAGGGAATGTGAAGGGGTTGAAGCATCAAAAGAGAGAAAAGGGAGAGTGCTAGTATTACTGACAAATAAAAAGGAAGCTCCTGTTTGTGGGTAATAGATAGATCGGAACAGGGATGAGGAATTTGAAACGATTTAAATGAGCCAATTTGTCAAAGAAAAGAAAACAAAATCAATTATTTCTCAAAGATCATGAAATACACATTCATATCATCTTGGAAAATTGATAGTAGCCCCCCTGTGTTGGCACCATCAAATTTGTGATTATTTTGAGAAAAAGTGGAGAGGAATCACTAGATCGGCCAATTCAGACACAACACTGCGACTTGCTGTGAGTTAACAAAAGGAAATGAGGAACTGTAGTTTCGCCGTCGAGCAGGTTGGATGTGCTTTGTCCCTTTGTGCTCAAAGGAAAGCAAAAATATAACGAATCTAAGCCACTCAAACGAAGTGGTTTGAGTGGCTTAGATGAGGAATGCAACGAGTTGCGTACTAACTACAATTGAAATAAATAATCAAGAGAAAATGAAAATAATCAAACAATAGAAAGGAAAAATAAAAACAGACGATCAGAAAAAAAAATCAAACTAAAGGCGCACACAAAAGAAATGTGAAACGGATAGAAACATGTCTAAAATGCATGAAATGTATTAGCGATGGAATGGAATAAATTTGATAGAATGTAACGAAACCGCTAGATGCTGTGTCCCATCGCGCTACGGTACGACTGTAGATTCGAATTATGGATTGGAATTTCCTATAAAATGTTTCTTCATGTTCTCCAAATCGTGTGTCACGATTGTGTATTATGCTGACAAACAACCTTCGTTGTCGAGTATACGAGAAAAAAATCGCAGTAAAATAAACATCTTCTAAGTATTACCGGTCAATTCAAACGGCCAGCCGAAGGCTGTCAAAAAATAAATTGGTTGACAACTGTCAAACGGTTTAGATAACACCAAGGTGAGCTCAGTTCCCAAACATCAAATTTCTACAGCTGTTGGAAACGCTTCAATTTATTGGGTGTATCTTTCTGAATTTTTAACCTAGTTTTATATCACAATTATGTGAAACAGCAATAACTCTTCTTTTGTACAAATCGATGATCACAACTATTTTTTACTTCGTTGTATGTTTTGCTTTTGGAATAGTTTTCCACTAAACTCATTCCCAACTTGCCTGCAAAGGCGTGAGTTCCTTATCGCAGCGAGGCGATATTTATGCGACCGCACCGAACGCTTGGGCCGCCGCGCTCGTTCATTCGCAGTACGCAGCAGGAACCATTGCGAGCGCGTCAGAGGAGCGACAATCGTTTTCGGTCTGTGTTTATTGTTGTTCTGTGTTGGAAAATTGGTAAAAATAACAGCATCCAGCACTGGTAAAGTGTGTCTAGGGTTACGTGTAGTACGGCCAGTGCAAAGAAACCAAGTGAAAACTATCCCGTAGGTGTTAAATTCTACCGAGAAAGAGGGTTTGCCTCTGCCTGGTGGTTTTGCTACAGGGAGGTAGAAAAAAGGCAAAGAACCACAATGTGAACATGGCGTTGGTTCGATTGTCCTATGTGAAACGGACGCGAGAAACAGAAAAGCCAAACAATAGCGTGCACAGCGTTGTCGAATTGACTGTTTTTGGCGTAATTTAGTAGGCTGTATGGTGTGTTAGGTCGATTGAAGTCGTCCCCGATAGAGAGAAGAAAGTGTTTGAGCGAGGGAAGCGCCCCGGAGCAGGGCAGCAAAAGCTGTTTACCGTGCGGCTACTGTATTCCGCAAAGGTGTAAAATGTGATTTACCGGGAAAATTGGCCCTAAACACACAGATGGACGCTTGTTGCCGACCTGGGTAATGGGTTGCTGTGTGCAGTTTTCCGGGAAAATCTCCTACCAGTGCGCGAGTGATGTTCGGGCTGAAAAGAAAGTGTATTCTTGTCCACACTGCCCTGCGTTCTGTTCATCTCCGTTGGTTTGAAGGGTTGTTGTGGGAGGTGGACACGACTATATACTAGCAACTAGTGGTGGGTGCTCGGAGATGGAACTACCCGACTCCGAGGAACCGTGTACCTAGCTCCAATACAATTCGGAGAAAGCCATCCCGGAGTTGATTAGGGAAAATGATTCAGGACCTACTCTTCAGACAGACGAATTGATTCCAGACAAAGCATAATTTTTCCCATCACTACCCGCAACTCCCCGAGTGTGAGCATATCTTGCATGTCGTCTCTGGATTTCCTCCCCCGGAAAAAGTTTGGAGCGTGACTGGGGCGTTTGATACTCTTCTCTTCTGGGGGGCTTTAGCTGCGCTGTGTGACCATACACATCCGAGTATCCCGTGCAATAGAGTATTTTTTTTTACTTTTGCACCATCCTCTCGATACCTGAACTTTTGCTTCAAGCTTGTTGTGGATGCTGCTTCCTTAATTTCTTCCTCAAAAATCCCTGCCCGGTCTGTGTATGTCTGGTGACCCACGGAAATGGAAATGTGCTGTGTCGGTGCGGGGAAGGGTACAGCATGGGATAAACTCTCACCTCCCTCCCTACGCACACACAGGGCGTTGGAGTAAGAGCGAACAAAAGAGAGAAGAGGGAAAAATGGAAAGGAAAAAGCGGAGTTGGTAGTGGAACCGCGTTTTAGTAGGCAAAACTGTGGGAGCGAGAAGCCGCCGTTGTGTGTGTCTCTCTAGCGACTCGCACGAAAAGCGAGAGTGAAAAATAGGAAAACCAATCTAGTTTGTTTCATTGTGGTGCGCGTGTTGTACGGTGCTGGCTGCCTGACTGACTGGACTCTCGTTCGCGTTTCGATGGTGATCTGTCCAATTTCTTCTTCGCCAGGGAAGAAGGGCAATCATCGGGCACACTTTGCTAGAATTTTGTTGCTTGGGTCGTGTTTAGCTGTGGTAGGTGCGAAGATTCGATGCGATAATTGGAGTCGGAGTGGCTGGTTTGCCATACGCAAAAGTGAAGCCCGGGTTAGGAAAGGCGATACACACCAGGCAAGAGTCCTTTGTGTGTGGTGGTATGTGTGCTGCGTTTCGGGGTAGCAAAAAAGGACGAAAGCGGCCTGTGCAGATGGAAGAAAACGGTCATTCCATTTATAGTTCAAATTGTTTGCACACTTTGTGTTGCGCTCTGTTAATTTTCTACAGACGAAAAAATGGTTATTCTTCTTTTCATGTGTCTGTGTGAGCGTGTGTCTGTGTGGGTGCGCGGTCAGTCTCTCTGGGGGCAGTTTTTGGAAAAATCTTTCCCTGTCAAGCGTGGAACAACCCGTGCGTGTTTTAGCGAAACTCGGGGCACCATAGACACCGTGTTGCTGGCAGTCTTTCTTTATATGAAGAATTGACTATTTGGTTGTAATTGCATCTATTAATTGAGTCATAACAATACCTCTTAGAGAGCTCATTATGAGTCACCAACAATGAGTCATTCTTAGTGCGGTATCTGAGAAGAAGGTGATGGGTAGAATGTGTTGAATAAGATTTTTTATTGATCCACCTCATAACAAATTACTCTTTCTGCCAATTTTCCCCATTTCGAGCCAAACATGTGCGTCTATTGTTTGCTTCTCATCCAGTGAGGTGCGAGTATTTATACTAAGAATTGGGCAATGTACAACTGTTTGCCAGAACGGAAGAGTGTCGTATAACTGTGATTTGTGGAAGTGTGTGGCGTTTTGATAAGTGATTCTTGAGAATACTTTTGTGTCTATTTTGGTATTAAGCCAGGCGTTTTGATACTACTATGGGGAGTTTCAGTTGCCTTCTGCAAGTGTGTTGTTGATTCGAGGATAATTGTTCATCCTTTGGATATCCTTATTTTGCAGCTCTGAAATCAATTATTTCAACCTTCCGCGCACGAAAAAATGGAGATTCCCGGTCGGATGTTTTAATGAAAATGATGAACATGGTAAAATCCTTTACCGTGTAGAGAAAGGCGTTGCGACTGCATTATTTTAATGTAAAGCAGTAAGAATAATAACTTAAACTAAAACGGCTTGTCAGCGTTGTTATGGCGTTTTATTTTTGCTTCTGTTTTTAGAACTGTTGATGATTTTCATTCAATTCAATAGTTCCACTCGACGCGTTCTCGTTGACATGCCCACATTACCCCAGAATCCCATACATTGCTGCTGCTGGGACACATCCTTTCAGCCGTAGTGCTGCTGCGCTCTCTCCCTTTCTTTCGTTCTCTCGCTGTGTCTCTCGCTCTCTCCCGGGTTCCGGCTTTAATTAAACGCACTCAATCATTTTCCCATCCACATCTCTCGCTCTCTCTATCTCACGCAAAATGATCTCAGGCTGGCACCAGAATGACACAAGCGTATGGTTGAGTTTTCATTGATGGAAAAGCTTGCTGTCGAAGAAACCCGGGGAACGCTGGAATTCTGTATATACTGTCTGTTCTCTTATCGCGATAGCCGCCATCTCTTCTTATTTTGGCTTTTCTGATAACATTCTAATCGCAATCCATTTCTCTTACCACAGATCGAGAACGAGTGTGTGTGCTGATATCCCTGAATTTTCTTCCTGGACGAAGAAAATGAAGCGATCCGCCGCTAGAGACTGTTCAGAATAGCACAACGATTTAGAATTGCACACGCGCGAGGAAGAAGCGTCGACAGTGGCTGTCATTTTGTGTCTCGCTGGGGTCAGTGGAATAGTGGCTTTATTCAATCGCCCCACACGTTGTAATAAGCACAAAACGGTCATAGTGAAGAGTTGTACATGCAACACACGAAACCCCGTGCAGATGTGTGTGTACCCAGTGGAAAATGGTATGGAAAGTGTGGTTTGCCCGTAGTGGAGGTTTATGCTTCCTATCGCATCGAGCCTGTCCGGCTACAGCTGGGGAAAGTGTTGAAAAAGAAATGAAAAGCGTGTGAAACAACCACCACCCCCCTGCCGTGCACTCGATTCTATTCTGTGCGAGTTTGTGTGCCAGTGTGTGTTTGTGTGTGCGTAGAGAAAAGGCGTCGCTCACGCACTGTGTGTGCGGTTCCTCGCGTTTCCTCGGAAGGGAAGCGCACTGAGCAGTAACGTCCGAGCAGCAACGAGCAAGAAAGAGAGCGCAATTGTCTGTGAGAAGGAGTGAGAGAAGTGTGCGTCCATCGTCTGTCTACTTTTTTGCTGGGCAGTGTTTCAAAGCAATCCAAGTACACATAGTGCTTTTGTGAGCGTGTTGAAGAATTGTGGTCTGGAGCCAATCTTGACACTTGAAGAGTCTTCTTCCAGGTGATAGGAAAAGTGTGGAGCTGATCGCGCTGCACTTTAGAACGAAACACGAAAAGTACGACGAGCGAAGAAGCAGCAGACGAAAGGAACACAGCGGCCATACAAAATGTCCAGCTGGGCGCAGCGGATGCATCGCCGGGCGGCAACGTTCGGCAGCGTGGTAACGTCCTGTGGCCATCCCGGCACGCCGTACCCGCACCGGCTGGAGAAGGTAAAGTTTGGCGTGCCGCTGGAGGAGGTGTGCAAGAACGACATACCGGGACCGCTGCTGGTGTTGATCCTGAAGCTCAACAAGGAGGCCCCGTGCCGAAAGGATGTGTTCCGGGCGCCGGGCAACCAGGGCGCGATGAAGAAGCTGATCCACTTTCTGCAGCAGGGCCGGCTGGTCAACGTGGACAACTATTCCGTGTACACGATTGCGAGCGTGCTGAAGAAGTTCCTGCGCAAGATCCCGGGCGGTGTGTTTGGGCGGGACGGCGAGGCGGAACTTTTCCAGATTGTCGATCTCGATGATGAGGCGCAGCAGCAGGAGAAAATTCACAGGTACTGCACGATTTTTGACGTTTCCATTTTGTACTGGATCGGAATTTGGCATTCAAGTTTTAGGTTATGTTTTGGAAGGAAGATGTCTAGAGGGTAGACGGAAACGTAAGGACGCTTGCGGACAAGGGGAGTTTTCTTTTGCAGGAATTTTGCATGAGAACTTGGTTCTTGTGAAAATTGAAAAAACATTACTTGATAAGACAATTCATTTCATAAATTTACTGCTAATAGAATCTTGGGTTGTAGCAATACGGCCTGTCCGTTTCTACTAACCAAAAAAAAAATAATCTTGCACACTCTCGGTGGTCGAGAGATGATGGCGTAGACTTCCTACCATGGTCCGATGCTTACTATAAGTAAGACCATCCTGATTTTGCTTTACGTCACAAGAAAGCCATGTCTAATTGGGCTTAGCCGCAGTCCTTAACCTACAATGGCTATTCCGCCAAAGAAATGAAAAGAAGGATAGCTCCCTGGCCTATGAAATGGAGAAATTCCTATAGATATGTAGGATTCTTTAAGAGTTGTTTTTTTTTTCTTATGAGTGATTGGAATAGTAACATTTGTTTGATGTGCCTAATATATGCCTTTACATGACTCTGTGGAGTTTTATCTTGTTGGAATTGTAACAGATAATAACCCAGACATGTCCAGAGGGGCGTCAGTAAGTGTGGTGTGTGTATGTGTGCGAGCGGTGGACAGACCACACATGCCGGACCAAGCTTCTTGTCTTCTCCCCCGCAAGGGAGGCCACATATGGTGTGTGTATTAGGAAGTGATAAACAGGATGTCACGGTTTCTGATAAACAAGCTGGTTATGTGTCATGTTGTTGCGCTGAGATGGGAACAGTTGTCGGAAGCGGCATTTATATTGCATCAAATCGGCCAGTACCCTGGGTGCGCGCACGTATAATGACAGTAGGTTAACCGAATGGTAGACAGTTTTTGTCGTGAATCATTTTCACTCGTTGGTTTTTTGTGCTCGATTTGCAATTGAGTCACAATTTAAAACTCTCCCTAGACGCTGATTACAGTTTGGGGATGGATTTGACGGGTAGGTTTATAGGTTTTTGATTAAACCCGTTGGAAGCTAAATGCCAGTGGTTGATGGACAAGACGAGAAATTATGTAATGAAGTATGTTTACTAGGATGTCTGAAACTGCACACCAGTCACGAACAAGACATCGATTATTTCCTTTATTCGTCTGCTCGGTGCACAACTATGCTGGCGTCAGAAATGGTTACAGTCAGTCGTGACGTTGTTTTACTTATTGTTCGCCTCTGCTTCTCACGAGCAACTACCAAATTTTCAACACAACCTCCTTTTCACTAACAATCGAAATTTAGTATCTCTTTCATCTAACTTTTGTTTTTTTCTTCGTAAAGGGTGACCATCATTCTTGTCATTGCGCACAGTTATACGTGATCACTACCCGAATCGCCCCTTGGGCAAGATAAAAACGCCCCCTCAAGGTCTTGAGCGTGTTTTAAAGTCTGGGCAGTCTCCTTCAGCCGTTTCGACTGAAGGCGCATCATCCATGGCAAAACGTTGCACAAAAGCCCATCATTCGTTTGTGTCTTTGGCGTTGTTGCGCTTTTTATGAAGGACAGTTGCGGTCGGTTCTCTCTCTCAGTGTGAAAGCTTTTCGAAAATAACCGTTCACCGGTTGTGGGTTCCGTTTTTTGTTCTGTTTCGCAAAACATGATATGTCTTTAGGGCGCCTTCAGGTCTGCTTTATCGACGTTTGGTGCCAGACCAAAGTTGAACGCACTTTCGGGGGAGGCCGCCGTGGCGGTACGGAACTAGCGAGCTGGAACCGAGCCGCGAGGGTATAGTAATCGGGGTCTTACTTCCGGTTGTAATTTGGAAAAAAAAAACTGGGGGTACATATTGTTTATGAAATATTGTGTTTAAAGACACAACGCGCAATATGTGTGGGGTTACTCATTGTTTCGATTTTATTTCCAGAGTTGCAGCAGATAATGCGCGTTTAAAAGTGGATTATACTATAAAAAGTACACGCCCTCTGTCACTACTGCCAGTCACTGTGGAAGCTGTGATTCTCGGTGTGAGCAAGGAGGGCACCTGTTGCATTTGCGCTTAACCTAGTGGTCCACGACGCCAAGAAGCGGATAGAATGCCTAACACCCTGTGCGAATTGATGTTAATAGCGGATAGGGGCGTGCGTCACAAAAAAAAACATCTACAACCACTTTGCTAGTCGCTCGTTGCTCCAGAGAGGCTTGCGAGAGATGATGAAAGGCGGACGACCTGCCAGAGTGTGTAGCTACTTAGCATAAAGCCCACTCGGTTCTGCGGGCTCAGGTACCAACCCTCTCGAGACAAACTCTCCGCATCCATCGAGAGCGGTCGGGGTCGTCCAATCAAGAACTTCTACGCTTGATGCAGGAGAACGAGGAATCGCAATTCAACCCAAACATCTAATCATATCAATCAACTGTGTGGTACCACTGAACGTAGAAGAAAGGAAGGGATGTAATATGGCCATATTCCAGGCGGTTAATGGTTTCCAGAAAATATGTGTGTCGCTTCCATAACCGCACTGCCTTCGCTTCCACCAGCAGGGCAGTGATACGCCTTTAAAGTAGGTTTAATTTAATTTCGCTTCGCATCAAGCTTAGGCCGTCGTCGGAGGGTAGCTTGCCGAGGCCTTATCACTTAGAATGAAGCATGGCGTATTGCATCGAATAGAACTACAAGCTTTTTACTGTTGTGTGCTCGTGTGTGACACAGCAGCCTGAATGATGAGGGAGAACTGTCCAAAGGAAATCTAATGCATTTTGAACCCAAGCTGATAAATATAGGATCTTTGTGCATCTCCTATGGAATGGCAAAATGCGGCAAATACACTGCGCAACCATTTTACACGAAGAATGCAATTGCAAAGCATCATGCACACCAGCTGCAGCAGAATCGTGAAAAAGCGGGTCGCACACAACAGAAGTGAGTGTTTTATGAGCGCGGGAATTCGTCGCGCTGCAAAAGCAAAAGGGGGCCCCGGGGGTAGACCCTATCCGCCCGTTAGAATAACGAAGGAAGTTTGTGCCATGTAGGTTGAAGCGAACAGTTCCAGCTCCGCTCCTTCCCCGGGGGTCGAAAAAGACGGCAGCTAAAGCGATAACAAATGTATGTGTGGCTGGCCAACGAAAAAGGGGTTTTGGAAACGGAGAACCAGTGGTGTGCTGGGTGGTGTGTACGCTTTAGTTCGTTTTTCGTTCAATTTAGAAAAAAAGATTGAACGGTGCCACTACGACGACGACGGAACGTCGGTTGCTGCACTGTGTTTGCTTACACAATATCGACATTTGGTACACGACAGGCGCGCCACGCCGCATTGGATTGGATACTGACCTAGTTGGTTTGGGGCTGCATGTAAGCAGCAGTGCGGCCAATGCACCCAAAGTTGGAACATGCAGTTCCCTCCCGGTCCGTATGTAGGGGCACTAGAAATATTTCTCACTTCACGGCTCTTGCGTGTGTGTGTGTATGAATGTGGGAAGTCATGCAGTCGTGTTGGGTAAGAATAGAAAACAGCGCAACATACATGCCCATATGTTGTGCCAGGGAGAGTTAGCAATCCCTTTTAACCCGTCGTGCCTCTTGATGCGCGCGGCGTGCGTCAGTTTTATTGCCCCTCAGCCCGTTGTGTGTGTGTGTGCGGACTTCTTGGGATATTTTACAGCGTATTTGCTACAACATCGATTCCTCCTCCACGGTCTCAAAATCATAACTATGGGCGGATTGGGTGGATTGAAAACGACGTTTCTAGCTCGATTAGTCATCTTCTGAGAGACCCCTTCTGCAATGGACGTTGGATTGCAAATTAACGAACTGCACGAAGCTGTTGGACAGGCCAGCGGGTTAAACTTCAAACAGACGTTCGGCTCGGTGCACTCTGGATGCATTTTTATGACTATCGAAAGCATTCCATTGTCTGTTGCAAAGAGTCTCGGGCACAAAGCTCTGCCTGCCTGCTGCCACTCTTGGATAGCATCTCTTTATTGTTGGCAATCTTCTGAGTCATAGAGCGTTGAGGACAGCGAAGAGACGTTGCGATGTTGAAAGATGTGCTGCAGAAGAAACCCAAACGTCTATTCTGACAACTATTGGGGCCATTCATATCGTTAGTGTTGTGCCTCTACCGATTGCCTTATTAGGTTCAGCCTCTGCTTCTGTTAGGGTCATCCCAATTTGTGCTGGAAGGAAGCGAGGCCAAGACGAGCTTCGTCACGATATTTCCCAAGGCAGAGCGGCCGATTATTGTTTGCTCTCGTTTTCGGACTTGCCGTCGGAAGAGTCCATGCGGGGCGCGTTGTGAACACTGAATCAGGCGGAGCAATGACTTTGTTATTTGATTTTAATTTGATAACTGAATGTAGGAGGGGGAATCTTGATCGGACAGGATGGGCTTCTCTAGGAGAAGAACGGACTGACCTTAAGCTTAAACGTTCAACGTCAAAATGATTTAACGAGGCGCAGACTTTAGACACAGTTTCATATATTTCATAATTGCTTTGTAGCTATCTTGGTTTGATATCAGCACCAAAATGAATGCATTGCAGTACAAAGATGGTGGAATGTCTATCGCAACACTGTAAAGTAATATTTGCTGCTAACGCTGAACTGCTTCGTGTAGCAATTGCTGTCCATAATCTAGTGCAATCGGTGGGATATATTTCAGCACAGAAAACTCTGTTGGGCAAGAATGCGTGTACAATGCGTGCCTTTCCCGCGGTGTTATTTTCATGCCACCAGATTTTCGATCTTTTCTTGCAGTTTTCCTACGCGTTGCACCGACGCTGCTGTGCAAGGTTCTCGGGTGTTTGCGGCTCTAGGAGCAGAGGTCTTATGCGTGGGGTGTGTTAGCACGGGCAGTGTGGGAGAGAAGTCGATATCACAGGCATGCCAAAGCGTTAATGAGCGTAGGTAGCGAGTGGTCGTGAAGGTAGCGGTGACTGCACGAAAACACTCTTCTAATAGACGTGTAGAAGGTTACACGATGAGAAGGTTCTATTTCAGAGAACTGGTTGATAGTAATATTTAAAACGATTTCTAACACGACAAATGATATTCTAATATCAACAATGACTTACAATCTTCCAACATTCCTTCCAGCAGCGTTCCAGGTATTGCGAAGATTCCACATGTCCACATTATCTGTCCGGGGCAGCTCTGTAGAAGAGCAAAACCGTCTGGAAAGGTGGTTTAATGTTTGGCGGAATGACACCTAACCAAATGCTCCAACACAGTCAGTTTGCAGTGAAAGAGTCCATATTTGGTTTGGTGATTGTTTGCCAATTTAGACCAAAGTGGCGGCCGGACCGACGCCGAACAATGCACAATGGGCCAGCATTGTACGTCCGCACGTCTTGTACGCATATATCCGACCGATGAGTTTTGGTGGGTTACCCTTTCCCAGGTTTGCTGATGCGTACGTGTTGTGTGCGCGTGTGTTAAACTAAAACCCCGCCTGCGGGGCGCCCTAGGTTTATGGGCTGATGGAGGAGGAAAGCGGCGACGGTGGCGGATGACGGCATGCTTTAAAAATAGAGCGATGTATTTACGATCTCCCCCGAAAAAGGGCTCATCGCTGATAAGAATCGTGATTGAGTGGTTGGTCCCCGTATGCGGAAACGTAGTATAGACAGCTCTGCTTAAAAATACATCATCCACAAACGCCAACACCTTCAACGGATTCTAAGCCGCGTTTGCCCGGCTAACACATCGTTTCTGTTGCAGTTCAAACTATCCTTGTAACCAATCTTAAAGCGAGCAGATCATTTAGGGCAGATTAAAGCGCAGCAGTAGGGGATTATATGGGTTTTTTGGGGACGAACGACTTCTCCTCCGATTACCTGTTGGCGTCATAATTTGCCTTGCATCTGACGTGCACAAGTGCGTGTCGCGCGCGCCATCAGATTTCATCCTTCGCATGTCGATCGTTGACACATATGCGGAGATCACAGTCGTGCCAGCATAACACGGCGTGCGCGAGTAGTACCCCTCGGAATAGGGGGACAGACAGATCGGCGGAGAGCTTAACTTGATACTAGAATGCACTCGCAGGGGAAGAACAGGAGCAAGGCAAGACGGAAGGGTCACGGTTTTTTGGTCGTCCGCGTGCTTCGAATGACGATGGTGTGTACCACATTTGGGTAGCGTGCAGAGCGCGGCGTTGCGCGGTTGTAAATTGTTGAAATAGTTTTCCCTTGGCATCACAGGTTCTGCTAGCTGGCAAAGGGTCGCGTCGAGCGCTCTACGGCGCTGCCCTGCACGCCGTCCTGTCGGTGGGATACACCTGGTTGATACGCCCGTTTAGTTTCTAATTCAACGATCTCTCCAAGCGGTTTTAGGTGTCGCCAGGGTAGGACGACGTGAGTAGGTTCTGTTCAGAGTGCGCTACTACTGCTAGTGTACGGTGGTGATATTTTAGCTGACGCTGGTCTGGTTGCAACTCTTCTATCTTTGGTCGAGAACGATTCAAGTGGACAGTGTTCATTCCCAAAAGAGGTGCGACCGTAGGCCCGCCGCGCTATGATGACGATGATGATGGGGTGATGCCTCTCCCGATGCTGTGTGTCCATTAGTGGACATTGCATCCATTTGTCACGACAAGTGTGATAAGTGGTGTGCCAACATGCGCTTGTCGGTCCATATTTCCACAGTCGTCGTGGTCTGCCCGATTGGTCGCCGGCGACATGACGGTAGGCGCCTCACTGCAACTAAACGCGCGCTCTACACTGCATTACAAATGATGGTAAAGTTTGCAGACTTCTTTGAGAGCAAACGAGGAAGCACGTTTGGACTTACGATCCGAGTGCGTGTTGCAAGTTTGGAGCAATCTTATGTTGGCTAGTTGTGGATTTGATAAGGTCAACAATGTTAATCGTTTCTCTCCAAAAATATGGCAGAATGTTGTCTGTGAGGGCATTGCTGAATATTTGTTTAGATCTTGTCTAATTTAAGAGCGGCAACTTTGCAGTATGGTGAGAAGAAACATTAGTCTTGCCTAATATCTTTCCCTCACTATTGCTTCTCTATTCGACTCCTTCATTTCCATAAAATGTCGAGTAGTTACTTACCTACTCTTTTCATTGATTGATCGATTTCTTTCATCCCTGTAAGGTGTAAGACAGTACAAGAAGTGTTATGTAGGTTCCTCTCCATCTAGTCGTGAATTGAACCAAAGATGGATCGATTGAACAGCAACGTGTTATCAGTTACGCCATTGAGTAAGGCTTTCAGTATCTCCGTTAATTAAGCAATAAGATCTTAACCCTACACATTACCACTATCATTCCGGAAGATACCCGAACACAGAAATAGCGTTATCCGGTATTGATAATATCTTCTTTCTTTAATTCCGGTTGTTCCGTATCATTTTGGAGCGTTTTATATGGTCCTTCTGTATCAGCGCGATGAAGACAATTACATTTAAAGTGTGTTGTGTGCCAGTGTTCACTTAGTCTGGACATAGTGAGTGATGCTGATGGGCGATTTATTATGTTATGCTATGTGTGTGTGGAAATTGAGGTGTGTCCATGGTGCACATCACATCATTGAAACACACAACATCCCTCAGGAAGGAAGGAAAGAGCCGAGAAGCAAACACACACATTCCGGGGCTGTCAAAAACCAACAGCTATGGTGCGGACGACGTGTGGTTTTCCGTGTGTTGCGGCAGTTTGGTCGGCTGCAATTGGTATGCCTTAACAAGCACACACACACAATCGTACACCTACGCGTATGGTCGGACGCGGATGGGTAGTAAAATTGAACTTAATTAAGAGGTTAATTTTTCCTCCATTTATACCGCCTGCTCGTTACTTTTTCATGCTACGACAAACTGCCAGCGTGTTTTAATGGGTTGGTCAGGTTTTGGTTTGGTACATGGTTGGTACTTTTGGGCATGGCATGTTTGTACATAAAACATATGAAAAAAAATCAACAAATAACTCCATAATAATGTTGCTATATTTTTTCTAATTTAATCTGAAAGGTAAAATCTTATACTTTAGAAAAACCTGGAAGACTTTTCTCACCGCGAGAATCTAAACGGTTATGGGCGAGCAGAATTTCTTTATCCTCGCTCCGGCATTGGAAGTGGCTGTCTCGCACAAACTGTCAAAAGTGAGAGCACCATCAGCGAGACACTGACCGTGTGTGTGTGTGTGGGTGTGGAGGGATTGGAATCGCCACCAGGGTGTGTATGCGTTCTCTGTGTTTTTTTTTGCCGGGTGCTCTGCATCATCACCTTGCTCCTGCTCGGGAACGCTTCCGGGGAAGATGGCGGGGTTGCAGTTGGGTGGGTTACAACGCCGTCGAAAAGAGCGACAGCTATCGATTTCCCTCAGGGGGAGGCTGTTCCACAGTTAGTTACAGTTTTCCATTTCGCAGCGAGAGAAAAATCTTCCCGGCCCGGTCGTACTCGGTGCTCCGGTGCCGGTGGTTTAGATTTTTCTCCCGTACGCTGCTCGGCCGTGCTCTAGCAACGATGACGAAGATGGACGGATGTTGACGTTTTCGCGTCGTCATGCTAGGAGGATCAACTGGTGCAACCTGTCTGTCGGCAGATCTATCTATCCGTTCACATTTCTTGGGGGTAGCGTAGCGAAAGGCAAAACAAAGATGATACTACTTATAATGCTGATTAGCCTCGGAGAGACAGTAGAATTCTTCATTGGATGTCCCTGATGTATCGTCGGTTGTACAAAATAATGTTCCACTAAACATCTTGTAGAAGTATTGACGAACCTTCTCGGCCCCGATCAGTCTCGTCCACGAGTCGCCAGACAGTCTACTTGCAACGGTCGGTAATTATTGCCGGTAATCATAGCGCCTCGTTCATTCCAACGCTCTGGCGAGTTGCTGTTACTGTTTGCAAGTCTGTCTTCACTGCCCCCGTGGCATTGGAACTGCCATCAAGTGATTGACCATTAGATCTAATTATATCGCGCTCCAATTTTACCTCTTTACGGCGCTGTGGGATCCCGGAGCTGATGCAGTCTTCTTGACATTCTAAGAACCAGG
The DNA here is from genome assembly GCA_000349105.1 of Anopheles epiroticus. Classification (NCBI taxonomy): domain Eukaryota; kingdom Metazoa; phylum Arthropoda; class Insecta; order Diptera; family Culicidae; genus Anopheles; species Anopheles epiroticus. The sequence goes on from KB671643.1 coordinate 777,194, forward strand.
ATATTCCCTCACTGCGAGGTGAACGAAACGAAAGTGAACGTTATGAAGCAAATACCTTTGCAAATCGAGTCTCCACCGCCGCATAGCGCCTGCATCTTGTTTTGCAACCTCTCGACAATAAGCGCTACCGGGAGGTAAGGGGATTTAAAATAATTGCAATTGATTTCCCGGTGTTGCCGTTGTGTTCCAGAGTTGGAAGAGGAGACGCACACGTACTGTTGTGTGTGTGTGTGTGTGTGTGTGTGTGTGTTTCGAGGTGAAAGTGAATTCCATTCCATAATTTGCACACGGAGCTGGACACGAGTTGAAACCTTCAGGTCGTCAATTTTCAACCAGCTGAACGGCTGATTGAAGAGCGTGTTCCAGAAGGGGTAGCCTTTGAGCGACAGACTATTGTTTTTGCTGCTCATCGGCATCCCCGTAAGCTGTGAATGTATCATCATGTATGCAGCAGGGCCATAATTTAACAGTAATAACAGAGTGTGCTGTACCTTTCCGCAGGGAAGTGTGTCTTTTTCGCTGTTAAATCATTAAAGTTTCATCTTTGCGAGTGGCATTGAGAGATGCGAAGTTTATGATCCGGAACTGTGGTGGAGAGACAGGGCGGATATATGATACCAAAGATTCACCTTTTTCAGAGGCTCCATTTGCTGGACGTCTTCATCAACAATATTTTTGAAGTAATGCCTGTTAATGTGTTTGTTTTAGACATAGGCCAAAAACAATACCTTCGATAGAACATAACCATTCCCGGGGCAAGAGAGGTGTAAAAAGATTTAAGACGGCAATAGAACCTCAACGTCCGCACGAGGCAAACGGTGACACACACCCGAACTCGTTGAATGGTCCCTTCCTATCTAATCTTATCTTGCAAAAAAAAAAGAAACCATTTGATATAGTAAATTGCAACAAGAGGGCTCTCTGTTAGCTTGTCGGGAGTGGAAAAGGTACTTCTCGTTTGCCCTTTTTTTCCTCTTGCTTCGCTCGATCGCCTTTTGCGCTGTGTCTGACCGTCGAATGTTGCATCGTTAGCGACGGAGAAACACTCGCCAAGAAACCGGTAATGTGTACTGACCGGTGTTGTGGCGCCTTGTCTTGTTTGCTTTTTTGCTTTGCTTCCGATTTGTCGAGGTGTGTTTGTGTGTGTGTGTGTGCATGTGTCTTGGACGGTCGTGTGCCACCGTACTGTGAACGGAAGCTCTGCCCGGCCCTATCGGCCGCGAGAGCATTTAAAAGGGATTGTTGTCGCTTAACGTCTAATATGCTTATCAGGGCACTTCTGCAGGATGGATTGCAATGGCTCACGAAAGGGACAAACGTTTGGCGGGATTTGAGTACTTTACCGTTTCCCGAACGGTTGAAGCACTTCATTTAAAGTTGTGGTTTAATTTTCGTTACTGTTTATTTAAAATATTATATTATGTGTTTACACTGTGCACGTTTTATTTATGATTCCTTTTAGCAAGCTCGATGACTCGCGTTATTACTTCCAGTTAAATCGCTGCTAACAATGGCTTTGCTTTATTCGTTATTTATTTACTTTGCAAAGCACTGGGTACCGTATGATTGGAGCAGATTTATGAGGCTATTTTTTCTTTGCGGCTACGTGATGAATAATGTTTATAAGCTTCTCAAGGTTGCAGAATCGGCGAAACACCGAAGACACCGAGCGAAAATACTGGGAAGTATCGAGTAATGTCTGATCATCGGAGGATGCTGAGGTTGCTCGCCGATGATGATGGACTATTTTGAAACATGCATAGCGTAACGTACTGGACAGGACACAGGACAAGAAGGAAGGCCCTGGAAGGCTTGTCGATCAAGCCGAGGGTGACACCTACGCGCAAATCATTGAACTGGGGCACGTAAAAATGTAAACGATCGTCGACTCGAAATCTGTGGTTGGTCATCAAGCGAGATCGACCCTCCGCAGTGGAACGGTCGCCTGGGGGCGGCTTTAAATTGTCGAGATAAACCGGAAACGACGTTCGACATTATCGGTACGCGGCTGCTCTCTGGCACGCCGTGCTAGACAGTGTGACGGTGTTTACAGTTGGGAACTCTACCATTTTTTTTGCTCCCACTCCCCCCGCTTTTGAACTTGGAATTGTTTGGGCGTGGGTTGACTCGGGGGATAAATGCCTGATTGCTAATGCCGAAGATGTAACATTTCGAGGTTAGATACAGAACGAAGAATTAAGTCTTTATGAGGGTCTGTTCTGGTGTTTGTTCTAGAAAGCTCTTAAACCTTTAAATGAGTTGTTTTATTTGTGATTTGCGATTATTTGAAAAGGTACAGACCGAAGCACGCTAACATTTAGCTTTGGCGTATCTTGAGTTCCTCTTCATATCGAAACATGTGATTACTAATATTGATTAAGCTTTGAAGCTAGCAATCAAAGTTAAACCCTTCAAATCTCAATCTTTAGCAACTAAAATAATATTCAATTTTAACTCCACACGTTAAGAACGAAACCTTCTTCAGTTATTCTCATTGAAAAGATTTATTAATTTGACGCTCTTTCTCTTCCTTTTGTAGACTACTTATGTCACTGCCAGGCCACACACAGCGTTTGCTGGTGCTGCTGTTCGGTACATTCCGCGTGATCGCCAGCAACTCCGAGCGCGCCGACACCGGCATGACGAGCGAAGCGCTGGGAGTCTCGGTGGCGCCCAGCTTCTTCCAGTCCTGCGTCAGCGACGGCAAGACGGCACGGATGAAGGATGTTCTACGGTTTAAGGTGAGTGTTCGGACCGGGTTGTGTTCGCACACATTTTGCGAGTGTTTTATTGGTATTGGCGTGGTCGGAAGCTTTAGAGAGCGTCCGTTCTCCATCCATCTTCTCAAGCTCTATCCATAGTGTGAAATAGTAGTCGCACAACATCTTCTTCTCGTGGGGCGAACCAACACACCTCACTTCCAGGAACTCTGTTGTCACGAACTTGTGTAAAGTAATTGTACAAAAAAAAATGAAACTCTCAAAAATGGTAGATGAAATTGTCACGTTTTTGTAGTGAAACAACTTTCCAAAACCAAACTGATGCGTCACGAGTGCGTGCGTTACAGCTCGTAGCGAAAGGAGAGCGTGTTAAAAAATTACTCTCCGTTTGTTTACTTACATCACTTCAAAGTAAAGACATTCATCAAAAACATTATCGCTTGTTTGAAAGCGCCATCATTATTGTCAGCGGTAAATCAACCGCTGTTTGACACTTTCAACCCTATGGACACATTCGGTCCGGCGGCGGTAACGCTCTGTTACGTCCTGCACCAATATTCATTGAATTTGATGCCATCAAACGAGAAGAGACGGCTCGTAGAAAACGTCTTAGCCCACTTGGCGTGGGGCTTTTCCACGGTGCAAATGTGTGGCTGCGCTTTTTATGCGATCGTTGCGTTTCGTTGTTATTTAACACCTCACCGCCGTCCAAAAAAAGATGCCCATAAAGGAAATAAATGGGTGCGCCGCACATTGTGGACCAATCTCTCGCAACATGTATAACGCGCGCTTCGATTCGGTTAGTGGTGTTTTTTTTCGGCCAATCGGTTCACGTTAGCAACATATTTAAACCTCTTTTCGGCCATCATCATCAGCAGCATGTTCGTGTTCAAGATATCGTTGTCGTCACGGTGGCTACCAGCTTGATACGTCGGCTTCAAGATGAAATGGGGTGAATGGGGGGGGGGGGTGTACAAAATAAAAACATAAAACTGACCATCTTTCTCTTGCAGGGAGGGAGAGAGAGAGAGAGAGGAAGGTATCATGCAATAGACGGGCTGTGGTGTGCCGTTGCTGGGAAAGATGCGATGCGATAATCCTTCCTCCACGGCCGGTGTTCGCCTTTCGCTTGGGTTGTTGTCGACGGAGATGCGGTCAGGCAGACAGCCAGGTCTCGCCCACTCTTCGCAAGCCCAAATAGATCCAACGCGCTCATGCTACATTATCGAATCACGCATCGAATTAGCTTCCCGAATTTCGGGCGCGCTCGCTTTCACCCGGCTAAAAGCCCCAAAAAGCCGCCGCCCTGGTCCGGACTGATGGAACCCCGTGAATAGGTGTGTGACTGTGCCGAACGTGTGTAATACACCCACCCAACCAGGCTGTACTGGAACCAATTTTTAATCGTTTTCGGGGCAGCCAGCGGCACTGCACGGACGGTGCGTTTATTGGGCATGTTGTTGTAAGATGAATGAGTCCTCTTTCAATCCAGTCCGGTTTCCAGCAACCCGATCATTAGATCGAATCGCCCACAGATCGTGCATTTGCGATAGTGTGTTACGTTACATATTAGGCTTTTTATTCCGGCGGGTGAAGGTAACTGTGGGTGCATTTTCTGGCGCAGTCGATCGACACACCGAAAGAGTTACGTCGTTGTAATTTTTATTGTTTTTTTTCATCCACTTTTTCTATTGACCATTTCTTTGCTTTTTAAATGTTTGAAATAAACGACAAGGAAATGAAATGGAATAGAAAATACCATTTTTCTCATTAGTGGATTTTCTCCAAATGTTCATTTGACCAGATGCAATTGTAATTTGGTGGCGGAAATCGGTGTTGTAATGAATAAGCTCGAACCCACTAAAATGCTCTTAATGTGCGTTGCAATTCGGCACACAAGCATTATCGGCGATTGCGAAGTGATTTATATTGGTTCCGTAAAGAGGGCGATCTGTTTTCTTTTCTTGCATAATTGTTTGGAGTATTGATCTGTTGGAACGTGAATTACGATGAATCCTTGTTTATTACATATTGGAGCTGCGAGAGATCAGAGTTTATCCTGGACCCAGAAAAAGTCGTACAATTCATAGGCTAGTGGCACAGCACTTAGACTCAATATGAGTGAGCGAGTAAAATCGCCGTGAATGAGTTGAATTAAGTCCATCGACAAGATTCTTTCAAACTCATCTGTGAATCAACTCTTCATGTCGACTAGTAACTCATCGTCTGAAAATTAACTCACTCTCGCGAATTAAATGACTCTTCGAGAGTAAAATCACTCTGAATGAATTAACTCTCTATGTGGACTAGCTCTTCACTCATTCAATGTGATTAAACTTTCGAAGAGGTATTAAGTGCGTTGACTCATGTTATAGCTTTTGAAACTCTTGAGAGTAAGTTAAAAACTCAACTCACTTGTCTAACTCATCAACTCTGAGTTAAATCGCGCTAATGAGTGGTTACTCCTATCACCAGTTCATAGTGGATCACACTTTTCTCGTTCAATTCTACGACCATTATTAATCCATTACGGTATGGCATGATTTCTGCGTGTTAAGACGCTATGTCATTTTCACTTTCTTTGTGGATAATCGCCATTTTTTTCGCCCAAGAAAGTCCAATTATGGATCAAAACGGAACTAGAGCACAACACCATAGAAGAATAGAGGGCACGACTGCTCCGTTGATCCTCTTAAATCAATTTTTCTCAGATTGGAAACGGCCACACATTTCCTTCTGTGTGTGAGCGTAAATTTTGTATCTTTTGTCGATTGCCATTTGGTAGGTAATTTTCCACTTTTCCAGTGGCAGAGGTCTGCAGAGGTGTTCGCGTCGGTTGCCTCCTTTTATCAGCGCCAGTGGAAAGGAAGGGGAAAGCGTCGAGAAGCTCTCTCGCGCCAAGTCCAATCCCATCCGGGCGGCGGCGGTGTTGTGCGAGGTGAGATCTCGCCTCTGCTGCCCATCATTAAATGGAAAACAATCCATCCGGGGGATGGTGGTGTTCCGTGTTCTGCTGTGTGCGGTGGTGCAGTGTGCCATCTGTTTGTTTTCACAATTTCTCTGCGATCGCTCGAACTCCACTCCCTTTATCCACGGCGGAGTCGGTAAATGTTCTGCGCCTTTCTTTCTTTGTCGACCACTCGATGATTTCTCCGACTTTTTTCTTTTGCTGTTGCTGTAACCAACATAAATCCAGCCGAATCATTCTCAAGTGCTTTGGCGTGTGTTGATGGTTATGATGCTGATGTTTAGTTTTTTGTTTTGTGCAAAATTTTGGAAAACTCTGGGCCTTATTGTAGCTCTAGCGGTCAATCATCTAGAGATCTTATATGGGATAAATCATGTTTAGTGTAATATCGGCTTTATTAATATGACTATTTCTAGTTGCAGATATGATCAGCTTACACACGCAAGTCACGCTTCGCTGGGGAAAGGGTGTGGAAATAGATATTGGCTCGAAATTACACAACAATTGTTACGAGACGACGACGACGGGCCCGCTTCACCGGGTTTAGACGATGTTTTTTTTTCTTCTTTTAGTTCTGTAAACAAACACTTCAAAGTGCCCGTTTGCGCAGCGTGTGTAGGTTAACCAGCCCATCTCTCCAGAAAATGGCGCATATCGCAGATTTATGGCGTTGCATTTTTTTCTTGGACGCTCTACCGTGGCACTGAAATATTACAAGTCCGAGGGGCGGATCGATTGTGCCCTGCAATGGCTCACGCTCCACAGGAGGGGAAATGTCACCGTGTGATATGCCGCCGGGTGCGGTGAAGTGTCTGGGCTGTAACAAATAGGCGCTGAAGCGCAAACATACGAACGCCCGGGACACTTCCCAATTGACGGACACACCAGGGACCGGACCCGGACCAGAGATCCTAGCTCACGCGGCGATGAGGCAGCTCGAAAGTGACAAGGTTGTTTGTTTGATTGTCGGTCCGGGAGTGTTTGAGTGTGCTGGGCGCGCACGCGTGTACACACTTGCCGTGCTCATCCCGCAACCACCGAAGAGGGTGAGAAATAGTGGCCAGCGCACCGCGTGTACGGGTGTCACTGCAAATGCATCCCAAGGTGTGTGCATCGCGTGCCGTTGGTGCAGCAGCACGAACGGGGGGAAGAAGGCACGTTTGGTGACGGTTTTGCAGTTGACGTCAAACCCCCCCCCCCCCACGTCTGCCAGCCTCTCGCGTAATCGTGATGGCGCCGCAATTTGTTCGACCATTTGTTTGTTTGTTTGCCGTAACCGTTGCCGACTACGAAGAAACGGGGAGGGGGGCATATTTAAGCATGTCGGAATGACTTTTTCGACTGCAACAAGGGAGGGTAGACGAGAGTGATTGACGGGATGAGCGAAAGAGAGTGAGAGAGAGAGAGAGGTGGGAAGGGATGTTAGAATGACCTCCCTCGGAGGCTGTGTTTTGTTGGGAAACTTACCTGGCCCACTACAAGGAAACTCTATTAAGAGTACTCCTTTTAACGAATTTTTCGTATGACGAGCAATTATAAATGTTCAACAACTACCCCTTTTTAAGAGCAAATTTCGCATTACGACCTAACTGTTTATTTCACTTTTCATATACATTTTATAGAGAAGAATCCGCTGCATAATTATTTCGTATTACGTTCATCGCTGGAACGGATTAAAATCGTTATGTCAGGGTCCACTGTACCTACTATCCACCGGTGGGGAGCTCCTGACCCACCCTTTGGACCTAGATTTGGCGGAGGCGAAATGTTTAGGATTCGGGCCCGGTTTCATTCAGTGTGTGCACTGCGTGTCCGTGTCATGCTGCACGCGAGAAGAAGAGAGCAAAGTATTTGGGAAAATTGTACACTGTTGCGCTGGATGCGGTTGGGTGCGCTGATCGTAGGGTTGTGATATTTACATGTTACGTCATGGCTGGTCTGTTTTGGGTCACGATCTTTCAGATTGGATCGTTGGGGAGAGCCGAGAAGGAGTAGCTTTAAGCGCAGATCTTGTGGATCTATGTGTATAAATTGCATTTTTGGATCGCAGGAAAAACTAACTAAAATGTACTCGAACTCACTCCTTCTCTTCTTCAGCAAAGGCTTTAAATGTCAGCCTGCCCGCTCGAGTCGTGACCAACTCCAACGGTCAATTAATTGCAAGCGACGGGGGCGGGCTACCTTATAAAATTAATGATCGTCATTTAAACAGCCTCGTTTAGTTTTTTAACTGCTTCCTTATCACACACGTTACCCTTCCTCCGTTACAGGTTAAAGTGACCGCTTCAAGTCGGAAGTGAAAGTGTGCAGCACGACAATAATTTACAACACCCTAAATCATAACCGTAGTGGTGGAATATCCTCTCTACCATCTATTTTCCAGCTACGGGTGCATTATTACGTACCGCGCGTAAAACTGCTCAATCTTACCGCTCTCTACTACATGAAGGTGGTTTTATGCCCACCGAACCGTAGCATTATTTCACTTTCATTTAAGCAACCGAGTTTAATACCTCCTAGAGGTTCCGAAAATTATCCGACGCCCCCGAACTGGGTAAGGCGTGCGTACGAGGTGGTGGTGCTTAAACAATCACAAACCATTTTGGTGGCCCGCCGACTCTAAGCTGGTGGTAGCTCTCCCACGGGGAAGCGAACGGGTGGGAGGGTGTGTGTAAGCATAATGAGCGCATAATGCTGCCTGTGTAGTGGGAGGAGGTGGCGGAGGGGGAGGCGGTAAGTGTTAGGTAGCCGTAGTCTTGTCGCTGGCAATCGTATCGTTTCCCTTTCCCGCCATTTATGGGTCATGAATCAGTGACCTCCTCCCCGCAGTGGGCACTGCCCGTTGCACTGTGCTCATTTACTGGGATGAAAACCCCAAAAAAAATATTTTTTCAACTAGTTAAAATTTTACGGATCAAACTATGATGATACATTTTTCGTTTAGTTTGTATAGAAATGAATCATAAAATCGCTAATATAAATAATAATTTTATAAAATCGAAGCAAAATATTCATTTAGTTGTGCAGTAAAGACGAATGCATTTTTTATTATTTTTTGTTCGTTGGAAACGACAAAACTAAATGTGACGATGCGCAAACACAAAAGATTTTAATATTTTGAAATCATTACATATTTTAGTGTACATTAAATTAAAATTAAAGTAAAAGAACAAACAAGGATCTACAATTTGTTCTTCATACAAAGTATGATATATAACAATGAAATTGTGTTTTATTTCAGCAGTTGTAGCTAGTTAACAACATTTCATATAGATAGCACATTAAATCCAGTTTTGTCCCGGTAAATGTTCTACAATGCCCACTGTGCGTTGGCATAAACTGCTGTGCGCTGCCTCACAATTATATTCCTTTGTTGGCGTTGCAAAACTTTCCCTTCGGACTGCACTGGGTGGGTGGGGACTGGGTTCTGCTGGTGGCTTTTTCTTTTTTTCTAGGCCGTGGCCATTTTTCTATGAAGAAGCTACCAAGTGGGATGGGTTGAACCGGGGTTGGGATGTTCGTGTCTCTTCGTGCAAGCTACCGGAACGTCCAAAATATCAAAGTTGTGCTAAATCTCGTTACCCTTCTTTTTCCTCCTTCCTCGGTCAAGCAGTGAGTGTGTCCCAACCCTAGTGGGTCGCGGCCCAATCTATTGTTTTGCGGCTCGTGCGCATGGGTACGCCGGACGCGCCCGCGCACAATGGCATGCTGTTAATGCATTTGTCTGTGCTTGTTTTTTTTTGCAATCCCTAAAGCGGCAAGAGTGGGTTAGACGGGAAAGGCAAGAATTGCAACTCTCTATCTAAGCCACTGCCTGCCACCTGACCGGGGTGGGTTGCTGCTCAATAATTATCGCCACGGTTGGGTGAATGAAGCTTTCGCAGCCTGTGGACGAGCAAGTTCGTGGCCCGGTTAGTTCCGAAAGCCAACACTATTTGACCGTTTCGATGTATGGAATGTCCCGGTTTATGGTTTCATTTTCGTTTCGTGTGAGAATCTATTAATGAAAGGGCGAAAACGGAAATAATTTGCGATGAGCTAATGGGCATTGTAATTGTTTCGTTTTATGTTGGCGATGTGCTGAACACGTAACCGTGTAATGTAGCGCTGTACTGCTGTGGAGTTATGTTGTGTGCACATACCAGACCTTACCAGCCACGGCGTTATGGGTGGATGTATCAATTTAATAATTGCATAGTTTATCGCTTTTTTACGCTTCGTTTTTTGTTTGCCTCGAGAGCCTTGATTGCGCTCCTGTCGTGCCATCGGAGTATGGTGCAAACATTTCAGCTTGTCTTGCTTTTTTGTTGCACTGTTGTTTGCTTTTTTAATATCATTGCGCTACCTTACTACTTCTACTACGCCGGTTTGATGGCATCGTCACGGAAGGTTAAATTTGGGTTACGTGGCGAAAGTGAATTTGCAGTGATGCCGAACTATTTTTAGGTGTGCAAAACGCCTGCATCGCTATTTGTCTTTCGTTTTTATTTCTCTCTTACCCATTCTGTCCGACGCTCTGTCTAAAGTGTGCAACAAACAATGTGATATTTAACAAATATTGTCTTATGTTTCTCTATATTTCCATTCCTCTGCTTCCAATGTGTGCAAGGGTTCACTGCTGTTCTCTCTAAAGCATAATGTCTATTTGTTCTGTTTTCTTTTCTCTTCTCGAATTTAACGTACTGCATCACGCCTTCGAAACCACTCTCTAACCTTGTGCGTGTGCAACTCCATCAACCATATCAACTAAACCGGGTGTCTAATAATTGAACCGCGTCAATCGGCTTACGAAAACAAAACTAATGGGAATGCAAATCGATTTATTTGGAAAAAAAAACTATGAAAACAAACATTTCACACGTAAAACCTCCTTCATAATCCCCATTGTCGAGCGTTGCTTCAACTTCATCCGATCGCAAAACAACAACGAAATCACTGTTGGGTTATGGAAAATGGTGTAAAAATTGTAACATAATCGGGAATCACTTACAAACACAACACAATATCGCAAATCGAACGCAAACCTCCGAATGAACGGAACGGCTGCAAACAAATTGTGTCGAAAATGAACGAACCAAATCAATACGTTTCCCACCACAACAACCACACATCTTCACATCACATAAAAACAGGCGGAAGTTCACGTAAGTTGGTGATGCATACGAACAAGAAAAAAGTACACAAACTGTTCGAACGGAGCTCTATAGTTTTGATTTTCGATTCAAATTATTATGGTTCAGGAAAATATGGCTAGTTTCTGGTTCTATTATTTCTAATTGGTACACTATCGTTATCCTATTTTTTTCATTGTGGAATTGGAATGCAACTGTAGTGAGCATTGTTTTTGGTTTAATGGTTGTTTTATTTGACGTACAAATGAGTTATGTTTAAAAAATTCTTATGATCATTTAATGGATTAGATCCATCTGTCTTTGCACCGTCATCTACATACACGTACATACATAGTCATAGTAAGAGTTGCTAATACAAATGACTGGCAACACTGTAATGTCTACATGTAATACCATCCACTACTCGATTTGTACGACACGTTTAAATGCAAACATTATGACACTATGTTTGAATAGTCGTTCTTTCAAGACGACCACGGTCTGCCGCTGCATGCCCGCTTAGCCATGAGCCGGATAATATTGTTTTCGTCGACCCTCTTCCACGTAGTTTTGAAAGTCCTTGGTTTCTCAATCCCTGTTTCGGTGGATATAGTATTGTTACCTACTCTACAAAGAGAAACACTTTGTTTATTGTATGTTGTTGTATATTTTGTAGGTATTTTGGTATGATATGTTCTTCTGTCTATTTCTCTGTACTTTCTCGATGTTTTTTTTTCCATCTACCTATTTCTAAATGCTCAGTCCCAGTCATTTGTGTGATGTCTCTTGGGATCAGTTTTGTGACAGGCTTTAACGTTGTTCATCGTGTCATCATAAGAAAGCACATTTGTCCAACATTCAAGTTTTATAGATATTGATTGAACGCCAAAGCAAGATGCTTTGTTTGTTGCATTGTTCTGTCCGTGTTTTGACATTTCCGTTGCTGTTGTCATGCGTGTTGGGCCACGCTTTGGAATCTCCTCATCACTCATCATAATAAACTGTAGAAAATCGTTCACGTTGTCCTGTTGTATTCGTCTTTGTTATTAGTGTACTATCCTCGTTCTACGTCTTCTCATGTCTTCTATCTCTGTAGTTTGTTTCTCTCGGTAGTGTCTATCTCTCTGCTGTTCTGTTTCATCAAGTCTTTTTCCCGATGCGACTCCATAATACTGTAGGAGCCATCAACATCTGTCTATCATACTTACTGCTTTATACTCCTATCCTTTTGTCTGTTGTCTCGCAAGAGTTACACACGTTTTTTTACTCGATTATTAGGTACAAATTTTGTCCTGTAACGTTTTTGAATACTTTTAGTGGGTATTTCACTGCTAAGTTCTGTGTTCAACAGGGTAGGATTTCCCTTTCCCCTAGCGTAGTATGTAATCCGTTGAGTTTATTGTTCGCTATCCTCTTTTTCTCTCCCTCACGGTTAAAGTTTGATACATCTCACACGTTTCTTTCGTACATACTTATTGCAGGTGGCGACAAAAATCATGAAACAGATGATAGAACAATTCACTGCCTGTGATCTGTTCGGACGCGTCAACTATGAGTATTATGCACGAGTCACCGGGCGTGTCCTGCGCGTCCAAGACGAATGGATATGCTCGTTCCGCTATCCACCACCGCCCCGGGGCAAAACGGCACAACAACACTATGCATGTAAGTATCGCCGAGTGCGCTAGATGTCTCCCTCATAATCATCCTCCCGCTCGAGAAGGTCCGATTGGTCGCTTGTGTTCGATCTTGCCGAAACGAAAATTGGCCGGATCACGTGCCCGATCGATCGGATGCCATTTTCAAACGGAATGTGTGCGCGAGTGTTTTGCATGCATACAGCGAGAAATAGTAGATAGTTGTTTTTTTCTTCGTTTTTCATCTATTTGGTTTAATTTTTTATTATTTTAAATGGCACCGTTTTGAATGATTTGTTTTTCGCTAATTTTATTCAATCGAAAGAATGATACTTTAATTTTGAACACACTTTGATCTTTTTGTTATACTTTTATCCTCTCTGAAACACTCGCTACACGTATGTTTGTTTTTGCGTATCATTTTGTACACCATATTACATCATACTTAATTAACTAATATGTTTTGTTTTTCTTTTTTCTCTTTTTATTTCATTACAATTTCCCCATTTACTACACAATCGCTGATTGTACTTTTATGGTTTTCTCATAACTATTTTTCTTTATTTTGTACACTTTCTAATCACCATTTTTTTTTGTTTGAACATTTTAACCTGTGCCTTTACTTACACTTTCTACAATACCAATCTGGAATTTTGCATCCGTTTTTTTGAACATATTTCTGTTCACGAATTCGAAAACCCCGTGCCGCAACATATCCTTTTACATGGCGATTTGTGTGTGTGTGTATGTGTGTATAATGTGTGCGCCCGTTTTCACTGTCCCCTTGTCGTACACCCCGACTGTCAACGCTGGAATATCATCACCACCAAACAAAACGTGTTGGGCTCACTGCAACATATTGAAACGCTCGTACTTGGACGGACGGACGACACAACCAACAACCACACAACCCCCTTTTGCCCACACCTTTCCGATGATCGTGCTGTGTGGACCCGTCGATCATCAGTAAAACTAGCTTTAGAGACCGAAAAAACCTGGCTGCAATGTGAATGCGAACGATGGGGTCTAAGTATGTTTCATTTATTCCTTAAATGTGCTTTGTTGACTAACCTTATGTAATTATGCAAATGTTGTGGTTACCTGCAGTGTGTCAAAATTGTCCAATAATTTGTACGAATAACGTTGGTAGTGTAGGAAGATGTTGGCATTGAAGTTTTATAATTTTAGAGTCTGTTTTCATTCTCTTTTCCGTTTTGATGCTCTCTTTATGTGCAACAGTTTCTAACGTTTCTTGATGTTCTTACAATGTTAATAACGATCGTTTTCTCTGTACTTTTATGTGGAACCTTTCATCTTTACCTTGGAACATCGGTAACCTCTACCATCCTGGATTGCTGGAACACTTGAACTGTCTTTTTTGTCCTCTTCGGGACACACGCCGTTGTTCCATCGGGACCTGCCGGGATAACAACAATACGCGCGCACCGTCTCACAGTCGCCCAGGAAGAGTCGCATTCAACACCGGCCCTGTTGACCACGGGCGGTCCGAACGTAGGTAACTCGGCTGTATCTCTCGGCATCATTCCAGAGCACTCATTGCTTGAATCATGCGCTCGGCTTTCTGTGTCGCTTGAAGGCCCGGGAATATTCAATGTGCAAAAGTCCAGCTGCTCCTCGTCGTCCCATTCGTCATCGTCCAACACACGGTCCGGCTCGCAGCATCACATGACACTGGACGAGCTGCGCGCCGTTAATCGGTACGCGGAAAGTACCAAGAGCCTTTCCTACCTGCCGCAGGTGAGGGACGAACTTTTTATCAGGTAGTGTGCGTGCGCGCACGATCTTGATCCCGGCGAGTAGTGCGGAGTGCGGACGCGCGCGTGTGTGTGTGTGTGTATGTACGGGTGTCAGCGCAGCCGTGTGTGTGTTTAGTGTAGCATTCGCAAATTTCCCTACTGTTGGTTTTAATGCTATATTTTGTAATGCCAGGGTTTGATCAACAAAAGCCATCCCTTCGCTGCTATAAGCTACACGATACATACCAGAATTTCAATTAGAAAATATCTTACAGCCTAGTAAGCTTAATAATACAAGCACCACACACAACACACCCAACAATACACACACATAATATTGCAGCACATTATTACACCGTTTTGGTTTGATTTTTCATAATAACAAACTGGGAGGAGGAAGGATGATTCCCCCGGGCATACTACTCCACTTACTGGAAACCTAAACAGCTAATAATCTCTTATCATACTGCCGAATCGCTTTTCTTACACGCTTTTCTGAGAGTTTCGATTGGTATCAAGGAAAATATCTTCAAATTTGCTCCAGAAAACGCATCATTTCCATGGCTTGGCATTTTTCTTAATAAGTTGTTCTTATGTAAATAGCGGCATTATAACATTTTAGTGGTAGAATTTGAAATATGATTAGTTACGGGAGAGGGCCTTTGGTTCGAAATATCAAACAATAGAGAGGATACTATCTTTTGTTACACGCGCGAGTGCTTGTGTAATGTGTTTCATCGTACTCGGGCTTGATATAAACATGATTAATTGCGATCATTCAATCATAATCAAACAAAATTATGATTCTCGAAATGTAAACACGCGTACGTATGCGGTATATTGTAGTTAGAGTCTAGGTGTGGAATGAGAACGTTTGAATTAGTATGAAAAAACATCTTTTGGAATTACTTAGTTGTAAGCGAGGGTGAGCGCGGTACGGTATCTGCAAGCTGTAGCTGGCTAATCTTAATTGCGTACGGTAGAAGTTGAACTCATTTTTATCCTTTTTGACATGCTGCTAAATGCTACCATTTGTTGTGAATCGAATCTTTCGAACCTGTTGTTTTCGAAACATCCGTAGATAAACGTGAAGCGTTGTCGCCGTATCGATAAGAATGGATAAAAATATACTCTAGGATGTAGTGGAGAGTGAAGGAGGAAACGTAAGAAGGTACACGGTAAACTCACACAAAATATATTAAATCTATATGTAACGTAACAAATTGTAACACCAAATCTGTAATACTAACAAAAAGCAAACAAAGCATTAAGCTCTACTGCACACGCAATCTTTTCTTGTTTCGTTCTCATGGTCGCTTTTTACCATTAATCAGCTGTTTAACTATCGAAAAGGGTGACATTTGTACAGTGGAATGGCAGTTTTCAGGCTTGTGATCGTAGCCGTAACGAACTGGCAAGACCTAAATGTTCGATTTGTTTTAGTGTAAAATTTTTTTTTAGTGTAACACTTGAAAAGGAAAATGCTATATCTCCAGCATACCACAATTCCATCCACATTCGGCGCTATCATTAAAGGTGTACGCTTTTCATTTTTGGCAGTGTTTAAAATTTGGGTTTGTGTTTTATTCGAAAAACGTCGATCATTTGTCCTCTCGGTTCGCTGTGTTGCCGCTACGCGTGTTCGAACCAGTTTTAAAACCACCCGTGATCACCACCCGTTAAATGCTCATCTACTTATGCTATAATTCCATCTGTTCGTGATAACAACCGTAACAATCTTGTTCTTGTCGCTGATATTGTGTTTTTCTTCTTTTTTATTTGGTTTTGTTTGTCACCTCCACTGTACCGTATAGTAACACTAATCCCCCCTCCCAACACTGACAGACACAGACACTGTCTAGCAAGTACAATAAAAACCCGTCCCTTTTAGTGCCTTTGCAGTAGAGAGTAGTAGAGCTCGGCATGTGGCTGGTTTATAGATCGTTTAGTACACTCTGCACTCTACTGATCATGTAAGCGTATGCGTCGAGCTGAGTGAAACCAGCAACCTGCCAAATCGATCGACTCTGCTGGTGTACTGAAAGTATTAAGAATTAATATGACTTTTGTACCGTTTTTCTGTCTCTTTCTTTCTCTCTTTTCCTGATCGTCTGACCTGATCTGATCTCTCCCCGACATCCTTGCGATACTGTGGTGCTAAACCGATGTACCAATTTTTTGAACCAAAACAACAACAAAAAAACACATTTTAATCTCTCGTCCTACCCACCCTGATTGCGTCACGTTGCTGTGCACGAACGTGCTGTAAATGGGTGACGCACATAAACAGGTGCACGAGCGGCAAGCGGCAAGGATGCGAACCCGATCCGAATGGTTCCTCGGTGCGCGGGGCAGCTCGCTGGAACTGTGCCACGACGGTGCCGACTCGTTGATTCATCCACAGATCGTCACCTCGACGCCGATCCCGGGAGCAATCGGTCACGGCCACCACCATCCGCACGGAATAATCGGTACCTATGATAGTATAGAGAATTTTAACGATGTCGCTGTTAACCAAGACCAAGAGAACCACTATCACGATAAACAATCCCACCGCCACCATCATCATCATCCTCATCATCCTGCTCATTGTAACACTCACGACCCTCATCACGGCACATCTCTGGACGTGCAAAAGTCAGCTGCTGCCACTCATGCGCCTCGCTGCACCGCTAACGAACACACTTCATCGCATTGCGCTAGTAACACCAGTCCAGTGTGCTTATCAAACGATCGTCATCCCTGTCTACCTAATGTCCTGATGCCGCCACCACCATCTTCCCGTGGCGATTCTTCGCTCTCCCCCGTGAAGGAGCTACCGTCGCCCCAACGAAATCCGACGCTCGATCACCGGAACATGCGAGATGCGGAAAAGATCGAACCGTACTCCGATGAGGATAACAACCCGGCAGATGACGACGATGACGACGAGGATCTGTCGATGATGCTGCATGACGAGATTGATGGCGACGAGAATGACTTTGCCATCTCGCAGAGCCACCATTTCGATATGCGCGCGGAGAATCGTCGTCGTCGTCGGCGGCGTGCCCTGTTGCGCCGTAACTCGTACGATCGGATTGTTGCGGCCGGTTCGTTCCTGCCCGACGGTGATCTTGCATCTTGCTCCGTTGGGGATCGGGCGGGCGGGTCTGGTCTCAAGCGTCCTGGATCGGCTCCAAGCGCGGGAGAGAAGAAGAATAACTACAAACCCTCGCCGAAACCACAAACCCTAGTGCAACCCTCTTCCCATCGCTCCCAGGCTGCGGAGGGCCAAGCCATGACTAATCCTAACACCGGCGTTACTGCCTCTACTTCACTTAGTAACTCCTCTTCCACTCCCAACACCTCCACCCGACGTTCGTTGACGGCAGCCAGCAATCATGATAGTAGTGCGCTTATGGGTAGTAGCAGCCGTAAAACCCACCACACTGTCGGCCGACGCTCCAGTAACGTTAGCCACTCGATCTCGGTCGGTAGCGGAAGCACTACGACGACGCTCTCGCGCCAAAGCAATCTGTCGATGATAGTGTTTTCCGTGCTGGACTTTTTGTTCTGAGTGTGCATCAGATTTGACTTTTCCACTCGTCTCAGGATTGTGTGTTTGCCGGTGTGGCGCGAGTGGTTAGTGTTTTCTTTTTGTTTTTTTTTTTTTAATTAATCGCACGTTACAGAATACTGCATCAACTTTTGTGTATTTGCGTCGTGTGGTTTGACAATGTGCGTTTTGTTTTTTTTTTTTCTTGACACGGATAGTATTTGTTAATAATCTTTTAACATAGTCACTTAAGCAAACAGCAACGACAGGCGCGTGTTAGGTATCGATCGAAAGATAGTATTGTTATACATGGAAGTTGCTAACTATTTTACAACGAACGATTTCGGACTATTTGTACAAGTGACGGCAGTTACGCCAATAGGGTGTATTATTTATTGATGATTAGCGAATGAAGTCATTAAAATTACTTTGGTTGATTTCTAAAAACAAACTGCGAGCAGATCATGACAAAGTAGAATAGTTAGAATGAATATGTTTTCTATTGAAGCACTGTTTTTTTTTCTCGAAAAACCCCTTTCTATAGCGACATAATCATATTTACATGTGTGCATTACCAGGGAGTTACCACTGTCTATGAAAAGACCGATCATGGAAAACACCCTTTTTCAAAAGCTTCGCAAGCCTATATTTCTCCGCACATTCCATCGTTACGGTTCGCACTAGCTTTGTTTCGCGTGTACACTACACTTATGTATAGTCTGTGTGTAGCACAATGTAACGATTTTTATAACGATCTTATGTTACGAAACCGAGCACGTTTATGTTTTGGCGCACATATGACCTAGATGAATTGATCGTTTAGTTTTAAATGAAATGCTCGGTTAACCAGTATCATCGTAGAAAATGGTAGGAAAGGAACGCAAACGTTATAAGCATATATGCCACACGGAGACAGTGAAACGCGCGGACAATAAAGGAAAGGAAGTTCCTACATTTATTTATAACATATTTATGTTGGTTGTGTTTTTATTATTTTGTTTTTACGTTGTAAGCGCGACTAATCGTGCATTTCAATCCTTCTTTCTCTGCTTCTGACTTACCTTTGAATATAAGTACCACAAACACACGTCCTCTCTGGAATTAATAGCGCATTTCCTCGAGCATAATGATAGAAATAATCCTCCCGCCAAATAATCACGATTGTAGAGTGCAGTAACTAAAACAAACCTTTGGAAAAGTCCAGAATGTTATTAAAATTACTAATGCTTTTTTCACCAAGCTGAACGTATTTCAGTACCAAAATTAACTTTAACACACATTAGTATTACATTCTAGAAACTTAATGCGAACTACATTATGCCTTTGACGGACGGAATTTTGGACAAATTTGCTATCTCTTTCTCTGCATTGCGTGTGCAACCGGAAGCAAGGAATGGCTATTAACGGGCGTGTGTTTTCTTTTCTCTTTTTTCTTTTCTTCTTTCTTACTTTTACAATCTTCCTTACCTTCGAACGATCTGAACGTTTTCCGCCGCTTTCTCCTACCGATGATGAATGTTGATTCATTTTTACATTCTGGTTCTATTTCACCCAGTTTTAAGCATCACGATGCTGTTACTCGTCATTATTGTGCTGCATATCGTCGCTTCGTACTGTCTCGTGCGCATAATAATACAAGTACTGAGATAGTTTCGAACGAACAATCTTCTGTGATTTGTTTACGCGGTTGTGTGTGTTTTGTGTGTGCGTGTGTAATAAGAATAATAAGGATTGGTTTGAGAATTGATAGATACTAAATTATGTTTAACTTGGTTACCTATTTATTTTGTTTGTTGTTTCCAACTGAACGCTGTTATGCTACTCGTGGTGCACTTTTTTTTGTATTATTTTATGTCTTTTCTTTTTGTCAGTATTGGATGAGTTGTTAGGTTCTTTTTTTTTGTTGATGCGTTTAATGAAGAGTTGTACATTTTCTTTTGTACCATCTAACATGTACAATATGGATTTTCATTTAGCTTTCTAATGTGATTGATTGTTTTTTTTTTGTATTTTATGAGTGTTTGTATTTAATTTTTATTTTCATCTCAATTCAGCCATGAATATTTTAGTTTTGTGTATCATACATTCATATAATTAAAAATCGCATCCATAATCGGTCGTATTCATCTTCA
This sequence comes from Anopheles epiroticus, assembly GCA_000349105.1. Classification (NCBI taxonomy): domain Eukaryota; kingdom Metazoa; phylum Arthropoda; class Insecta; order Diptera; family Culicidae; genus Anopheles; species Anopheles epiroticus. The sequence goes on from KB671643.1 coordinate 797,054, forward strand.
CATGACAATAGCATTCCATTTTTATGACAAAATACAGCAGTGGTTTGATTTTTGTATGTTTTATGCCGAGAGTGAGAGTGAAAGGTCGTGTCCTTTTCCTGTATTAGGGAAATCGCTCGAACCAGCAATGCAATTGGCTTGTACGAAACATCATTCTAAACTGTAACTTTTCTCTTTTTTATATCTTTTCTCCGCTTCTACCCCCTACTGCCTTGCGTGCGCTCTGTATCACTCGCTCTGTATACGACGGATCATCCGATGTGGCCGTCTCCACATCCATCCCCGTGTTTTGTTGTTCCCAATGCGTTAATTCACGTGTGTGCCTTATTCTGTTCCGGTGAACACATTTTTTTTTTCATTGCCCCTTTTTGTGGCTTTCCTTCACCTCTTTCCTTGTTGTGTGCTGTGTCTTTCAACCGCCCCGAACAACAACATACGCTTGCAGTTGGAAACGTCGGTTTGAGTGCGTCGGCCGAATCGGTCCATCAGTCGTCAGCTAAGCGTCCCAGCCGGCGGGGCGGCTCCCGGCACGGCCATCTGCATCGCTCCTCATCCCGACGGAACAAGGAAAACGGGTCCTCGCGCTCGAACAGCTTTCGCAACAAGGCGAACGGTGGCAGCAAGGGAGGCACGAATGGGAACTCTTCCTCCAACAACAACAACAACAACAACAACAACAGCCACGGCGCGAACGATCATACCATCATCAGCAACAGTCTAGCTGTGGTACAGGCCACAGCCAACAGCAATAGTGGAGCTGGCGGGACAGCGACAGGAGGACCCGTCGTTACGTCGTCGGGTCGTGCGAGAAAGCAGAGAGCGGTTTCGTTTGAACAAACATCAACCACGACCGCTGGAACCATGACGACTTCGAGCTCGGTGTCGGGTGGTGGAATGCCCGGCACCGGAATGAATTGTCCGGTCACGGGATGCAGCCTAAACCATCAGACCGGCGGTGGAGTTGCTTCGAGAGGAGGCGGTGTCGTCTGGCACGAGTATGCGTCAAAGTCGTTGGACGAGAAGAATCTGCTTACCAAGCAGAACAATGTGCTGAGCGGAGCAGGACCCAGCGATGGTGGTACAGCGGGGAGTGAAGCGGCCGGAGATGTTCCTGCTGGACGGCGAAGCATCGTTTCGGTGTGCGTGAACGATAGGCAGCTACCGGACAGTGACGATGACTGGCCCATGATGGATCAAAGTCAGACGGCCGCCGCTACTACTGCTGCCCATGCTCAACAACTGCATCATCTTCATCATCATCATCACCATCATCATCATCTGCATCATGCGGGAGGCGGCGCTAGTGCTGGTACACCGGCAACGACAACGGCACCGGCCAGCTCAACCATGAGTTCTTCATTGCTGCATCACTTTAAACCGCCACGAATATGATTCTAAAAATGTGCGTCATGTGAAGTTGCTATTTAAGGTGGATGAAATGAACAAAGAGTTTTATGTACGACTTTTCGAAAGCAATCGAACGATCAAAGCAAATGGAACAAAAAAAACCCAGTTCATCCTAACGGATACGTGAATGTCAGTTTTAGTTAGCAAGAAGTATGTAAATTTTATAGTTTAGCGATATATGTTAGTAAGGCTGTAATCCATGTGAAGGTATTGTCGGTTTAAATTGATTTAAGCAGTTTATTAAGAAATCCAATTATAGGGATAGGAACATCGAACAATTTCATTTTGTCTAAATATCGGAAGCGTCTCGTTCATTCTACAAACACGCGGTCGACGTAAAATGGAAGAATCTTATGAAGCCAACACACAATACATTTCATGCCGGTCGTTCGTTTCTCACCTAAACACAGTCCCACAAACATGCCAAACGTGTAGAGACTGCGATTGTGATGCGTGTGACAAAATCGATTAAAATCTCCAGACTGTATGCAACTGTAGGCCCGAAAGCACGTAGTGGTAGCACCGGCAGGACGGGTGGAGCGAGGACGTTTCTAGAGCATGTATCGTGACAAAAGTATTATTAAGTAGGAGAGATCATCTCGTGCAGTGGAATGTCGTCTGGCTGCATGCGGGACATATATGCGAATCCACTCGTAGTGAAGGTAGTTGTCGGAATGAATCGTATTAGAAGAGCGGATCGCAGTGGAGGCCAATTTATTAGCGCGTTTCACTACGGACGTTCCCCCAGACCACTGATGCTTTTTCCTGCATCGCTATAGTTTTACTCTGTACCCTTCTCTTCGGCAGGTACACGGTACAAACAACGTCGCGTCACAATCGTTTACATGACGAAAGGGCAAGAATTAACTCTACCGTAAGTTTAACGTTCGTTTTAAAGTTTAAGGAACGGGGTGCGTCAAGAAGATACATTATTTATTTGATAACGAAGCAAACTATATATGGTACATTCCTACACACACGCGATGAGAAGCTTGCAAAAGCAAAATCGCTAATGAACGGGCGAGAGAGAGAGAGAGCGTACCGCAAAACGCTCGGGCGGAAAACTGTTTTGCTCGTTCGGTGTTTTATATTATAAACTTTTCTTAACGACTAATCATCACCTGGTTCGCATATAAAATAGTTGTGACGATGACGAAATGATATATTGCTCAAAACAGCATCGGGCGCGAGAATAAACGCAGTGTGTGTGTCCCTTAATATTTGTAACGAAAAGTAAGTGAAATGTATAGGAGTTTCGGGAGCGAAATTGGTACTACGGCTTTGCTTTGATGTGGCTGGCTTTCGTTTATCCGATTCATCAAGATCACGTGCCGTTGAGTTTTGAACGGAAGAATGTAATTTGCGCGATTGTTAAACGTGTATTTACTAAATCCACTAATAAGATCAATTTAAAAAGAGTGCTCGAAAAGTTGCTTTTGTAACTGTTAGTTTTTTTTAATCCAATTAATGTAAAATCTATATTGAATCGTTTTTAATATTGCAACACAACTCGCTTTGCTGTTGCAATCGGAGGGAACAGAGACAAATTCGAATTTTATTTCGATTCAAAACTCAACCATCACTAGCGCCACCTAGAGGAAACGAGCATGAACCTTACTGCAACGCTTAACCTGAACGGTTCGTGTAATGGATAAATTTTTGCGTTTCGTTTGCAAGGCCTTTTGGTATCTGAAGTTTTAACAATTTTTTTTATCTTTTAAAGTAAAACAACAGCTTTGTGACGTAAAAAGTACACTCCTGTTTTTGAAATAAATCAATGCAATAGAAACAAAAAGCGTGATCAACTATCGAACTAGCGGACGAGAGCAACTATTTTAACGAGATATATAAGCACAGATAAAAGACACATTTTCAGGAAGCATATTATTTTTTTAAAAAATATCTACAGCTTTTAAAGTCTACATATGTTTACAAAGCTGTAAAATACCGTATGTTGGTTATACATGTTTAGCCAAATCATTTTACAACGATTTTTGCGTACTTTTGCAGCTCGGCCGTGTTTGCTGCTGTGACAAACTGTTGTGTATTACTTTAACCAGTTTTCTTATGATAATGTAAGCGATACCAAAAAACAAAAACACGGACAAAGGAAACGAAAGGCATGCGAAGCAGTCGATTGAGTCACGTACAATTGACAATTTCCAGCTGTTTGTGATGCACATCGGTAGTGAAACAAACGGATTTGGAGCCAAAAACCTATTTCTTGTGTCAGTTTTAGGCTGAGGTTTAAAGAGAGCGAAAGATACAGCAAATTAAGGTTTGTGCATGTCGGTTGAAAAAACCTCTTATTGTAAAATTTACGTGCCGGCATGGACGCTGTTTGCCTTGTTTTAAGCTGAAAGCAACTAGCACACACTCTTGACAACAATTATTATTACTCTTTTGAAAGCCCTATTTTATGCCATTTTTTAAAGCTAGCTTGCGGCCCGAAAACCTGAGTAAGATGCTTATGCTTGTAACGAACCTCCGATTAACTGGACGACACAAATCGCACAATTTACGAGTTTCCCCTTACATATTGTGTGAAGCAAAGGCGTTTCGTAAGTATTGTATTAAGTTCGGGCAAGTCGAAGAACGATGTGTTCAATGTACTACGGTAGCACAAAAACAAACCTGGATGGATGCAAACAATCAGTTCAAACGATTACTATATGATAATTACGTTAAAGTGCAAATGCAAAACGCGTTCACAAATGCACTTGAGACAAAAGCTGCGGTCAGAAACAAGCTCGTGATGAGAAGCGATGCAAAGCAAGGGAAGAGAAGCCAGCCATCGTCAAGCGTGTTGATGATGAGCACTAACTTACTACTGATAATTTCGAACGCTATGGAAAAGTGTCTAAAGGAGGAAGGAGCAACCTACACAGAATGGAATTTTAAAAGCCCTTTACGATCGTCAGAAAAATAATAAACCACAAACGTATATCGAAACCAGTTTATTAATCTAAGACTGAAAAAAATGTATGGAAAACAAAATGGAGTTGGCCCCGTTTTTTTTTTTTTGCTTCGATTGATGACAGTGATGGTAAGAAAATACGAGAATAGAGTAACACTCAAACTTTTTTTGTTGCTTTTGGGAGGAGAAGCGCCAGTTTGATTAGCTCTAAGACAGTTTCACGTCACGTACGCGCCCTTGGCACGCGTTTCTTGCTCAATCATGCTCGCGAGCAATTGAATCGAAAACATTAACGAGCCCGGCCAGCTAGTGTGTCAGCAGGATGTCAGGACCACGCACACCGCGTTCGTCCGGATGCGGCAGCAGTCTGTCTGAGGCTTATTGTGTGGTAGGTAGCAGCATAAAAAAGGTTAAACAAAACAAAAAACAAACAACAATGGCAAGCACGGGAAATGTATCTCCTCCAATCCGTTCTCCATAAATGGACATCAGCACTTCTGACGACGGGAGGAAGAAAGGTAGGAAGAGATTCATTGCTTCGTCCGGCCGGTCAAATTTTATGCCTGTACGTTGCGTGGCGGACAGAACAATATATATATATAAGAAAACAATCACTGGCGTAGCATATTTCGTTCCACCGGCCTGTCAGGGCGTCGACCAAAGCGGATCTGTGTCTGTGGATGTGTTGAAATAAAATTGTCCCCAAAAAAATTGCTGCGTTGTTGCTCCGTTTCCAGGACGCGCTGTTGCACGTTTCGTGATTGAGGTGAATAAAAACGGACCAAAACCGGCGCGGAAGATACCCCAGCAGAGTGTTAAACTCGACAGGACAGCGAACCTGACCGTCGTTATGGGAGAAGAATGGGTCTGTGGTTTTTCGCTTAGCTGTGGTCGAATTGAATTTGTCGGCGACGTGTGGAAGGCGAAATAAAAACGGTAAGAGTAGCATCACCATGTTTTGAAGCGGGTGTAATCCGGTTCACTCGATGTGTGTTTGTGCCGGGTGGGGTTTCGCGTGAAAGGATAAAGCGAGCGATGATGTGGTCAGAATTAAGTAGCTCTGCCCTTTCCCCTGTTTGGAAGATTAACAACCGCTTGACCTTCGTGCAGCAATAAAAAATAGGACAAACTTAAATCACATCGAGAGGGAAAGGAAATGGGGAAATTTCATTCAGTTGGAGGTACAAGATTTGATCGGCTTACAAGGTAGCAACATCACACGGCACTATGTTTGAGGGTTTGTGGTTGCAGAGTTGTTTTCGAAGCATTCCTTCCTGTGCACGGGCCGGAGAGTCAAAAGTGCTTTGTTGATTACTTCATAAGTTGAGTGTGGATGTTGTGAAAATTAAATAAATCAAGCAATGTTTGCCAAGCAGATAGTCGCAAGACTTACTTACTAAAGTTATTATGATAATCGTTTAGATGTTCTAATTATGTTACTAATCGTGTTACAATGCAATAGCTATATAAGAAAACGGAGTATAGTTATCAAACCTCTCGTGTTCTTAAATTCTTCATAGTCGTATTTCTTCGTAGTTGAAGAAATCCCTATAACAATCGAGATAAAAGTTAAAAGTATTCTACTTCCTTGGGAACGACCAGGTGGTCATATGACGATTGCGTAGGTTTCTCACAAGACACAACGTTGTTCGAATCTCTCTAGGACAGTAAAGTTCTTGATCTTCAAAGTTTTGAACCAAAAATGTGGAACCTCCCAACTCCAGGGACTCCTCCTTTTGCATCGACTTGCTTGGCTATTGAGCATATATCAGGCGTTCGATATTTATCTTAGAGTATCTTACAGTAGGAAGGAGCTTCAGATCATTGATTCAAAGGTGTTAGTAGACGAAGTATCGTGTCCTTTAATTTCAAACACTTGGTTCCCGGATCTGTGACAACAAATTGGACATAAGGTCTCCAGAGATGAATGAAAGTAATTCTGCTCCATTAATCCATTCCTCAAGTTAAAACGGAACACCTTCCCCAGACCACATACATGCCATAAAGTTGCCAAAAGCGTTAAATGAGCGTTGTGACGTGCCTTAATCGCTTCCACCGTCAGCATTTCCCAGCGTTGCAACAAATTTTCCAACCCCACACCCAACGCTTTCCACGCGGCCCGTTTGGCAATAAGCCTTTCGCATCAAGCTAAACTGACGGCTGTCAGTCAGTGATCAATTTCAGCCGTTGCAATCGTTTGTCAAAGAGCATTCGAGGGCAAACGGAGTTCACATTTGGCTGAACGGGGATGGAAGGCATTTTTCCATTTCCTCTTCGTACCAACCCGTCCTACCTACAATGTGTGTACAAATGCATGGAAACGCCAGGATAGGGTGGAATTGTTTGTTGTGGTGGCGTAAGGGGATGCTTTTTCTTATGCTTCCAGGGCAAGAGCTTGGAACACTGTTTTTCCCGCCGAACCCTTCTGGGACTGGCAAGGGGAATTTATTTTATTGATTAAATTTGAAGCTGCCTAACCTATTGGATTGTTTTTTCCCTACACCACCGGAAGTTGAGTTGTTTACTATCTGGTTTACATTAAAAAAATGGCTGTGTGTCCTTCCAGCAAACGGTCGTAAACTTTCACTGTCCCTTCTGTTTTCCCCCGGTTCGACATATGGCGGTTTCTATTTCCCTGGTGGGTCATAGCTGAAGGGAAACCAGCTTCCCAAGAAGGCGAAACAACTATTACATTGCTTTCACCTCCAAGAAAAGGTGACGGTCAAACTGCAAACCAAGGTGACGGAGAGACTGTGGTAAGTGGTTTTACCTAATCGGATGCTTCCAACGTGTTTGTGCGTGTGTGTGAGTGTCTACGCACAAAATTTTGAAGGAAAGACACCCTAGCACACCTTGTATAACGCCACAAATTTGAAGCTACCTACAGACACACAAAAAATGGCATCGATTTAAGTGTTACGAAGGTAAGCTTTTTATTTAATTTGAAAGTTCCTCAGTTGAGGTGTTTCTGTAAGAATTTAGGTTAGTAGCTCTTCTTGAGACGCTTACAACGAAGAGAGACAGTCAGCTTCCTCAAAATAGAATTAATCAACAATAATTCTCGCTCATTCATTACTGTCCAAAGTTCGCGGTTGTACACAAATCTCTACGAACTCGAGAAGCTCATTTCCATTTTTCATGGAACGTTAGCTGGGAAACACTGGTGGCCCATATATTGACCGTTGCGGTCCACTGCAATCGTCTTGCAAGATAAATTACTTTTCGTGTACTGATTAAAGTGCGCCGCAAGGTAGGCAAATTTAGTACCCTAAACGCGGTGCAAAGTTACTAAATTAAATTACAAGCTTTAAAGGTTTCCTCCTATTGATCTGAGTTGAGGTTATGGGAAACAAACAAAAAAACCAAAAAGCCTACAACAAATCCATCCGTTTGTGTTTCGTTTTAAAAATATTGTTTTTCCTCGCTAATCCACTTGTTTGTTGGGAAGAGCGTGAATTGTGTGGCCTCGTTTTCTTTTAGGCGTAGGTTCGCTCGTTTGGTGCTCTTGCTTTGCTTGCCCAGGTTTGGTTTATTAATCATGCTGTCTAATTGAAAAACTTTTATAGTTTTTCGCGTGTCTCATGGCTGGGATTTTCGGTTCAGATTTTATGGCCTACTGCGGCGTTGCGTTGGATCATCCGTGAGCGGAATTAATGATTCTCGGATTATAAAAAAAAAACAAAAAAATATTAATCTGACATTCATTAGTTTGAAGAGACGTTTAGAACAGGAATATAAATTTAGTACATCCTTTGCTTAGAGCCTTTAGAGTAAAGTAAATATTTGATCAAGTTGTTTTTCTGTCGAACAATGTTTTAGTCAACCATGGTTAAGGAGTATTAAGTTAATATTTCCTCAATAAGATAGTGCAATAAACACACAAATAAACTCAGCCCCACACAACTTTTCCATTTCCTTCTCAGATTTTAAATGTATCGCAGAAAAATCACTTATACCTGACCGCTAGTCAATGCGATTTACATAAATCGACACTCAAATGCCGGATTATTGATCTCGTCTGCATCGAAAATCCATCAACCCAACCCAGCAGGCCAGATTGGGGGTGCCATTAATGGAATGCAATCGCTCCATTAAGAGGAGCCCGGCATGTGATATGTACTATTTACTTAAATCACCGATTAACGGTCGCGAGTAATTTATTGATGTGCACAACTTTCCCTTTTCCACGCACTTCCTTCCCTATGGTGGTGCACCGACGAATCCCTTTGATAGCGAGCCGCGAATAGCTGCACAAATTAATTCCAACCAGTTTCCTGGACGGGAGCCGTAGCTCTAGCTTTCCTTTCTACCGAAACCACCACCGGAGCGAAGGGTGCGTTTAATGGTTGTGTTTGACTTGTTGGAAAGGGCCGGTTGCGGGTAGATTACTACTATTCGGCGTCTTCGTCGTCGTTGCCTTTATAAACCTTCGCTAGGGTAGATCTTCTCTAGCGCTCTCGGCTATCGGTATGGTGCGTTTTTTTTTCGTTCGAAAGTGAAGTCTTCCTGGAGCTGTGCTGCCATAATTTATGCATCCAGGTCCTCGTCTGTTTGGTGGTACACAGTTGGTTTTTTTGTGTGCTGCTCCCTTTTCGCTGTGTGCTGTGGGTAGGGAAAACGGGACGAGTTCCGGTACGTGCGTGTCTATATGTAATTTCGAAACCCAAAGGAGACACTCTAGACGTAATAAAGTATTTGCCGTTTCGTTTCCGCCTTTTTTACCCTTCCTTTCGCTTGTGGATGTTTGAAGTCGGTTGCCTTCTTCGCAAAATTAAGGAAGTATAATCTACAGAAATTTTGTGCATGATATTAATTAAGCATATAATTTCAAATATTCTGTACTATATAAATTTGGCGAAATTATTTTAAAACTTCAACCCACCAAAGAAACGTAGAGAACTATTTAATGGCACGGAAATACAAAGAAATGAAAGGGCTTTATCTCTGCAGCCGTAATGTAGCCACTTCCCTGAAGCTGACAGGATACGCTCGCTTTCGTGAGACCGGAATGCAGCTTGAGCGATAGAGCGAAAGGGCAAGGCTCGGGACAGATGGTTGTGTGATTAATAATTAAGCAGAAAATCATTCCAATTCCGGCACGTATTTCTCATTGACTGAGCTTTCGGGGGGTGAAAGAAAGCGACACGGTCCCATTTGCGATGAGGCGCAGGGTCATCGATTTTTATGAATAAACCAAACGTCGTTGAGCTTTCCTGCCGCCGGGTGCATTACGGAAGAGTTTTGGTGCTACGAACGAACGTATGGTCTTGCACTGAGGCGGGTGTGAAATTGAAGGATGGAAGAGATAATCACGTTACGAATCGCCGAATCGATGAATTAACAATGGGCGGAAGAAACGGAGAGGATTATTCGGTATTGACCTCCTTATGTCAAGTTGCATTTGCAAGAGATAGAGTATAGTTTCATGTTTGAAGCGGAAAAGAGATTGCAGAGTACAGAGCGGTGCAGTGTTAAACGGATTAATCTCTATATATTTTTTTCTTTATTTTTATAGAGGCTTTGGCCATTCAGGCTAACATTCGCCTCTGTCTATATAATTTCATTCTTTTCGTATGATTTTAACTCCTTTTATAGCACCGAAAGTAGCGAATAGACTAAAATTTGTTCCAGATTGCCTACCTTTAGGCGTTTATCGTGGATGGTGCGCAACAGTGTTCTTAGCACGAAACTAACACTATCGTTATGCTGTGAGGGTTAACAAGCTCCAAACAATTTACCTACCACTCGGCATAAATTTTCCCATTTCAATTGTTCCCCATCTCCTCCCTCTTTTCCCCCATCGGACAGAAGTGCGGAAGAAATTCAAAGATTTCATCTTCTCCGTTTACACGCGGGCCCTCTTGAGCCGTGTGATGCCATCGTGCAGCCACCATGTTGCTGGTGCTATTTTGAGCTCCGAGTTAAGGAAAACCAAACCGAACCCACACCCTACCCTGCAGTTGGAAACTTTCCGTGTCCTACCGCGCTCCGTCTCCGTTTCTGTGTGGGGGAGGAAGCAATCAACAAAAAACGGAGAGAAACTGCAGTTTCTGCAAGAGTTTGGCTATTGTTTTTTAAGCAAACATGCAACGGGAGAACCCGGGCCGTGGGCCAGGATGTGGGAGGTTAAATATGCAACACCTACAACCATCTCGCTTCCCTCATCCAACTGCTCCTTTTGCTGGGCTTTAAAGATGCCGGCAAAAGTTCGAAATGAATCATGTGCTTCGGAAGCTTGTTGCGTTCTACACACACACACTCTCTCTCTCTCTTTCACTTAGGTTTAGTTTATTCTGTTCGGAAAGTGTTGTTTTATTTAAACTCTTTCACAGCTGCAAGCAAGGGAAGGTATTGTTTGTGTGTGTGCGTTTTTTTTCGGTCCACAGCTCGAAGCCTTGACACTCTCCCTTGAAACCGAGACTCGGTGTAAGTCTTTGTGCCATGCTGCCAATCCCGTTTTTAAGACGTGCTTTCTTGCTATTCGGAAGCAGCCCTTTCTTCCGGGAACGGACACCCATATCATATAGATTTTAGTGGAGTTTTTCTTTCGCTCTGCCGTAAGGTGTGTTGGCGTGTTTTCGATTTTCATTGTCCGTTGTGTCAAACGATCCCCTTTCTTTTCAACCCCTTTAAAGGCGGGCGACAAGCGGGAGCTTGATCAACTTCCAATGGGCAAGTTTGCCACACCTTTGATAGCAGACGGGACGGAAAAGAAGCACATCATCACCGTGGTGTGTGCTGTGAAGGCGTGTTTGTAGAATTGGGTCAATGTTTAAAAAGAAAACGTACATTACACTGGATGTGAAAAGGGCTGTAATCAGTAGAATATGGGTAATACCATTGGCTTTTTTCTGTTGTTTGCAAAACCGAAGAGAAGGCAAACAGCACATCCTCACGTCATAATGATTTAAATCTGCACAGGGCATGAGGATTGAGGAGAGCTGCCCGTCCTGCGTCCTGGTGCTTTGTCATGGCGTTAAATGGGCTCTGGATTGGAAAAGTGCGCTCCTACAGGGTGTGTGTGTGTATTTGAAACGGTAACAGGTAGCATGGTAGCACAATATTTACACAACAGCTCTATTATCATCCCCGTGATAGGAGCGTCTTGATTTATTGATGAATAGAAACACACAGCCCCATCACGTACGGGGTTTTGATGAGAACAATATCTTTCGTTGGATGGTGATGATAAGCATTGAAGGTACAGGACTAAGTTTCACTCTCTCCCTCTATTTTCTTTTGCTTCAGCCGGGCTGGTATTGGTAATAGGATTATGGGTGCATTCAATGCGCCTTATGGAAAGACAACGGTACGAGATTGCCTTAGTAATTGATCGAGCAAAAAAGCCTTTTGGAGCTTTGGAGGCAAAAAGGGGAAAATCGTGTACCGAACTCGGTGTAGCAGAAACGCCGTTTATTAAACTGTGGTTGTTTTGCTCCATGCGTATGACGTGGTAATGTGATATTTGTTTAGAAGAAAGTTGAAACCGGCCGAGTTCATCGATGGGCGACCGGCGCCATTGGCTTGTTTTCTTGTGAACGCCGGTCGGTTTGGTACCGGACTCCATTAGATTATTGGGTTGGGTCCAGTTTGCGAATGTAACCCCGTTTCTACTTGAAACACCGGCCTCGGTAGACGGTCTTAAAGGCTATGGCACCAGAGGCAGGGGTTTGTTTAAGGTGCTACTGGTGCTCGGTAAGGGAAAGTTTAAATGAATTAAGCGTGAAATTAAACCATTAATTGAAATTAAAATTAATTTAAGCAATTCGAAGAAAGACTGTGTCTTGTGAAATGAAAATGGAAGCTGTAGACCATTTAAACGCTCGTAGTTTTAGGTACATTTCCATCGATGAGTGATATGAGCGCCTAAAGGTATGCAATACGCGATACATTTCTTTATATGCAAGCAGGAAATGAGTTACTTTTAGGAAAGTAAGGCCAAAAACGAGGGGAAAGGTTGTGTAAAGATTTAAAACTCTTAAGTTCAATGCTCCTTTACTTGTTTATTTTTCTAAGCTGCTTTTCTGTTCCACACGCCTAAACACATACAAAACAAACAAACTGTTCGATACCGATTAAGGGTGACCACAAGAAAAAAAAACGGAGGACTAAATTTCACACCAGTTGCACATGCCCATACGCGCTGTAAAACCTGCTCGCTGCTGTTTAGCTTTTCTGCAGCAAACGAGCCACGAATCTGTCCGCCTGCTCCTGCAATGACACCGCCTGCAGCGCCAAAGATAAGCGACGGCCCCCGTAGTTGTTCCTGCGCTTCCATCTTTCCACCGTTTGCCATTCGGCCTGACATTTGAGGCCCGGCTGAAACCGGCGGAGACGGTTGTTGTAATCCAATTGACATTCGAAAAGCACCGACTGAAGGGTGGATAACAGCGAGCGCAGGGAGAGAAATCGGAGTAGTTTCTTGAATGCGTGCAGGGGAAAAGGGCACGTCACAGAGAAGGTAAAAATGACGACCTGGAAAAGCGGGAAACTGTACGCTAGGAATGAACGGCCATTTTTACGTATTGGGTAGCGGGGGGGGGGGGCTGTGCTTCGTGGAAAAGCAGACACATGACGGTGGCAGACAGGCAACGAATGGCGCAAAAATCAATGAATTTTGCGCCACATGTTGTGCATTTGGGGTGGAAGGAAGACGAGATGGGTGCATGAAGGGTCGTCTAGTCGGCATTGTTCTAGCAAGCAGGTGATTTTTCAAAACTTAAATAATTTATCGTTACGTGGCTGTTACGCTTCGACAGCTAGATTTTAACGTGAGACTTTGAGTTATAATATTCAAATGGGAATTTGTAAAGGTGTTTCGATAAATGAGTTAAGCTTGTCTTAAAGCTTTAATGTTTCAAAAACGCTTCTCGCTTTCTTCCCAAATGCTGTTCACGTTTGCTTGCATAATGTTTTGAAAGCCTAGTTCATTGTCCACCGTCAGGTAAGTCATAACTTGGAACATCAACTCCAAGTGCGTCACGTAGACCGCTGACTGTTGGCTGTATTTGTGTGGAAAATGAGCTACAATGATCATATGTTTACCGTTTGTGTGGCGTTTTTCCCTCGCTGTGCCCGTAACGAGATATCGAACCGTAGCGAAGCATCGACGCCACTGTCATCGAGGCATAGATTTATTGAGCCAATTGCAGTATGCATATTTGATAAGGCAAATAGTTTCACTGCTGCGATACGGGGTGAGGGGTGATTTTCTTAGGGTCCGCGTAAGAGGAAGGGCTCTAGTGACAGCATTAAACCGTAGTGGTTGCGAGAGCCCCACATAATTACAGGGCCCTATTTTGCTTGATGCAAGAATTGCTCTGTGATCTTCTTGTGGGGAAAACAGACTTTATAAATGTTAGGTTACTCTTTATCTTTCGACACGATCGCGAACGACTTGCTCACCGCGCACCATTCGAACATCTGGCACACCGATTTTTGGTTGGAATCAATGGAATCGATTCATGTGGCGTAAAATCCACACCCCCATTCCAGTGGGAGTTGGTGGGTGGTGGTGGAGGCCTCCTCGCTCGGTTTATTGGCGCGTTTTTTGTCCCCTCGCATCTCGCTTCGGCTTGACATTGAATCAATGAAGCCGGCTTCGAAGGAGAACGCATGGTGTTTCACGTTTCGCGCTCGCCGCAAGAGAGCAGCACTCAGTGAGCGCCGAGCGAAGAGATATCCGAGCACATTGGGCGAGATGTTTGCAGTTTGATGGTTAAAATTGAGTTGAAAGGGTGCTTTAAGTATAGAAAATTCATACGAAGTCATTTGTTTTTTTAAGTTTAGGGAAGAAAAAAAATTCAAATAAATAATTTTGACAAATAATATCTGTGATAGCAACACAGAAGAATAGAATTAATTTATGTTTGAGTCTCTAAACATTAGATACTGAATTTCCTTTGAAAGATCCTCCTCCTCCACCTCTTCCAGGCACACAGCAAAGGAATGTGATTTGTGGGAGTCGAGTCGGAAGTTTCACAGCTGTGCGCTGCCCGTCCTCGCTTTTACCGATCGCCCTTCGGCCGAGAGTGAGAGAGCGGCTTCTGACGGCTGTTTCTGAGCGACTATCAACAACGGCGGGTTTGCAACGTGTGTGCCGTCGAAAAGTGTTCCAGTTTCGCAACGGACTCGCCCGGTGCTGGAAGTACGTACGTGCACGGCACGGTTTCCGGTCACCGTCTCCCAGTCAGCCGTGTGTGCGCGCTGTTTTTGACGTGTCAAACCTCACAAAGGAAGATAGGGAGTGAGAGAGAGAGAGAGAGAGAGAGAGTGTCTGTGGAAGTGAACAGGTTGGACTTGGGTTAGTGTGATTTGGCTTTAGTAATCCTCGATCGGCGTTAGTGGTTCTTGCTAGAATGCATGTGCATTCTCCTGTGTATACACATGTGCTCTCTTGCAAGTGGAAAAAAGCAGCATTACGAGCAACAGAACAGTGCGAGCTCCAATCAGGGAAACTTTTTTATCTCACGCTGTGCTTTGACGCTAATGAGCTGCCGTGCAATTTTCTTCACGCCAAAACCGTGTCCGGTGCTCCGATTCTTGACCCCCTTTTGGCCACAGCTTGCGGGATGCAGTTGGAACCGAAGGTGACGCGCACGACGTGTAAGAAAACGGTCGAGTCGAGCCGAGTCGAGTGCAGACTGTTTTCCTTCCTGTGCGAACGGGTTTGACCGATTGTTTGTTCAATGTACCGATGAGTTTTGCGGTGCTGTTTCCTATTAAGTTCCGCCGCCCAAACCCCTGGGCACGACATGTGTTCAACAGATTAGCGCAACCGACGGAGCTGAAGCCGCTGAGAGCGCGGAGGAGCGAGTGCGAGCGTGCGCTACACTGTTTTGACAGTTCGATCTTCGCAGCACGGCCCGTCTTAGTAGACTGTGAACTTGTGGGCCAGTGAACTGTGACTAACATCAGGGACTATGTGTGTGCGTGTGTGCGTGTGTGTAAGCCGGAGGGTGGAAAAATGAGATCTCAAAACCATGCATCAAATCCAAGCATGCCAAGCCCAAGCGCACCACACACGCGCCGTCCTTGTGACGCCGAGCGTCTGGGAATGCGAGAAGTTCTGATTAAGTTTCCGTGAATGGAAAAATGTATTTCTGTAGTTTGTGGTGAGTTGGGTCTTCCCCCTGCAGCCCCTCTCCCCCACCCGACCCCCGGGTTTCGCCATAAAATTCCACTCCCGGGTCACGGATGCAACAGTAAGCAGCAGTGCGGGAGATAAATCGTTCATCCCGTGTGCGCGGGCTTTCCACGAAGTTGTATCCACTTTCACAGGTCGAGAGGTTTTCTGGCGTAGTTTTTTTGCTTATCGCAGCTCTTCGCGTGTCTCAGGTTCTATCCTTAGATTTTTTTTTCCCTAGCTGAATGCTGTGAAGAAAATGAACGGAAATTATTGCTTCAACAAAAGTGATCCTTCCAAGCGCGAGCGTGAAAATTATTTGCCGGGTATCTTCTGGTGTGCCTTGGCTGTCGTGTGTTTTTTGCTGTTGTTGTTTTGGTCAGCCTCTTATGACACCATCGTCCGATCCCATTCTGCCAGAGCAGTGGCAGAAGTGTTTGCGAAAAGTTATATGCGTGTCGGGGTTTTTTCCCCTTGCTTTCAGAACGTGAAAAACGAGTTATAAGGGGCAATAGAGACACGGTAGCAAAACAAAAAAAAAGGAGTGAGCGGACTGCAAATGAAACAAGGTTCCGGTTCGCTTCTGTTGCGCACTGTTTCGTTCTGTCGTTCGTTGGGCC